>CANSNZ010001026.1:0-137238 GCA_947646795.1 Beta lomatogona
CTTCCACGACTACTAGTTAGTGGACCTTAGAGTTATTTTTGATTAGGTGATACGACTTTTGCTTTATCGACAACTTAGGTTTCTTAGGTTTATTATACTTTTTATTTAAAAATTAGAGATGTTACAATATACATACATTTACCACTATAGCTACTCTGCCCTTGTTGCCTCTTGTATATACTCACATAAATCGATTTATAAATAGCTACAATAATATTATCAAATAGAAATTCTCTTTGGTTGGGTAGGTTTGCTTGACTAAGATCCAACTACGTCGCTCGGGAAGCTTTCGGAAGGACAAAGCGCAAACCCGGGGTGGCCTCGTGCATAGGCATGCGCTAATGAGGCAATGATGATTGTCGTTATGGTGGCAGAAACATTTAGCCATACATACGCGATCTGTAATGTTATTCTAAGGCATAAAAAGAATGATCGTATTTTTTTGAGTTTCACTCGCTCATTTTAAAAAATATTTTTTTAGAATCTCCCCCGATGAAGTCGCCAAATTATAGGAGTGATTTTATTTCGCCTACGCGATGTGAGGCGTATTTGACTACCTCATTGCTAAGGTTTTATTGAAAATGTTTTGAATTGAAAGAAGTCGCCAACGAAGTCTTTAAAGAAAGACTCATAAACCTAATTGGATATTGGAAAACGGTATGGACTGACTTATGGACTTATCCAATGTATATTTTACGTCATGACTCCATTAATGGTCGAAGCAAGCTATAGATTGAGTTCGGGGTGAGGTACAGACACGGTTATGAACCCACGTTTGCCCATTCTTGACCTCTATTAAATATCGATTCGTTTCCAGTTTTATGCAAAGAATAACCGAGATAACATTTTTCAAGCACCCTAAAAATATTAATCTAGATTGGTTTATTAAACACATCAAAAGACTATTTTTAATAACATGTTATTAAGCAATCAAAATGACAGGGGGTTCCTAATAGGTGCATTCAAATTATCGATTAATATTAGAGCCGGTTCCTTAGGTCTTGATTTTTAATAATAACATGTGAGATGATGAAAACATGAACAAGGCAATCATAACAACATATATAAAGAAAGGAAATAAATATAGATTAGAATGTACGGAAGAACAAACTTTTTATTAAAGATTTACATCATGAAAGAAATGGTTAGTAACTTTAATAAAAAATAATAAATTTATTCAAGGACCCTCGGGGAATATCGGGTGTGGCTTGGCGTATGAGAGAATAACGACGACCTCCGGGAAGAACAATTGTGAAGCCCGAAAACGGACGCTTGTGAAGATCGATCAAAGTATGTATTTGTAGGGTTGTATATGTATGTTTGTGTGTTTGTAAATATGAAAGTGTGAGAGTTTGAGAGTTTTGAGAGATTTCGTAAGTATTCGAGTGTACATGTCGTATATGAAAAAGTGTTTTTGATATGGGAAATCACGGCTTATTTATAGCAAAAATATTAGAAAAGATAGAAAAAGCTAGTTGCAGCGTCACGCAAAGAGTGCGGCTAGGGGCACGATGCAGTGGCGCACAAAACCACGTGTCAGGCCTTGATTGGTGCCCCGGCGCACGCTGCGTCGACACGCTGTTGACAACCTTTTCTTAAACGCGTTTTTAAATAATTTTCTTTTATCCTTTAAATCCGGAAATCGACTTTATGAGATAAAATCTGATTTCAATTTTAAAAATATCTTTGAAAATATTTATTTATTTCTAAAAATATTTATTAAAATAATAAATAAAAATAATTAATTATCATGAATAATTAATTTGGTTTTTCAAAGGATTGGGCTCAAAATATTGTTTTTATTGGCTCGAAATAAAATTAAATATTTAGAATAATTAGTGGGCTTTAAAATGGATTTTAGATCTTTAATGCAAATAAATAAGCTTTACACTTTTAAAACAGCTTTGGGCCTTGCTATTTGAGCATGCTCCCCCCTTTGATCGGACCAATTAAGGCCGCGGTATATTTCATCATTGGGTCCTTAAATGGGGAGACACGATTATGTCTACAGTTAGTGGTAGAAATAGTTTTCAATAGTGGTTGTCAAAAGGTCTTGTTTGTAGCCTAAAATATCAACGGCTCTCTTGGAGACACGTGGATCCATTAGGGCCCTACACGTGTCCCATAAGGGAAGTAACGAAAAGTGGTTTTAACCATTGGATTTTAAGCTGAGATGGGAGAAAAAGCTCACCTTTTGGCCAAAGGTTATTCATAGCCCAAATCCCTAAAATGGTTGTAGGTGATTGGTTGATGATCCATCCCCAATCATAGCCTGCCAAGTGTCATGATTTTATTGCCTAGCCAATCATGTGCCCTTATTCTAGGGTAACCTAAAAGGGCAACGGTCATATCACGAACACTATAAATACCCACTGAAATCGGGAGAAAGGGAATTGAAGGCAAACAGTGTAAACTTACTGCGGCCAAATACTCTTTCACTTTCTCTCTCATCACTACTTTTTCCTTAAACTCCTAATTCTGACTTACGCTTCGGAGGGGGAACCACCACCCAAACCTCCCGGGGTGGGTCCCTTTTGCGGGTTTGGGAACGGAGGTCGGGTTCGGGTTCACGGGTTGGGACATCGTTGCCTGAGTCTCAATTGAAGAACATCTTGGGAAAATAGTTTACTTGCCCGGACAAGAAAACTAAACATTTGGCGCCATACGTGGGAGACGCAACGATATTTGGTTGTCAATCGACGGCGTGGCAAGGAATCGAAGCTTTGGATTAATGTTGAAGATACGGTAGATCCACGAGGGAGCACTCGAGGAAGGGATAGACCTCAGTCCATCATCGATGTCCCTGAACCAAAGCCCAGCAACCTATTATTCGGGAGAATCTTGAATGTCGATTATTTGCTTGCCCAGAACGTCTTGAATGACTTTGAGACTAAGATGACGACGATCGTCCGAGGAACAGTCAAGAACGACATCTTGTTTTTCCAAATTAATCCCGAAGCCAGCGGCTAACAATCCAATTCCTCTTAGGGGCGTTCCCGGGAGAAGCGAGTCCGAGGTCAATCCCGAAACCTATTAGTCAGGGAACCCTCCAGGAGATTAGCTCGAAGAAAGCGGCGGAAGGTAGTGGCGCGAAGGAAGATGGAATTGAACACAAGTGGTTAGGACCCGGGATAATGTTCGTCCAAATGGGCACATAATGGAAAGCAGATGCCGGGGGGAATACCTAGAGGCGAGAATCTTTGCTTTGCATTACAACGGTGCTATGGGTTACACCGTACTTGTGATACCCTCCTTTGAGGATACCATCTAGAAACGAAGGAAGAAGTTTGGGCCCTTCTCTTGTTAGTCCAAGACAAAGAGAAGACGGTGGGTTCGGCCCAATGGTTTTATAGGCGTCAGTCCACTATGAACACTTCATCCCAACCATGTGTTGAAAGAATACAGTAAGGTGTTCATACCCATTGAGGAGCCGGTGAGAGCCCTCGGATCAGTTGTGACCAGATTCTCGGCGGGGATCATGGACCGCCCCCTTTCCCAAAGGTAAAACTCCTACATAGAGCCTTTTGATGGAACCAGCGTCAAGCGATCACTTATCCGCTTACAGAGCATCGGATGTACGTCAGGAGTAGATGATGCTACTTGGTGTAAGAACTACCTGGCTAATCGAAGGGAGTAGCTCGCTAAATGGTTTAACAATGTTCCCCCAATTCGATCAATAATTTCTTGAACTCGGTTTCTTGTTTACTAGTCACTTTGTTGCTGATCGGCGAGAGCAAAAACAAGCATGCACTTGGGGCAAGGTCGTTCGAGGACCGAAATAAGCTCTTAAAAGTTTTGTTAAGAGATTCAATCTAGAAACCCACTTGATTCAAGATCTCGATGTCGGTGTGGCCTTTGACGCCTTCATCGAGGGGTTGAGGCGAGGAAGTTTTAAGTTTGACCTTGTGAAGAAGAAAATCACTACTCTTGCAGAAGCCTTAAAAGAAAGCCGAAGCGTTTATTCACGCCCGTTGAAGCATGTGTTGTGGCAAAACACCTATGAGTCAGAAGCTAAGAGGTAGCTCAACCAAATAAGAGCGACCCCGGAAAGGGTGAGGCGTGAGCTATAACCTCCTGACCACTTAGTCCGAGGAAGAGCGAGAGGAAAGAGTACGAATCTTCGGCTAATCCCATTGAATTTAGTTGAGGATCAATACTCCATTCTTATGGAGATAAATGATCAATATGAGCTAAAGGGCGCTGAGTGAAATGAAGACCCGCTTAGGGAACGGGGACAAAGCAAGAAATCTTGCCATTTACACAAAAGCGTAGTCATGAGACCAATGAATGTAAACACCTTAAGAGGGCATTAGAGGATCTAGCTCGAAAGGAAAGATGAACTCGTACTTACCTCGAGGGGGAAAGAATTTTCAGAAGAGAGATGACCATCGGAGCAAGAAAAGGAAAGTGAAAGCACTCACGAGGATGTTGTCCTTGTTATCTCGGGAGGATTTCTTTGTAGAAGGACTAACCAACGAGGGGGCATAAGAACTATCTTAGGGAGCTCGGTCGAATTTTGTTGACTTAACGGACAAAGGTGAGCCCTTTCCCAATATAGTCGTCGGTGAACAAGATCGGGGGAAGCTAAAGAACCCCCATGATGATCCCTTGGTGGTGGAGAGGAAGATAGCTAACTTTGAGAGTAAGAAGGATTCTAATTGACCTTTGGAAGTTCCATGGACATCATCGGTTCGACTATTTGTCTAGACACTAGTAGAATAATTGCTTATTCTTTGCGGTGGTATTCTTTGCGGTTTTACCCATACGTAGCAATATATCACATAAAAGAAATGGTAAAATATAAAATAACCATATTGCAGCGGTTTCGGCGAAAACCGCAAGCAATATGGTGTCAACAGAAATTTTTTTGAAAAAGTTGATTATTTGACCAGACATATTGTTGCGGGTTTTGTCGGAAGCAATATATTAAAAAAAATATTTAAGGCTATTCGTTGCGGTTCTTACCTAAAACCAGTAGCAATAGTCTTTAAAATTAAAAATAAAAGGGGCCCGATTAGGTTTCCTTTTACTTCCTCAAAAAAAAACCTTGAGGCGCCAGTCCCACTCGGCCTTCGCTTACTCTCTCATTCTTCTGCTCACCTTACACTCCGGTCTTCCTTACTCTCTCATTCTTACTCCTCTTCCTTGTTCTCTCGGATCCATTATTCATCACACGTGGTTTCAGCGCTCGTGGCTCGTCTTCTCTTACGTCGTTTGTCTCCGGTCTGCATCAGCAGCCGGCACAACAATGAAAATATTAAAGTCCTTTGAAGATGAAGGACCTCAACATTTCATCTTCTTGTTCGATTTCAAGTGAAGGTCCAACTGGTTGTCTCCAGGGCTTTTTATCTCTCATCATTCTTCTCCATTACTCCAAAATCGGCTCTAATGTTAAACGTTCGAAGGGAAAATTGTGGGTACTAATACTCCAAAATCAGCTCCTAATGTTAAACGTTCGAAGGGAAAATTGAATGGCAATGGAGGAAATTTAGTGAAAAAGCGCAATAATTTGGAAAACCCGGAGAAAAACCCACTTCTCGAAATGTTCATAGGTTGAAGAAAAAAGCCTCCCCCTCCTTGTCTTTACCCTTGGAAATCTGGTAGAAAAACCCAGTTCAAGATACGATCTTTCGATAGTTTTTAGGAAGAGTTACGTTGGATATGATGTTAAATTGTGTGAAAATGCTGGAATTTTTAATCCACGTGAATAAAATAGGATGTGGGTCTCGTTAAATTAGGTGAGAAAGAACCAAGTTCTTATGATACAAGCAGCTCGTTTTTTTCAATTTTTTTATTTTTTCGTATTTATATATCATTTTTTAATTTGTGAATCGGTCATCTTCGCCGCATGTTTCGTACAATTTGGACCTCCGAGATCCATTATTCGACGCTCCTAATGTGATTTCTCAATTAGCTTGTTGATTTCGTCGTTGAGGTCGCGAAGACGGTGTTCGACGAGTCCTTCATTTTGGATTTGGCGACTTTTCGGCCGATTTCGCGCATGATTTGTTGCCTCCATTTGTGCGCTTCGTTTTTGGTTTTATTTTTTGAATTTAGTTAATTTTTTTCTTTTATATTATTTTGATTATTAATTAGAATTTGTTTGTATATGAAGATTTTTTTTTTAATCTAGTTAGCTTTTACCTATTTTATATGTTGGTTGTGAGCCTTGATATATTTTGTCATTTTTTGTCAACATTTTTATGTTTTCAATTTTGATGGCAAATTGCAAAAAAAAAAAAAAAAAAAAAAAAAAAAAAAAATTTACTTGTACATGTACATTCTGTGCGGTTTTGGCCCAAAACCGAAGCAATATATCTACCTATTGATGCGGTTTCTAGCCAAAACCGCAGCAATACGTTGTATTTTTTTAATAAAAAATAATCCTATTGTTGCGGTAAAAAACCGCAGCAATAGGTTAATTACCTATTGTTGCGCCCTTAATTCTTTGCGCGGTTAAAACCGCCGCAATAGGCCACTTAATGACCGCAACAATAAGCATTTATTCTACTAGTGAGACTAAGATTTGATGAGAAGAACTTGGTTCCCGTCCACCACCCAATCATTGGGTTTGGGGGAGAATCATTCATCCTATGGGAACGGTCACGTCGCCCGTCCGAGTTGGAGAGAAGGACGCCTCACGAACTTTGTTCATCAAGTTCTTGGTTGTCCGAGATTTGACGACTTATAATATCATTCTTGGACGACCAACTACGAATCATGTTAAGGCGGTGATAGTGACTCACTTAATGCTCATGAAGTTTGAATGTGATGGTGATCAAATTGGCTCCTTGTATGGAGACCGGGCGGCTAGGGAATGTTACCTAACTACTGCGAAACCATCATCATTGAAGGCGGACAAGCAAGACCGGACAAAGGTCGGCGGCGAAAGGAAAACGTCTGAGATTGTGAAGGACCCTATACGATAGTCCGGGGAAGTGCGAAGCGGAACTTTTCGTCTCCAAGACATGGATGGACGACCAATACTGAGCGCACCTGGAACTCGAGACACATTGAAAAGGTACCACGTCGACTCGGTCAATCGGCAAGAAATCTACGTAGTATGTAATACCAAACAAGTGCCACGGCACAAAAAAGAGAAAAAAAATTGTATACATGTATCTTGACACTTAGTCAAGCAAAATTCATATAATACAATTCCTACTTTCTCCCTATATTGTTCCTTTATTTTTTACTAAGTTGTTCACTTTGAGGAATCTTTACCACCGGTTGGTCTAGTGGTCTAAAAGTGACATTAACTTAGAAAAAATTACAAAGAACAATAAAACGTCCAAAGTAAAGGATAAACAATGGACATCATAACGGGGAATAACCATTTCTCTAACGTACATTGCTTCCTCAAAGAGACCGGGCAAGGTGTAATAAACCTAAAAGGTATATCGCACATATGGTTAATCAAATAATGACTGTCTCTATTAAGAGAAACGTCATGGTCCCTAAAGGAAGCCGACCCGAGAAATAAGCAAGCCTTAGTAAGGGAATCTTACTTTCAAATGCAAGGTCAGCTAAGTAGTAAAGGCCGTAGTAAGGGTTCACTACTTCAAGACGAGCGTTGCTTCCTTAAGGAAGCCGGCCAAAACATGGTTCGTCCATAAACAACAATATATAAATTGCCTACAAGTATCTAAGCTCGTCCTCAACGAAAGAGTTTATGTTGGCTCGGCCAATGTTGGCCGCTCTCCCTTCTTGGTGCAAAGCTCGTCAAGAATACAAGGATGAGCTAAGCCCAAGAAGGGGGGATACGGCTAAAACCTTGGAACTTTTAGGGACGAGTCAAGTTTGAAAGATAAGGACGAGGGTTGATCAATGAAGTAAGCCATCCAAGCATGGATGACTTCTTTCTTCAAGATAACCGTCCAAGGCATTCATCAAACTTCGAGGCGAGGATAATGCGACGAAGGAAGTCGTCCAAAGACAAGTATGAGACTCACCCTTTCTTTAATTAAGCTAGAAGGCCGTCCGAAAATTAGGACGAGCCACGATTATACTTAGCTTCTTTAAGGAAAGTCTGAAGAGCGTCCAAAGATAAGGATGAGACTCACCCTTTCCTTAACTAAGCTAGAAGGCCGTCCGAAAATCAGGACGAGCCACAATTATACTTAGCTTCTTTGAGGTAATTCTGAAGAACGTCCAAAGACAAGGATGAGACTCGCCCTTTCCTTAACTAAGCTTGAAGGTCGTCCGAAAATCAAGACGAGCCACAATTATACTTAGCTTCTTTGAGGAAAGCCTGAAGATCGTCCAAAGATAAGGATGAGACTCACCCTTTCCTTAACAAAGTTTGAAGATCGTCCTAAGACAAGGACGAGGGTTGATCAATGAAGGAAGCCATCCAAGCTTGGACGACTTCTTTCTTCAAGACAACCTCGTCCATGGCATTCATCAAACTTCAGACGAGGATGGTGCGACGAAGGAAGCCGTCTAAACATGGACGCCTTCCTTCCTCGAGTGACCCTCATCCAAGATCAAACAATCACCTTGGACGGACCAGCCGGGGCCTCGTCCCAAGGCCATTATCCTACTTCGGACGGAGGATGGTGCGATGAAGGAAGCCGTCCAAAGACAAGGATGAGACTCACCCTTTCGTTAACTAAGCTAGAACGCCGTCCGAAAATCAGGACGAGCCACAATTATACTTAGCTTCTTTGAGGAAAGTCTGAAGATCGTCCAAAGACAAGCATGAGACTCACCCTTTCCTTAACTAAGCTTGAAGGCCGGCCCGAACATCGGGACGAGTTCGAAGATCGTCCAAAGACAAGGATGAGACTCACCCTTTCCTTAACTAAGTTTAAAGATCGTCCTAAGACAAGGACGAGGGTTGATCAATGAAGGAAGCCGTCCAAGCATGGACGACTTCTTTCTTCAAGACAACCTCGTCCATGACATTCATCAAACTTCGAGGCAGCGATGGTGCGACGAAGGAAGCCGTCCAAACATAGACGCCTTCCTTCCTCGAGTGACCCTCGTCCAAGATCAAACAATCACCGTGGACAAACCAACCACGACCTCGTCCAAGGCCATTATCCTACTTTAGACGAGGATGATGCGACGAAGGAAGCCGTCCAAACATGGACGCCTTCCTTCCTCGAGTGACCCTAGTCCAAGATCAAACAATCACCTTGGACGGACCAACGGGGGCCTCGTCCAAGGCCATTATCCTACTTCAGACGAGGATGGTGCGCTGAAGGAAGCCGTCCAAACATGGACGCCTTCCTTCCCTCAAGTGACCCTCGTCCAAGAAACCAACAATCACCTTGGACGGGCCATCCAACGCCTCGTCCAAGGCCTTCATCACACTCCATATGAGGATGGTGCGACGAAGCGAAACCGTCCAAAATTGGACGTCTTTCTTCCTCGAAGGACCCTCGTCCAAGAATCAACAATCACCTTGGGCCGGGCCATCCAGGTTGTCCCAAGGCCTTTATCCCACTTGCCAGGCGAGGAAGGTACAACAAAGGAAGTCGTCCCAACATGGACTCCTTCCTTCATCGAGTGACCCTCGTCCAAGATCAAGCAATCATCTTGGACGGACTAGGGGCCTTGTCCAAGGCCATTATTAAATTCAAGACGAGGAAGGTTCGATGAAGGAAGTCGTCCGACCATGGACGCCCCTCCTTTCTCGAGCAACCCTCGTCCGAAATTTTAAGAACTAAAAGGAAGCCGGCCATATGTGGCCGCTTTCCTTCCGATAAGGACCCTCGTAAAAAAAAAAAAAAAAAGATACCGACGAAACGCTTGGACGATTCGGTGAAGAAAATAGAAACTGGACGATCTCACTCTCTCTCTACGAAAAAATGCGGAGCCTCTCTCTCTAGAAAATATCTCACGGTGTGAAATGATTGAAGGGAGGACAAAGAAGCATATATATATATAGGGGGTGAAAAACCTTCTGAAC
The DNA here is from genome assembly GCA_947646795.1 of Beta lomatogona. Classification (NCBI taxonomy): domain Eukaryota; kingdom Viridiplantae; phylum Streptophyta; class Magnoliopsida; order Caryophyllales; family Amaranthaceae; genus Beta; species Beta lomatogona. The sequence goes on from CANSNZ010001026.1 coordinate 9,917, forward strand.
CTAGGTTAAATATGACCCGAAAAGCCCAAAGAATGACGCGTCTTTGCTTCTTTTTGAAATTGAGGTAACTTTCTCAAGTAAAAGGGCATTAATCGTCTTAGAGGCCAACAAGTAAAAACCCTTTTAGGGGCAAATGTTGTAGCCTAAAATATCAACGACTCTCTTGGAGACACATGGATCCATTAGGACCCTACACGTGTCCCATCAGAGGAAGTAAAGAAAAGTGGTTTAACCATTGGATTTTACTCAGATAGAAGAAAAAGCTCACCTTTTGGCCCAAAGGTTATTCAGAGTCCAAATCCCTAAAATGGCTGTAGGTGATTGGTTGATGATCCATTCCCAATCATAGCCTGCCAAGTGTCATGATTTGATTGCCTAGCCAATCAGGTGCCCTTATTCTAGGGTAACCTAAAATGGCAGCAGATTATATCACAAACACTATAAATACCCCGAAATCGGGAGAAAGGGAATTCAAGGCAAACAAGTGTAAACTTCTCTCGTGGAAATACTCTCACTTTCTCTCTCTATCTCTACTTTTCCCTTCAAACTCCCGATTCCCCGACTTAAGCTTCGGAGGGGAACCACCACCCAAACCTCCAGGGTGGGTCCCTTTTTTTGCAGGTTTGGGAACGGAGCTCAGGTTCGGGTTCACCAGATTCAGACATCGTTACACAAGTCTCCAATTGAAGAACATCTTGGGAAAATAGTTTACTTGCCAGACAAGTATACTAAACAGGTACAATTTTTAAGTTTTAGGGTGGTGGCTAGTGGTGTATAAATTATACATTAAATTTTGTTTGAGTCATTGACTAGTTATTTATAAACAACTAATTTGACAACTTCTTTCATCGAACATCCATATGCTATACCACTATTTGGCAGTTAATAATTAACAGGTACATACCAACCACTAACCATTACCAAAGATAACTACTAATAGTTAATCTCACGGCTAAAAACTACGACCATACCTACTATTGCCAAACACCTCCTTAGAGCATGTACAATGGGGTTGGTCTTACTTGGTTTAGGAAAAGTAAGACTAGCTTTTACTTGGTTTTACCACTAGGGAAACTAGCTCTTGCAATGGGTTGGTTTTGTTTGCCGGACCAACGGGGCCTTGGATGGCGTGTATAGCAGTGAATGGCGTGATGTCATGTGTGTACAAGATTGCTTTATTGTTGCTATTTTTTTTTTTGTACAAGATTGCTTTTTTGTTTTGAAGTAAATAAAAAAATCGCCTTATATATTTTTTTTTAAAAATTACAGTAATAGCTATAATTTTTTTATCTATAAATTAAACCCAAATTTAATGTATTTTACCGTATTTTTTCAACCCACTTTTCTTTCTAATCACTTTCTTCTACCTAAAATTATTAAAATGTATGTAAAATGATTAATATATCACTAATTAAACACATGAATACAAATTATCTACTCTATACAAGAATAAAAAACATTTTGGATAGGAGTGAGAGTACATGATGGGGTATAGATAATAAAAGTAAGAGAGAAAAAAAAAAGACAAAGCTAAGATTAAGCCCACCCATTGTGAGCAGGAAAAAAAAATGAGTTGGTGGGGAGTTATTGAGATGTGAGGGGTAAGAAAGAGAAAAAGAGAGAGAATGGAAAAAATACAAAGACCAACAAAACTCACCCACCCATTGTACATGCTCTTATAGGGCCGACAATCGGTCTGGTTAGGTCAATTTCGATTGACCTGATTTATATTTCAGTCACTTACCCCTAACCCAAACCCGACCTCGAATCTAATTCTAGGTCGAAAATCATAATCGAATCCGGCCTTTCCCGATTTCGAGTTGACCCGAAACCAACCCAAAATGATATGAAATTTAACTATACACGCTAAGTTATGAACGTGTGGGTTAATGACTTGTAATGAAATTTAGATAATCCAAGAAACGGGCTTGGCCCAACACAAATAAGAATAACGCAGATATATTGTATAAGTTATGAAAATATAGGTTAATTTCAGGTTGACCCGACCTGAAAATAACCCGACTTCTAAATCAGGTTATTCGGGTTATTTTCAAGTTGGGTTGTGTCGACCCATTTTTTATTTTAGATAAACCCAAACCCACAATTTTTAGGTCGGGTTATCGAGTTGAGTCCAACTTTTGCCAACCCTATGCTTTTTTTTTTTTTTTTTTTTTTTTGGTAAGATGAATAAACTGCGGAATCTTGCCCGCATACGCCCAACCCAAAGACCCAAAATACTTGGAAAGGGGAGTTATAGGCTTGAATTCTCCTCCAAATGTTCCTCACTGATTTGATTCAAACCCTTAATCTTTAAGTCACGAGATAATTCTACCAAATGACCGGCAAACCAGCTTTTAGTAACCCTGTGCTCTTATTACTTTCAAAGTTTCAACTCATTTTCAGTTGGTTTTGCGTAGCGTACGCTTGCATCAAATCCGAAAGTTGAACAACCCTAAATTTGTAAGACATAAGGCCCAGCCGCACAGCTCTATACTCCTAATCCATGTAAAACCCGCTCTTCAACTATAAAATCCCCACCACCTCTATCCCCAATATGTGTCGCTACCCCTACAAACCCTAATTTCTTCCTTCCCATCGTCACTGCGCAGCGCAGTTTTCTCCCCCATTTTTTTTTCTTAAGATTTTCAAGTTCTAGATATTGTCGAAGCGTCTGAAAATGATGATGATGATTGTCGCCCTAGTCTTACAAAGCATCTCCAATAGATGCTTTTAATGTGGTGATTGACCCTTTTATCTGATTCTATATCTTTCTTATTTATTTCAATTCTTTTTTTTTTGTTTGATTTTACATATTATCAAGGAGATATGATGATGAAATTTACCCATTATTGTTTTTTCTGAATCATTGTTGATGAATCACTTTTCAACATGCACTACCATCTGATCTCCCTTGCGTTCTCATCCATTTTTTTTTTGTATTTTATGTTTTTTTTTTTGTGTAATCAATGATGAAAATAGATAAAATAACCTAATTCTCCAGTGATTATTTTTCAATGATATGCGCACAATCTAAAATTCTGAGATTACACAAAATTTAAGTTAATTTTCAGTTCATTGCAATCAATGATGAAAAATTCCGAAATTATCCCGAGTAATTTTCAGTGATTAATTCGTTTAATACCATCTTTCGGCTGAGATTGCATTTTTTTTATAACTTTTAATAATTTGCCTAATCTTGTGGTTTGGCAAATCGTTTGTAGGGCGGAAATTGTTAACAGATTTTGCGACACATATTGCTTAATAATTATGAGCTTTCTGTTACTTTTTTTCTCTGTTTACATATCATAATTTTTTGCCATTTCTCAAAATATTATTTTTGCAATTTTTTTCTTTTTTATGGAGATTATACTAACCTCACTTTCTAACTAAGTACAACCATTTCCCCTCACAAAAAAAGTGCAACCATATGAATTTCAGCTTGCTAAACAACTTTGTGTATTAATATCTTTAATTATATAATTTTGAAAGTTATAAAAAATTGATATTATGAAAATATTTTTTGAAATAAATTGTAACATTTTATATGATTGTTTTGTTAAAATAAACAAGAGGAATTATAATTTAGTTTAATCAAGTGGCATTTTTTGTAAATAACATGCAAATAACATCTAGTCATAAAACGCCACTGAGATAGACAATTTTGCCAATCTCATTGATGCAATGAACAATTTGATTAATAATCTTTGGTTTACGGGTCTGAAGTTTGACTCTTTGGCTTTTACAATGCTTTATGAGATGAATGCAGCACCCAATAACAAATACAAAGTTGACCAGCTTGTAATTTAATTCTTCTAATTGTTGTCAATTAGCAGAAAATTTAATGGGCTGGAACATTTTATCTTAAAAATTTCACCAGTTTCTGATAATTATGGTTTGATTAGAAATTGGGGTTTTGCAATTTTTGACTGGAATGTGAAGACGGGTGGATTTTTTTAGTGTTACAGATCATTAAATTGGACTCAGAGATTTCATGAATTTCTCCTCAAAGAACAAATTGAGATTATTGGAAGCTCAAACTGAATTCTTCTTATACTTCTACTTTCAACTAATATTGAACTTGAATGTATTTGATGTAAAAAATCCAAATAATCCATATTATCATTGTGGTGTGTTAAAATTAATTCAGAATAGCCCTAAATAGCGAATTATAGACTGCAGTTGGGCAGCTTTTTTGGACTTCTCTTAACGAATTTGGCCCTAGTATTGAACTATTAACTAAACCTAAAACGGTTTTTCTAACCTATGCCGTGCAAAGGTTTTTCTTTTTATAGAAAAAAATAGAATATCCTCCCTAATTATGTTAAGTAGTTATGTTTCTTTATTAATATATCTTTTATATTTGGAAATTTTTTATAAAACTATCTTTTACAATTAATTTTTTTCAGAAAACTACCTTTTAAAAATTTTTCTTTCAAAAAACTACATTATATAACAAATTACTTTCATATTACTATTTTACCATTAAAAGGGGTTTTTAATCACTAATAATTGAGTTACTATAAATTGCTTTTCTTTTCTCCTCTTTTCTCACTACCCCATCGGTAGCAACATCTACGTCGATTGTCATTTATCGATTAGTATTAAATATAAAAAGTAAAGGTAGTTTTTTGAAAGAGAATTTTTAAAAGGTAGTTTTTTGAAAAAAAGTTGGTTATAAAAAGGTAGTTTCTTTGAAATTTTGACTTTATATTTTATTTAATCAAACCCAAAATCACTTAATACAATTTAGGAAACAAATTTCCATTGAACTAAAATATTGACATTTGATGTATAATTGTTAGATAATAATAGTGTTTCATACTATAATGATGAGCCCATTAAAAAAAAAATACAACCAAGCTTGCTTGTGGAGGTGTGGGGAACTCACCTCATGATTTTGAGAGTCATAAGTTCAAACCCCACTACCTAGCTTGGGAGGGCGGATTCCCTCACCTACTCTCAAATGTTGGCTCTGTCTAGTTTGGCTGGTGACCTGTGAGAAATGATGATTCAAGAGGCCATTCTTCTTACCAAAGGGGTTCTCAATGGGGGCTCAAAAAAAAATACAATAATACTATTTAAATTTTTTTGAGAAGGAAGCAATAGATTTTTGAGGGAAATTTGTTTCCTAAATTGTCTCATGTGATTTTAGGTTTAATTATACAAAAAAAAGATAAAAGATATATTATTAAGGAAGCTTAACTATTCAGCATAATTCTAGGGAAGATAGTCTATTTTAGTTAATTAATTTGTTTAATAGATAAGCCTTCACATTTGCTCTAGGTTCATAGGTTAGAAAAACCGAACTTAAAAAAGGTAATCATATTACCAAATAATAAGGCAATTTAGTGAGCCATACTAAGTAATAAGGCAATTCATACTACCTTGGCTATTTGACGTTGAAGATTAACATGACCATGGCTCTGTATGTAATCATATGCTTAATTTTAAAATCATTGTAGACTCTTAGTGCATGTTTGGTTCAACTCATAAAATGGAATGGGAATGCAATCTCATAAAGAGGAGGATTGGTAATTTATTTACTTTTCTTGGAGTGTTTGGTTTATACAATGGAAAGGGGACACTTATATATGAATAAATAAACGTTTTCCATACTTTCAATAGGGAGTAGAGAATGCCATAAAATCATTAATGCCAACAAATTGAAAATATACTATATGGTGCAAAAATTAATGTAGACAAAAAGTTGAAATTTCAACTTTGAGAGGAAGAAATCAAAATTAGGATAATGAAAATCACTACTAATTTATATAATGATTGCATCAATCAAAAGGAGTGAGATGATGATGTTATGGCTGCCTTTTGCAGATTAGTAAGCATGAGTTGTGTACTCGTGTATGGTAGAAGAGAAGAGATTGCGCTATTGAATGCTATGAGGCTTTAGAGAGAAAATGCATTCATTGAGATTGATGTAAATTGTGACTACGGCGTTTCGTTATTGGGTTATAAATAAGCAGAATGGTAATGAAATTTAGCCGGAAATTTGTAAAGATTTTCACATGTCCATGACCATAACTTTATCACAAAACATGGTTTCCCTTTATAAATTTTCATTACCACCCAATACCACCTTCCCAAGCTAGAATTGGATAGGAATGAGATATTTGCAAGAAATTGGATATCTTCATGTTATGAGAGAAGATTACCATTGGTAATGACATTAGATTTATAAGTCAAATTTACACTATAACGCATTACCATTCCCACCATTTATAACCTCTTACCAAACAGCCGTAAATTGTAGGTAAAGTTAGGGTAACAAATTAGGAGATTCAATTATCCTTAAATAACAGAAAGAAATACAGCTTCACTCCCACCAAACATAAAGTAACGCAATTGCTTATGTGATTCTGTTTCCAAGCTATGAAAAAGGGCAACCAAACATGATCTTAGTGTTTATGAGCATGGTTTTTTTAGCAATTAGTTGTTAGCTTAATCTTTCATGTTTCTAGTCATTATCAAGATTATTTGATGAGCACTGCATCTTTGTTAAACAAGATTGTTCACTACTCCCATGAGTCACTTTATGTAGGCGGTATTTCATGCACAACTCTTATTGTAAGATAGCCCACACGAGAAAGGAGTGCATTGCCAAGCTTGGACAAGTGGTATTTCCTTTATTTGTCTAGACCGGTGCATGACTTCTCTAAGGCATATTTTTGAACGCCTTCATAACTCTATCGGCATAGGTCGTGCTGCTTGAGAGCTTTTTTGATACACCTTCTTCGGCAGGTGATTTCGTTGGGATCTTGATTTTGGATGTATTAGTGGGTTTGATTAGCTGAGTATTAGCAAGTTTGACTAAATAATTGTATTAGCTATTTGTATAAAAGTTTTTGGTAAATAGCTTATAGCCAATTGTATTGTAGTCTAATTGTCATTCTACCTCAATATTCCCCATAAACAAAGCTTTAGAAATTGGATATGAAAAACTTTTTATGTACCAATCACATTCTGTTTTAGAGGATTTGACTAGTCAAACCTCTAAAAGTGATCATAACCTTTTATTTATGCTCAATCTTATATTTTGTTAATACCATGTCATCTGTGACATGGCAAGTATATCCTTTACATGCCATTTTCTTTCATGCAAAGTTCTTACCTTTACAAATGAGCTACATTACCAAAATATGGAGCTTCTACCAATGAACTAATATATCAATATTCATCACAAGTTTCTACATTACAAAATAAATCAAAGTGAGACAATGGTATAACAATACGATTAGACTAAACTATGATGTCCTCGTATGCATATATGATATAACTAAAATGACTTCTTTTTTTTTGTTAAAATATTTAGAAAGATAAAAAAGGCACCGCCATGAGTCGCCCATATTACTCCCAAAAGTTCTATAAGACACTCTTGATATCTTAATGTGAAAGTCATTACCCAATCATCAAACTACAATTTTTACCGCGGGTCAAACGCAAATTGCCAACATAAATAATTACTCTATCTATTTCTTTTTTTAATTTACACACTTTCTTTTTGATCTATTTTTTTTAATCGACACACTTTTGTTTTTTCTATTTCTGTAATACGTCCCATCTATTTTCTTTCTTTTTTCCACCCATGTGGTCTACTTTTTTAATATAATAATCTATTTTATAATTTCTCTCTCCACCTTTTCAGCTTTTTCTCTCCCACTTTTCGCCTTATCTCTTCACTTTTTGGACTTCTCCTCGAAGCGAAACTAAAAATATCAAACAACTCAAAAGATCACCTAAACCTAACAACTAGTTTACTTGAAAAGGGAACTTCACTATTTTTGGCAATGGCCTTACAAAATTTATTAGAGAATAGAGTGAAACCTTTTAATGAAACTAGTCTTTGTTGTCGTCCATGAGTTCTTTTCAGAAATTCTTAAACTATGTTTATCTGGTTCACCTTATTGTGGAAAAGAACATTAGGGACTCAAACTAATATATGGACCCCCTTCTTACTTTAGTCAAAGTCACTCCAACATAGTGCCAAAGAACCTAGGATTGAATTTGCGGACAATGATATTAGCATATTACTTTAGGGGGCGCTTTAAACTAGCATATACACGATCTTTACTAATCCGTCCTATCATACATTAAAACTAATCAAGCTAGATAATATGAGCACCACAAAATAACTGCTTAGGATTAATTTATTGATCATACAAAAAGACTAATTATAAATTATGTAATGTTAAGTTCGTATTTAAGATCATCGAAAGAGTCTCAACAAGATTCATTGTCCATCAATTATATAATTTTATGCGAATCAATTAATTAATCTATCCTTTCACAATTGATAAGGTATACAAAATAAAACTATGGGACAGAAAGTAGGCTTGTAAAAGAAGTTGAAATAATCCATTTAATAATTATGATAAAATCTCTTTTTTCTCTCTAAATTGAGCTTATTGTTCCTTTATAAATAATTACCAAATATAGGGTTTGAATAGGAGATAAGAATAGTTAAAAGCAAGACAATGTTAACAGAGAGAAAGTGAGTGCATAGAGATGAATTAGACAAATCCAAAATAAGAATTAAATGATTTCAAATTCCCTTCAGATCAATTGATTAAAAATTTACGAGGCATCTGAAAAATGTTAAGAGAAAAACTAAATGAATAAAACAGAGAGATAAATTGAACTTGGAAGACGTGTTGATGTGGTGTAGGTATCAAGTTAGAAGTATAAGTCTCCGTTTGGTTAACTAAAACCGTTTTATATGAGAAGCTAAGTTTTTTGACCTCCGTGCATAATGCACGGGAATTTTTTAGTTTATTAAGTAGTTTTTTCCTCGTTCTTAATTTATTCAATATATTATTATTAGAATGCATGCATATAAAGTTAAAAGAATATAATATGTAAAATCAAAATTATTAGATATGGTATTCGCAATAATTAAAAACGACTTACAACACAATCCATGTGTTGCAAAATTATGATTTATGATACCCATGCTATATCCTTGTTATATTGTACAATATAAACCATCCAAAATATATTATGCTAATGTTGTTTATCATATCGTTTTCTTCTATTTACTAACAATTTAGTATCGAAAAACTTTTAGTACTGTTTCGCAAAGGTAATATAACCGTGTTATATCCTTATTATATTGTACAATATATTATGTTAATAAAATTTTACTAAAGATGTAATATAATGTGACGAAAGATTTTCAAGTATATAGTTTAATGAAATAAAAACCCGCACCTTGCTTAGGGTAAGTTAATTAACTTTGAATAACTATTTTAATTTAGAATAATTTGAAATTACAACCCGTGAGTGTCACACATTGTGACTTGTGACTTATTTGTAATAATTAGCATTGATCACATTGATTAGGGTGAAATTGGCTTACAATCCGTGAGTTGCATAATTATGACTTATAACTTATGGCTTACAACCCGTGAGTTGCATTGGTAAATTTAAAATCCATAATTCATGATCACATTGATTATGGTGAACGAAATAATTTCGTCATTTAAAGTTTTTGGACCCGTTCAAAATGCACGGGAATAATTTTTTGTTTTATAAATTTCAGATTTTAAGATGTTTCTCTTAAAAACGTGGTGTGATATTAGCTTGTGATTTAATTTTTTACAGTCATATCATGTATTAAAAATGTTAAAAAACGGCTTATGACTCGTGCATTCAGTGACTAATGTAGTTAATATCATGGTGGAACACGTTATCAATCATTTTTAGAAGCTCGATAAAATCGCAATTCACACCACTACCGGCGCTAATCACATAACCACTTCCGCTCCCCTTTATGCGCCCCGCTCACCGGCCCCACTCTCTTGTTGTCTTACACCACCACCGCATTGCACCAGGCCACTCATTGGCCACCACCCACCCGCACCACCACGCCACGGGGAATTTTGAAGGGTGCGTATCTATACAAAAAAATATTTGGCAAATTTTACGATGTAAGGGAGTAATTGCACATAAATGATAATTCAACGACCGTCACAAATGTCTCATCATATTAATTTCATTCTCTTTTGTCTCATAGATACTCTTTACACTTTCATGGTTGGAGTGATCCTTCTACTTAAAGAAACTTTTGACTTTTCCTCATGTTTTTGGGCATCTTACATTATGTAATTTTTCATTTTGTATTCATTGTCTTTTTCAATACTTATTTTTAATTTATCATTACTTATATTTATTAGAAAGCATCAAATATGTTGTTTATTTTAATATTTATTAGAAACATCAAATATGTTCTTTATAACTATATGCTAATGTTCAACATTGTCACTTTTCATAAAAAAAATCCCTGGAAAATATAATGAATGAATACAATACTATTTGTGGCCATAAGCATTCTTAAACGTTAAGTTTTTATTCTTTTCTTTTGTAGATATTATCACTTTTTGTTTATATATTTGTTTTGTAGTCTTGTATGTTTTTATGTCGAAGTTAAAGTAAATTAATTTTTAATACTCCCTCTGTTTTCTTTTGTTGAACCTGTATTTCCCATTGGAAATTTTAAATATATTGTTCCTATTTTGAATCTTCCCATACGTAGTGTAATTTTATGACTTAAATTCACATTAGTTTTAAGTTGCAAAAAATGTGTCTACGCATACTATTTAATAGTCATTTTTTTAACTCACCATTAACAATGCGATAAATGTGATCAACAAAAGAAAAATGAGGGAGTATTCAGCTCTATAAGAAGGGTGAAGTTCAATAAAAGAAAAAAATGTGTTCACACTATTTCTATTTTTATTTGAGCAAAAAATGTGTTCAACTCGATATTCATCCTCACCTTATGGAAATAGAAAAGGATATTGCAAGGCAAGATAAGAAGGATGAAGTTCGGATATTTGTTTCAATCTTCCGCTCTTTGTTTCATCAATTTTATCTCTTTATTCTGCACTATCAATATCAATAAATATGTGACATCTTTTGTTATTATAAACACTGACCTCCTTTTAAATGTTTCTCAATCATCAATACCCTTTACTTTGCAAAGGAAATGCTCCAACCAGAATCGCTATAATAATGATTGATTGTCTTATGTATCATTTATGATTTTTATCATAAAGTGTGTTGAGTACCTTAACATTGAGTTATTTTATACTTACCATTAGTAAAATTGCTCAGCGGTTTTTTATTTATATTTAGACCATCGGAAGCAGTAAGAATTTGTCTTTCATTATGTAAAACATTACTTTGACCTACATGAGAAACATTAACAATCATATGATAACAAAGTATATCTTCTGGCACAAAGTATATTTTGTGAAGATGAAAAAGTATTACTGTAGACATTAGGGGTTGCTATTTATTATTCTACATATATGAAGTGATGTAGATTGTATGCACGCTGTAATAGATTAAAAAAATACATGTTAAGAAATATAGTATGTCATGCAAATAATTTAGACAAACATACTAATGTAACCATTTGATACTATTTGATAGACAACTAATTAAATACATTTAGCTAAGAATTGATGCATCCTTCATTTTCCTTGTTATTTTGTATTGGAGAAAATGACTTTCACGTGTATCTTCCAAGTACACACTTTTTTTTCGTCTTGCAATATGTGTAGCTTGTTTATGAACAACACTAATATTTAAGAACCTTGTTTGAGAAGGTATATTGCTTACAAAATCTTCTAAAAATCTAAAGGTAACAAATTATTATTATAATAATAATGGAAAATATTGCCTTAGCGTTGGATGTATCCACTAAAGGCCCACTATAATATGGTAGAAACGGGTTATTCGTTGCACGTAGTCTTTTCCCGCTTATAATAACATATTATTACATTACATTACATTATTAGTACAAATCATACATAACGCTTTGAAAGGAATTGGGGTGGCCCAAGTAGTGAACTTTCCCGCCTTCCCTAGTGAAGTCTAGGGTTTAATTCCTACCCAAGCGTTTGCTTGGAATTTAGAGGGACGGGAGTTTGCGGGTTTCGGCATGTAACGGGCCTCGAGTGGGGCCCTAAGTGAGGAATTATTATTATTATTATTATTATTATTATTATTATTATTATTATTATTATTATTAGTATTAGTATTAGTATTAGTATTATTATTATTATTATTATTATTATTATTATTATTATTATTATTATTATTATTATTATTATTATTATTATTATTATTATTATTATTATTATTATTATTATTTAACGCTTTAAAATTAATTATTTTTCCAGGTGAATATACACGTAAAATTGATTGTTTTAATATTATGACACGTTAAAATTTACAACTTTTATCATCCACTCAAAGGTATTTTTTTTCTCATTGCTCATTTGAAACCTCCAAATGAGCAAAATTCATGCAATAGGGATAGTTCCAAATGAGTAAATAAGCAAAATTCATGCACATGGTACAACCGGGTCTAAAATGAGTGCTCTTTTGTTAAAAATCTATGACGTGAAATATTATTATCTAATGAAATTAAATAGTAAAAAAACATCATTAGTGTACTTTAGTAAAAGGATAAATTGTAAGTATACCGTATACATCCTAAATAGTTCATTTATAAGTCATATGTAAAAAAGAAAGATATGAATGGTTATCTTATCTTTCTATTTTTACTTCAACAATACTGTTATAACTTCTTAGTTTTCAAATTAATTAGATGCATTTTTCTTTCTAAAAAAAGAAAAAACAAAAAAAAAACATTTACAAAATATACTCCATCCGCCTATTAAATTGACATGAAACAATCACACTTGCAATTTCTTATTAAACTTTTCTCCTCCCTATACCAAACATTTATCTCTTTCATTTATCTTTTTCATATATGCCAACAAACTTTCTTAACCTTTGAAACTCCAAATAAACTTCTTGCTTCATGATTATTTGACGAATGCAAAATATTATACTTCCCCTCCGTATCAAATTAAACGCAACAATTCAATGGACACCTGACTCCTAGGCAAAATTTCTTAAGGGAAGATTAATAAAGGTAAGCGCAATGTTTACCGTACTTAACCACAACCAAGTACCACCACCACATACCGCCGCCACCACCGAAACGCCACCGCCACATACCGCCACCACCACCCAAACGCCCACCGCCACCACCGAAACGCCACCACCACCACCACCGAAACGCCACCACAACCACCAACAACCACGCCAAAAAGCCAAAAACCACCGAAATTCGAATCCATAATCCACCGAAATTGAATCCAAAACCACCAACAAAATCCACCGAAATTCGAATCCAAAATCCACCGAAATTGGAATCCAAAAACCACCAACAAAATCCGCCGAAATTCGAATCCAAAACCACCAACAAATTGAAGAGAGAGAAGAACGAAGGTGGAGAAAGAACGAAGGAACGAAGGTGAGAGATCGTGTGGATTTCGGGTGGAGAAAGAACGAAGGAACGAAGGTGAGAGATCATGTGTGGATTTCGGGAGGAGAAAGAACGAAGGAAGATGGAGGTTCATTTCGGATTTCGGGTGGATTTCTACCGGTGGGTGGAGGAAATCGAAGATCTGAGGTGATGATGGTGGTGGTGGGTGGAGGAGATCGAAGGTGATGATGATGCCGGTGGGTGACGCCGACTAGATTTGTGATGGTGATGGTGGTGGTGGTGGTGGTGGTGGTGGCAGGAGGATGGAGACGGGAGATCGAGGAGTAGATAAATGGTGGTGGGTGGTGGAGGAAGGTGGTATCAAGGAAGTGGAGGGGTTATATTTAGGTTGATTAATTGTGATTATATTTGTAATTAATTTGATTTGGGTAGTATAATATGTGTTTTAGTTTTTTAATAAGGACATTTTGGTAATTTCGTGGGTAAAAAGCATACCAAAAATAGAAAGAAGGCAATTGTTGCATTTAATTTGAAACTGTCATATTTAGAAACCGTTGCATTTAATTTGATACTGAGGAAGTACTTGTTTCTTTTTTGCTTCTCACTCAAATATACAATTTTGACCATGAATTCTTTTCGATTTGGTTCACATACAAATATCCGATTTTTTCAGCTTTTAATTATGAAAGCTCAACAATTTTTTTTTTTACCAAAATAAGGAGGTGAATAACTTCATGCATGTGGATGAAATCCAATTATTCGACCACATCCATTGTTATACGCTTTGAGTTGGGGAAAATTTTTAGTTCTTTTCATCTTGCATATATGTCACTTCCGATGTTGAAAACTCATGGGTTCGAGTCCTAGAAGCGCAATTTTTCATCTTCAACCTCTCAACTTTCTGATCAAGAAATGCATGGCGAATTTTCGTAGTCTATTTACTATTGCATGCAAATCTAAAATTGAAATTCCTCTTTTAAGTTGGCAAGTTTGTAGGTTATTTTTTGTAATGATAAATTTGATTGTAAGAAAATTGATTTGTTTTTTGTGCTTGTTTGATTTTTATAATTTTCATATCTTTTTAGGAAATTGACATTGGAATTGGTCTTTAAATCTACTATCTATATGAATTAATTAGTTCAACGTAACGCAAATCGATTTGTTTTCCTAATATTTATAATGATCAATCGGATTGGGGACACTTGTTGAATTAGTGAAATTTTTAATTGTAAAATGTTGTTGAATTTTAAAAATAAACATGGAATACTTTTGAGGCATCGTAGTTTAATTTATTTTGGATTCTTATTTAATTTTTTTCTTATTTTTGTTTGTTCATACAATTGAATTAAGTGATTATTAACTCGATTGTCATTATATTATAATTTAAAATTTTGAATTAGAATTATGTCACTATTAGAAAAACGTTGATTTCGCGTCTCCCGAATCGCGTCGCACAAGGGTAAAACGACGCGAAGTGTCATTTGCATCGGATGGGTGTTGAACATGACACAAATCATGGTTCATCTCAAGGCGGATTTGAGGTGCATTCGACGCAAATGCTTAAAGCAAATTGGTGGGAGAATAATGTGCGTCTGATGCTTTGTTATGTGCGACGCAAATAACTAAAACGATTTTGCGTCGGACCTCATGCTATGCCCGACGCATATGATTGTTTAAGTGGTCTCGAGGCCGGATCACCCGGGCCCATCCGACGCAAATGATTGGCCCACTTCTCAACTTAACATTTAGAGCGCCCAATTCTTTTCTTTCAAAAAAAAAAAGCAAAGACCCAACTCCTTCTCTAAACCTAAAACTCCCACTTTAACCTCTAACTTAAAACTCCCAATCTCCTCTCTAGCGCCACTCCATCCTAAATTCTTCATCTTTCTCCCTTCTTCAATCTCCGTAACCTAAAACTCTCAATCTCCTCTCTCCCTCCCTAAATTCTCCATTCCCGCCGCATCTCCCCTTCGCCTCTCTCCTTATCGCGTTGGTTGTTGCGGCGGCTGGTGCCGCTCGCCGCATCTTCCCTTCGCCTCTCTCCTCGTCGCGTGGTTGTTGTGGTTGGTGGTTCCGCGGTTGTTGATGTTGTTCCTTTGTGTGTTACAATCATCGAGAAGCCACGAAGTTTTCGATCTCCCGTCATCGACGAAGAACGCATCGCTTATTCTCGAGTTTTTAGGATTTTTAGTTGATGTATTACATTTGTTGTTGAGAGATTTGATTTTTAGGATTTTTGGGATTTTTGGGATTTTTAGAGTATTTTTTGTTTGGATTAACGAATTGTTGCTTCAATTCTTTGTTGTTTTTCTACATTTTTTTCGTATCTCGCACGCTTCTTTTCTCAATTTCTTTTGTTGTTTTTAATTCTTGATTTTGTACATATTTTTTCGAATTCCGTGTGTGTTCGAGCATGTTCAGGATACTTTTTTGTTGCTTAATTAGTTTCTTATTATCATTTTTTTAATCTTATTTTCGCCTTTTAAGTATAGAAATTTTTAAAATTGATGATGTTTGTGTAGGTATCTATTTTGTTTTATCTATTTTTGTTGTATCTGTTTTAGTTTATGCTTCTTTTCTCAATTTATGTTTTGTTGTATCTATTTTTGTTTAGTATCTCGTTTGTGGTTCTCGGGTCATCAACGAAAATTACTTTTTTTGTTAAAAAAGTGCAAATTTATGTCGGATATGAGACACATCTCGACACAAATTGATGTTTTTTTAAAAAAAACATCATTTTGTGTCGGATGTGGCTCTACAGACGTAAATCTGCTTTTTTGGGTGAAAAACCAGGGTTGTGGGTGACATGTGCGTCGACTACACTACACATCCGACGCAGATGGGTTACGATTTGCGTCGACTCTCCATCCGACGCGCATCATCTCTCCATTTTGAGTCGAGGCTCCGTGCCGTCGGACCCATGTCCGACGCAAATGGGCGCCTCGCATCCGACGCAAATCGTCGATTCCGTACTAGTGTGTTGTTTATGTGCAAGACTAAAATTTGAATAAGAATTATATTATTTTCAAAATAATTCATATTAGTTGTGGGCTAAGTTGATTGTGGTAGTAACAATGGTGACTTCAAATCCGCTTTGTTCAAATGATAAGTTAATTGTTAAAGAAGTTTTTGAAAATTGAACATTAAGTTTACCTAGGCTTAATAACTTTCCCTTTTAATAATTTAAGAATCGTAAAACCTAGGCTTATATGACTACTCTAAGTCTCCAACAATTAATAGGTTGATTTTGAGTTAGAAAGAAGAAAAAATACAATTATTAGTAGTCATGAGCATAAACAAATACATGATTACTTTAATGACTAAAAATCAATCAAACAAAATTTTGCTTGCATCAAGAAACCGAGAACTACAACATACTATATAATGTTACAAAGCACACACATATATATAAGATGAAAAAGCATACGCATCAATATTCATGAACTTAAATTCATACAATACCCTTTATAAAAAAAAAAATAGCTAGAATGAATCTCGAAATTCCATAGAATAACTCATAGATATATTACCATACCACCAAAACATTGTGAAACCGAATTTCAAAAGATAATAACACTCTTATAAAAATTATTAATACTAGTATGATATAACTTTAATACTAATCTAGCTTTATTTTTCTTTGGAGTTCGGGATGTATTGATCTTCGTCGTCTTCTTTGCAAATGACTTAAATTGACTTTCTCAACCTTTCAAAGACATTGCCATGGAGAGTATGAAGAACTCATACCCGTATTTGGGAGGAATAGCTTTTTTTTTGTTTTTGTTTTTTTGGGTTTAAGAAGGCATGACGATATGTATTGAGAAGGCAAGAAATATATGCACGAAAAATGTTAGGCTACGTATTGGAGTAGTGGTTAGCTATGACATTGTCCTTATTTATACTTGCAATATTGTAAATAGTATTGATTTATAATAAAATATGAAATTAAGCTTAATTGACAATTAAGATTCCCAAAATTAAGGTTGATTGAGATTTTGAAATCCTTACCATAATTTACGTTTTTTATATCAATCAAATAAATAAAAAGAAGCAATGATTTAGTATTGATTATGTACAAAGACATTTGAGGATACTAATTGCCTAATTAGATTCATTAATCACCATAAATTAAGGATTTGCCCTAATCTTAGTCGATTTTGTGCAAATCTATCTCCCAATTCGAATTGTCACTTGTCCCTTCCTTAGACATTGTACACATAAGCAAAAAAATTTAATTGACACATATGATTTCATGGCCTTGCTTACATGACACATGTGCAAATTTTTCTAGCTTTATATAATATAATGATGATATAATGATGATGATTCAAATGATAAGTTAATTGTTAAAGAAACTTTTGAAAATTGAACATTAAGTTTACCTAGTGTTAATAACTTTCCCTTTTAAAAATTTAAGAAACGTAAAATCTATATTTATGTGACTACTCCAATTCTCCAACAATTAATAGGTTGATTTTGAGTTTAAAAAGAAAAAAAAAACATACAATTATTAGTAGTCATGAGCATAAACAAATACATGATTACTTTAATTACTAAAAATCAATCAAACAAAATTTTGCTTGCATCAGTAAGAACTAAGCACACACATATATATAAGATATAAAAGCATATGCATCAACATTCATGACTTAAATTCATGCAATACCCTCCATAAAAAAATAGCTAGACACTCAGAATGAATCTTAAATTCCGTAGAATAACTTATATAGAAATTACCATACCACCAAAACATTGTGAAATTGAATTTCAGTATAATAACTCTTACAAAAATTATTAATACTATTATGATATAACTTTAATACTAATCCTAGCTTTATTTTTCTTCGGAGTTCGGGGTGTATTCATCTTCGTCATGTTCTTTGTAAATGAAAGTCAACCTTTCAGCACATTGCCATGGAGAGAATGAAGAACTCTATATTTGGGAGGAATAGGTTTTTTTGTTTTTGTTCTTTTTGGGTTTAAGAAGGCATGACAATATGTATTGAGAAGCCAAAAGATATATGCACGAAAATATTAGGCTACGTATTGGAGTAGTGGTTAGCTATGACATTGTCCCTATTTATACTTGCAATATTGTACATAGCATTGATTTAAGAAATTAAGCTTGATTGACAATTAAAATTCCCAAAATTAAGGTTGATTGAGATTTACCATAAGTTACGTTTTTTATATCAATCAAATAAATAAATAAATGCAATGATTTAGTATTGATTATGTACATAGAGATTTGAGGATACTAATTGCCTAATTAGAGTCATGAATCACCATAAATTAAGGATTTACCCTAATCTTAACCGATTTTGTGCAAATCTATCTCCCAACTCCAATTACTTAGTGTCACTTGTTCCTTCCTTAAGCAAAAAAAATTAGTGTTTAATTGACACATAGGATTTCATGGCCTTGATTACATGACACATGTGCAAAATTTTCTAACTTTATATAATATAATGATGATTTTAGATGAAAATTTGTTTTTCAATAAACAAATTATAGATGAGTTTTCCTTTAATTGGTTCTTTGCATCAAATGCTAGAGAGAAAAGAAGAATAAAAATGAAAGCAAGACAAATTAGTGGAACGAAAAAGGTGAAAAATAGAGAAAAAAAACGTGGTCTCCCTTAGACAAGGAAAATGTTTCCGCTCTTGCATTTCAAAAACTCTTTACAACCCTTGCAAACCAAACGGAAACAAGAAAAGAAATGCAAAAACCAATCTTCGGAATTTTCTTTTCCACCAGCCAAGCACTATCTTAGTGAATAAAGAGAACTGGGGCATTCTCTTAGGTATGAACAAAATAGGAAAATTGGGCATAGAGGGAATGAGGGATGATATAGTAGTACTTCTACTTGGTAACAGTTTCTGTCCTCGGCGGTTTTAACTTCTATGTACCGGACTATCCAAAGATCTTCAGGGAGCAAACTCAAAAAAGTTGCAACAAGCTAGCAGTAGAGTCTAGGAAGCCAATCATCATCTCCCTGACTATTAAGTTCTATATTTTGTGCATTTTGTACACGATAACATTGTAATAAGAACCAAATAAGTTGAAAATAAAACCATATCCGTGAGCGTATTGGTCCAAACTCCAATCCTTTCAACAACCAAAAACACAACAGCAAGAAAATAATATACTGAAAACAAAAAGAAAATCAGACCCTATTGCGGCAGCTCAGAGTGTTGCAGGTTTGACGGTTTAAGTTAGAGCAACATCATGAAACAAAATTCTCTACCAAATGCAAGAACAGGAACTTAATCCACGCTTAAATACAGTACTATGCTTCTAAACAAAAGAATGGTGAAAAAGAATGTGATATGGCTCAAGTAATTAAGTTACATAAACTGTGCAAGCAAAACTAAACTGTGTCCTAGTGAAGCAAAAACAACGACAAGAAGCAAGTGAATTCTTTTTACTATAGATAATCCACCTTTCAAATGATAAACCAGGACAATTGAACTACTTATAATACAACAGACACTCAATCATACTGCACATAAAGAAATCTTAGCCTCCCACCTTCAAGTACTCCCCACGCAACGCCTATGTGAAACCTGCACCCCAAAAAGAGAGGAGAGAAGAACTCCATGAGAACTCAAGTGAGATCACGGTACTTCGTAATTAATCTAAAAACATGCCCTCTCTTTCCATCAAATTTCATCAAGATGACATTATAAAAATAGTTTCTTCCTACGTTTCACACATAAATGCATATATTATAAATTTCCTCGATTCCACTATAATAGTCATAAAGCTTGATTCTAGAAACACAAAGAACTCTTTAGATCAATCTAATACTTACAATTACAACACTTGGTTGGTACAGTTATACAATTCTAACTGCCCTGAAGCAAATGATTATTTTGATGCAATTAAGATAATTATACGTCCTCTTTTCATAGCTACAATTTGACTTTTGCACTATTCATGTGATATTTACTAAATGTAGAATAATATTTAAAATAAATTGCATGAAAGATATTTTTGGATTTATCTCAATATATTTTTTCATAATATCAACTTTATATAAAGATACTAATAGAATGTTAGAGATATTAATGGTAAAAATTGTGCGTTGGCGAACATGAAAGTCAAATTGTAGAGATTAAAAAAACAGAGGAAGTACAAAATAAAGAGAAACAATCCTAATGACCAAACCACAACTTCAAAAACAAGCACAATAATTACAAGTAAAAGTTTCCTTGGTACAAATTGATAGAGAATATATCTTTCAATAGAGACAAGAGTTTTCTTCAATTTTTTGTACTTTTTTTTGTATTGATAATTTGTAAGTATTTAACTTATAGTGAATCCAGATTATTATTACTGTATATAAACACAAACACACACACACACACACACAAATATAAATAATACACCCACAGACAATAATACACCCACAGACACACATACACAATACATATAATACACACACAAATATAAATAACACACACATACATATAAACAGAACAAAACAGTATAAACAGAACAAAACAGAAAAACCCACAAATAGGAGTGAAACCCCTACCTCAAGTCAGAAAATTCTAAGCTTTCTTGCTTGTTAAAATCTGGAATATCCGCAAACCCCTACTGAAGGCTTCATTGAATAAAATTCTTGTCTGCATTGACTGGAAACCAGGCATCCAAGAGAGAAAAGCAACAGGAGTCATGACAATCACACCAAATATGATGTCATAGAGACGAGCCATCGCCATAACAACCTTCCAAAGAACAGTCTTCTGCAGGAATCCTCGAAGAACGAGGGCAATAGAAATCAGACCCCAACCACTTGGAAGAAAGGCTAAGAGACTTGTAAACAAGTCAACAAATTCCATATTAGTGAACCTCGTCAACAGCACTATCAAAAGTATTATCAAGACAATAACCAGGAATTGGATCAGACGGTAGTAGATGTGATCTTTTGCAGAATATTTATCCCGAGCATATGAAATGAGGACAAAAATTGCAATAGCAACCAAAATGTACACCCATGACAGCAAGTAAACAAGAATACTCCTACTTCCAGCAGCAATTCCCAGCTGATATACAATCCCAAACTGGAAAAAGAAGAAACGAAGATCCAGTATCACCTCCAGAAGCTTCCCCCATAAACCAGTTGTCCTCAGATGATTCTGTTCCTCTATCCACCAAGCCTCCCAGCTCTGCTCAGACTTCACAAACACCCCACCACTATACCAGATCCAGTTCATGAAATCACCAAAGTCATCCACGGTTTTTAACCAGTCGAAACCTGAGGGATTGAACACAAAGGGAGCTAGTATCCATGATATCACCAGGAACCAACTTGATATGGTCAGAGCTATGTACACAAAAGTGCCTTTTGCTGCAGGGCTGAATCCAGCGTACACTGTCAGTATCAGGCCCAGCTCAATTGCTTTCACAAAATGGCTGCGAGAATAAAGTCGGTAGTTTTCTGTAAAACTCTTGTGCTGCACAACAAAGCCACGACCAGTAGCACGATATTTAGCACCTCCATGTAGAATTGTCCGCCCGAAGTAGTGGGTACGAGTACCCATTGAGAATGTGAAGAATATAGAAGAAAGCTGTAGCTGCATGGTAATGAAATCCCAAATGGAGTTGAGAAATCCGAGCTCTAGAGAATTTTCAACGATCATCGGGAGAGCGGTGAACAAACCCATCTGGATGATGAACTGCTGATTCAAGATTGTAGCAAGTGCTGCATTACTGTTGCTAGCATCTGCCTCAACAGAAGCCTCAATCCCACTTAGTGCCAAGTATAAGCGGCCCCACAAAAATGCATACACAGTCAAAACTACCATCATTGTGTTAAAATAGAAACCAACTGTAGTGTAGAAGAATGACAGCATCCTGAAGAAGTCCAATCGATGACCTAACCGATAAACATCTCTGCTGAGGACCTGCTCACCATTTCCACTGGCCACTTTAGCCTCAAACATTGATATCTGGTTCAGGCCAACATCCCTTCCCTTGCCCACCTGAATGTATTCATGGTGTGTGACATTGCCACCCCGTAGTGTGCAATTAAAGCCAGTAAAGATATCCTCACTGATGTTAATGACTCTGGATGCTTTACTAACTCCTCCACGAGTCAAGAACCAAAACCTATCAAATACGTCAGGATGACCATAATGCATACGGACTTTCAAAGGATTGGCAAGAACACGTTGCCCCAAGGTAACAAAGCTCATTTCCTGGGCTGACATGAACCGAGCAATGGAAGAGACACCACTAGTGAATATGTGCTCACGGACCCCCAAGATAGTGGGCTTTCGTATACCATGCATATGCCTAAATTCCTCTAAGAGGTTCCGCATCTTAAGAGTCTCCTCAAAATAATTATCTTGGTTCATATCAATCGTCTGAATGGCATCCCCACGAGTAAAAATTATGGAACTGTTCTGATTTTCTGGCTTCCCTTCTCCAAGCTTGATGGGTCCAGGTAATTTCACTCGATAGATCTCCACTTCCTGCTGCAACAGCTGATCATACTTTACGAGAACAGAGTAATACTCTTTTTCCTCCCTTCCTGTGAAAACTTCGTCAATATAAGCAACTCGAAGGGCTTCATTGTGTTTCAACAACTGCAGTATTTCCTCAGCCTGGGGCTTCTTTTCCGCCTTCTGCAAACCGTATATCTGGCATGCAATGACATACGTATATTTCATTAACACAGTCCCATACTCGTGACCTTTGTACAATTGACTGATGGAGCTACTGGCTCGACTCAGACTCCTATCACTTCTTGAAGATGGCAGCCTTTCAGATCCATAAGCATCCAAACCACTGCTCTGTCTCACGGTAGCAAGCTCATGCGCTCCCTCCCTAATATCCATCTCAGATGCTGAATCAAGGAAAGCCAACATCTTAAGGGCACGATAATTATACATCATCCCCCTAACAGTGCGAGCAAGTGTCTGACCTCTGTAGGATGCCCAAAGTCTAAGGTCTCTGAGCTTAGAGTCCCACACTTCTTTATCATTTGTCATACCTTCCCTACGCATACGCTCCATGAAATTCTCCCACTCATCATTACATATAGTCTGCAAGTAAAATAGCGTAGAAACCCCATCTTCATTCTCCTTTTGAAGTTGCTCCTTACTGTACATAACCTCTTCATTATAGTAAGGCGTCAGAACACTAAAGGCCATCATTTTCTCCACCTGTGGGGCATGAGGCATATTCATGAAGAGAGAATTGCTGAAGAAGGCAATCCTGCGCCTTGCCTCAAGATTCCTCGGGACATTGTGCATGGAGTCCTTGGAAGTAAGAATAATATGCAAACGTCTGAGATGCCTGTAGAAGGACTCATTATCTTCAATGGGCAACTTAATGGCATTCTCAAATAGTAGGCTCTTTCCAGATGCAGATCGTGGAGCCAAACCGTCCTCCCTCAGGCGTTCCATACTTCTCTTCTCTATATAAAAGTCTCGTATAACAGTCTCATAGAGGGCCTGCAATGCATTCACCACCTTGCCGAGATCAACCTTCTTAGGCCGAATCAACAATTCCACAAGAACACTCAATTTGTCATGAATCTTTCTAATAACAGACAAATCATATGTCTTGGTGAACTTTTCAATGTCAATAGCATGGTCAATTTCCTGAAACATGACCATGAGGATAGAATGTTCTTCAGTACCCTGTTTATTAATTGCAAGAAGCAGATGTTTTACACAGTCATACGCTTCTATCACAGCACAGCGACGGTATTCATTCTTGCATATCTTATACCAAAGCCACTTATCTGGCGCATCAACAAGCTCCTTTGCCTGACCAAGTGCCAGAAGTAGCTCATTGCAAAGAAGTATGCACGGCCAACGGATGACCCTAACATTCCAAGTATTCTGAGGCAGCTCCAGCAGCTCGACTTCTTTGTCACTAATGATGTCCTCCTCCCTGAATATACTAATCACCTCATTCCATACCCAAGCAAACTTATTTGCCTCCACTTGGCTCGACTCAAGTTTTTTGTAGAGGCGGCCAAACCCATACCTTAGCTTCAACCGATGGATTGCATCTTTAAACTTACTTTTGATCCCACTAGAATTTAACAGCTGCTCCTCAGGCATGAGATTAAATTGAATCGCGCTAGCAAAGAACTGAAATCTTAACCTTAACTGCTGCATGTTTCGGATCTCACCCAGGTGAGAAAGCAGCCCCACTGCTGCACCAACAAAGGACGAGTAGATAGAGTACCATATCTGCAAGTCCATCAGGTAAATCAAAACTACAGGAAGCCACAAAAGCCCAACTGCAAACCGGTTGCTGCCGCTGAAGAACTCATACCACTCATATCGAACTTGCCTAAGATTTATCAAGATGCTTGTTGGTCTAATCATAGGCCTGATCTGCAGGAAGTAACTAAACACAAACTTGGTAGCAAGCACTAAAATCCAGAACAGAGAGTACTTGATATTATCTGCAAGACCTTCTCTCAGTCCACGGCCCACGAAAATCCTCGTCTGAAACCACCAAGTAAACATATAAAATATCTTCCAATTTGTCTCCTCAACGAAATTCCGAACCCAGGGGATGATAAACAGAACCAACGCCAAAACCTCAGGAAGTATAAAAACCGCAACAGCTAGCAGAAAACTAACGACCTGCCTATCCGCCGCACCAGACCACCCTCCATTACGATTCCTCTCCGTCCATATCCTAGCATAAAAAGTCCCAAACACAATAGCCCACACCGCAGCAGTTACACACTTCAAAACCATCCTAACTCCAACCATCAAAGTCTCCCTGGAAACCAAACTATACTGCAACCCAATATCAAGAAGCGACTGCAAAAACCTCATCACACTCCACGTCAAAAAAACCGTCAAACACTTGACCTGCACATCCCTATGCCTCAACGAACTCCACGGATACCCTCTCCCATTAATCTCCTGCTCCCAAGCAACTATAATCGCTGCTTGCAAGAACAACACCAACATGACCCACAACCTATCGAAACTCCGATACAAATTCCAAAACGACCGTTGCTCTACAAAGCCGGTCTTACCCACATGCCTTTTCCTCCCTTGGACGACAAAAAAAGTACCCCCCACATCAATAGGCCACTTCAACTTATCAAAACACCTCCTGCTCCAAAAATACTCATTAATATCATCATAATTTCTCCATTTACTATGAGGGTTAGTCCCATTAGCACTATTCCCGACTTCTTTACTGATAGTATCATAAATGGGTTTGACAATTCTATTCAAAAAAGCATTCTCTCCAGTAATAAGAGGTATATAAGGGCGGCCAGTATTTTCATCAATATAATCCTCCAAAATCTTATTCAATTCCAACGCCATATGATGAAAAATGTAAGACAAACACTCGGGAACAAACCTCAAGTTAGCAGACTCACCCCAAATAAGCAAATACAAGGCGACATAAAGCAGCTCTCGTCGTAGATCATCGTCTCGTCGTCGGTTATCAAGAATCCAAACGTTAGACCTGCGACCGAGGTAGCCGCACCAGAGGGTGTAGTTTTTGAGGAGTTTGCGGCGAAAGCGGCGGAGAACAGAGTGGTCGAGGGAGTCGATGTTGTCGGGAGGGGGTTGGAGACGCATCTGAGCGTTGGCTAAGTGGAGTACGAGGTGTTCGCGTTGGTTGCGGATGTTGTCGGATTGGAAACCGAAGAAAAGGCCAAGCCAATCCATCAGGTCGTAATGTGGGTCCCATTGAAGGTAAGGGGGTTTGCGGAGGTCACCGGTAGTTCGAAGAGCTGCTTGGGCGGCTCGGACTTCCGGGTAGCGGAGAGATGGGTGGTCTGCTAGGAGGTCGTGGATTGGGATTATATTGTAGGTGGGTGAACGGTGTGCAGACATCGCATTGTTGGAGTTAAGAGAAAGAGAGAGAAATGGTGTTGAATGGAGATGAGGTTTTCAGATGTAGATCCAGTGGGTTGTCTCGTCAGTGTTCTAACTTCTAACTTTATTTTTTATGTATGGTCAAACATGGATTTTAAATTGGGGAAAGGATGACTTTAATGCCAATTGAAGGTCAATATACTTACAAATTCTGAACAAGCCTAATGGACTGGATCCATATTCAAATGTAATGTCGCTATATTTTAACAAAAGTACACTTGTGTTAATTATATAAATACATATGATAATTAAGAATCTTAATATCATTTTACATGTAATTGTAGACACTAAATTTTGAACCTCTTTTTCGGATAAATAAAGATTTTGAAAAGAAATAAAAATAACGAAAATCGTCATGACTCGTGGAGCGTGCGCCCAGTCAAATGCATGTTTAGCCCCGGAGCGCGAGTTTCATTCCATCGCATGATTATCCGTTTTTGCGTATTAGTCGTGCAGTTTCTGCTTTGAAACATAATTTTCCGTGAGTCGTAGTCAATAACTGATCCGAAATCAGTTGCGAATTCCGAAATTCTACTAAGTACTGATCTCAATCACAACAAGGGAGAAATTCACGGTTTAAGGATTAGTACTAGTTTAATTTTGTTGAGCAACGTAGGAAAAGAAGTTAATTAAAAGCTAGTTAGTTTAATTAACGTTTTTGTAATTTTCGGTTTTTGTAAAACCGGAATTATTTTGCGTAGCGTAAGTTGTAATATCCACGAACATGCTCGGGGATGCGAATCACCCTAGGGACGTGTGAAAGGAGGTTCTTAGAGATATTTGTGGAGCTTGTGTTGCAAGCTAAGGGAGGCCATCCACTTGGTGTGGAAAACCGGCCCTCCCCCTTTGCCTCCTTTGAATAAGTCAACAAAACACACAACAATACTATTCCTCTTACATCCTTGTTGGAAATTAGAGATATTAGTTGTTTCTTGTTTTGTTTAATATTTTGAGTACTTAGATCTTTTGGGAAATAATTAGCTTGTAATATATATATGTAATGGTGATCATAAATGAAAAGCGATTTGGATAATTGAAATTTAAGCTTTGTGCTTCAAATTAAAACACGTTGTGTTAAAGATTAAAAACCGAGGTTTTTATTCTATCTTTGAACCGATTTTCTTGGGAGGTCAAACTACGAGAAAGTCAACCTAATTGACATATTCGAGAGTGGAGATTCTCGTTCTTTGTTAATTAATTCCGTAATTGAGGGAGAGAGTGGAGATTCATTTCCTTAGTTGCAAACCGAATTATAAACTTAAGGTGGAGGCTTTTAGTTTATTGTTCAACTATCGTAATCACAATTCTTTTTGAAGTGATTTCGTATCAAGTGGTATCAAAGCCGAGTTCGAAATGGACGAGGAAATAGATGATAATGCTAGAAGAGATGCAATGCTAGAAGCTTTAGCTAAGCAAAATGAAGCATTACACGACATGATGGCAAAGATAACCTTAGAATTGTTTAAGAAGAAACCCAATGAGGAAGAAAGGAGTTCTAGGGCCGATGATAGGGGTTTAAAAATTGAAGTTCCGGATTTTGATGGAGCTAGTGATCCGGAATTATACATTGAATGGGAACGTTCTTTGGAGCGTTTTTTTGATTACAAAGACACTCCGAATGACAAGAGATACAAGGTTGCTGTTTTGAAGCTAACCAAATATGCATCCATTTGGTTAGAAGGATTGAAGAGGCAAAGAGTGAAAGAGAACAAATCCAAGATTGCTACTTGGGAAAAATTGAAGAAGCAATTGAGGAAACGTTTTGTTCCAACTAACTACAAACAAAATCAGTATGTTAGGTGGTCCACACTCAAGCAAGGCGCCATGCCTATGGAGGAGTACATCAAGGAATTTGAGAAGCTTTCCATTGTTTGTGAAATCGAAGAAATGGAGGAGCAAAAGTTAGGCCGATTCTTAGGAGGCCTAAACGAAGAGGTGCGTGAGAAAGTGGAGGTGTTTCCATACCTCACATTCGATGAAGCTTGCAAAGTGGCTCTCAAAATGGATAGCCAAAAAGAAGAAATCAGTAGCAAGTAAGTCTTATTCCAAGCCATTTAGTACTTTCAAAGTTAATCCTAGTACTAGTAATCTTGATAAGAACAAAAAACCCGATTTCACTAGGAAAGACAAGGAGAAAGTCGGAGATGACAAAACCTTAAAAGTGAAATGTTTTAAGTGTCAAGGCTATGGCCATTACCAAGCTAATTGTCCGACTAAAAGAATCATGACCATAAGAGATATAATAGAAATAGACGAGTTGGAAAGACAATCTCTTTTAGCAATGGAACATGATAAAAATGGAAGTGAGGATGAGGAGGGACGTGTGCAATCCCGAAATGGAGGGTGAAACCTTAGTGATTAGGAGGTCCTTATACTCAAATGTGGTGGCCGAAAATGAGGAACAAAGGGAGACCATTTTTCATTCGAAATGCCTAGTGAAAAAAAAACTATGCAATTTGATCATAGATGGTGGAAGTTGTACTAATGTAGCTTCAACCGAACTTGTAGAGAAGTTAGCATTACCTATGACGAAACATCCAATTCCTTATAAACTGAAATGGCTAGATGATGATAGTGAAGTAAGGGTAAAAAATAGAGTTTTAATCACATTCTCAATTGGAAATTATGAAGATGAAATTCTATGTGATGTAATCCCTATGATTGCGTGCCATATACTACTTGGTAGACCGTGGCAATTTGATCGCAAAGTGATGCATGATGGTTTTAAAAATGTGTATAAGGTGAACAAGAATGGCAAAACCAAAACCTTGCTACCATTACCTCCTTCAAAAATCCGAAACACAAAACCAACACCAAAAGAAAACCCGATGTGTAGTGGCGTGTTCTTAGGGAGAAAACGATTCGAGAGGGAGTTGGAGGAAAATCGGTTGGTGTATATTTCGGTTGCCAAGGAGATGAATGAGGGAGTGAACGTTGAGGATCCGCATTTGAGGGAGTTGTTGGAGGAGTTTGGAGATGTGTTCCCTAATGATCTACCAAATGGCCTACCCCTAAACGTGGAATTGAACATCAAATTGATCTCATTCCGGAGCACCAATTCCAAATAAGCCTTCCTATAGATGTAATCCCAAAGAGAGTGAGGAATTACAAAGCCAAATCGGTGAGTTGATGGGCAAGGGATACGTGAGGGAGAGCAAGAGCCCGTGTGCCGTTCCGGCTTTGCTTGTGCCAAAAAAAGACGGTTCATGGAGGATGTGTATTGATAGCCGTGCTGTGAATAACATCACCATAAAGTACGAATTTCCCATCCCTAGATTAGATGACATGCTAGATGAGTTGAGTGGATCCAAGTTGTTTTCGAAAATTGATTTGAGAAGTGGATACCACCAAATATGCATGAAGGAGGGAGATGAGTGGAAAACGGCTTTCAAAACAAAGTATGGGTTGTATGAATGGTTGGTTATGCCATTTGGTCTCACAAATGCTCCTAGTACTTTCATGAGATTAATGAATGAGGTACTAAGGCCGTTTTTGGGAAAGTTCGTAGTTGTATATTTGGATGATATTCTTGTTTTCGGTGCTAACAAGGATGATCATTTAAATCATTTGCAACGAGTGTTCGAGGTTTTGAGAGAGCAAAAATTATATGGGAAGCTTGAAAAGTGCACGTTCATGCAACGAGAGCTTGGCTTCCTTGGGTTCATAATTTCGGATGAAGGGGTGAAGGTGGATCCATCCAAAGTTGAAGCAATTTCTTCTTGGCCGGTTCCTACAACTATCACCGAGGTGAGGTCTTTTCATGGTTTAGCTTCGTTTTATAGGAGATTCCTAAACAATTTCAGCACCTTATTAGCTCCTATAACGGAATGCACTAAACATGGAAAATTTGAATGGAGTGACGCGACTCAAAAGGCGTTTGAGCTTGTAAAAGAGAGAATGTGTAAAACGCCTATCCTAGCTTTACCCGATTTTGCAAAACCATTTGAAGTTGAGTGTGATGCAAGTGGAACGGGTATTGGGGCTGTTTTGATTCAATGTGGCAAGCCTATTGCGTATTTTAGCGAAAAATTAAATCAAGCTAAGTTGAATTATTCTACTTATGATAAAGAGTTCTACGCCATGGTTAGATCCCTTAATCATTGGAGTCACTATTTACGACCACAAGCTTTTGTTCTTCATTCCGATCATGAATCATGAAATATATTCATGGACAACATAAGCTTAGTGCTCGGCATGCTAAATGGGTAGAGTTCTTACAATCGTTCAACTTTGTTGCTAAGTACAAGTCCGGAAAAGCTAACGTGGTAGCCGATGCTTTATCTCGGAGACACGTGTTGCTTAATATGGTGGATTCCAAGGTACTTGGGTTTGAACCGATTAAAGAATTTTATGTTCTTGATGAGGGGACACGAGATCTGTTCGAAGCTACCAAAGATGGTCCAAAAGACCATTATCATCAAATGGAGGGTTCTTGTTCAAGGGGAACAAACTTTGCGTTCCTAAATGTCCCGTTCGAGACTTGCTAATTAGAGAGGCTCATGGAGGTGGGTTGGCGGGCCATTTTGGCGTGAGCAAGACTATGGAGTTGTTACAAGAACATTTCTCATGGCCTCATATGATCAAAGAGGTACATCTTGTTTTGGCTCGTTGTGGTGTTTGTCAAAGGGCTAAAAGCACGTTCCATAAGGGGTTGTACACTCCTTTACCGACACCGGAGAGACCATGGGAGGATGTTAGTATGGATTTCATTGTGGCTCTTCCTAGGACTCAAAGAGGGAAGGATTCGGTCATGGTGGTGGTGGACCGATTCTCAAAAATGGCGCACTTCGTGCCTTGTCATAAAACGGAAGATGCTATTAATGTTTCTTGTTTGTATTTCGGGAAATTGTTCGCTTGCATGGAGTACCAAGAACTATTGTCTCGGATCGAGATAGTAAGTTTTTGAGTCATTTTTGGAGGTCCCTATGGAGGATGATGGGTACTAAGTTCTTGTTTAGTACTTCACATCACCCCCAAACGGATGGTCAAACCGAAGTGACCAACCGAACTCTAGGCACCTTGTTAAGGGGCTTGGTGAGCAAGACGGGGAAAGGATTGGGATGTCAAGTTATGCCATGCGGAGTTTGCCTACAATAGGACTCCAACTTTTGCAACAAAACATTCACCGTTCGAAGTGGTATATGGGGTTAATCCGTATGTCCCTATTGATCTTATTGCGTTGCCTAAAGACTCTTATGTCCACGGAGATGCTAGGCAACAAGCTGAAACAATGGTGAAGGTTCACAAAGAAATACGCACCAACATCGAGAAGACAAATGAGATGTACAAAAAGAAAGCAAACAAAAGTCGAAAACCGAGGTTGTTTGCTCCTGGAGATTTGGTGTGGATTCACTTGAGGAAGGAGAGGTTTCCAAGTAAAAGAAAGCATAAGCTCATGCCCCGAAGTGAAGGACCTTTCAAGGTTCTTGAACGATATGGAAACAATGCTTACAAAATAGACCTTCCCGGAGACTATGGCGTGGCAAAGCAACATTCAATGTAGGAGACTTATCCCCTATTTAGAAGATGAAGATGTGCAAGAATTGAGGACAATTCCTTTTGAAGAAGGAGAGGATGATCCGAAATCGGTTGCGAATTCCGAAATTCTACTAAGTACCGATCTCAATCACAACAAGGGAGAAATTCACGGTTTAAGGATTAGTACTAGTTTAATTTTGTTGAGCAACGTAGGAAAAGAAGTTAATTAAAAGCTAGTTAGTTTAATTAACGTTTTTGTAATTTTCGGTTTTTGTAAAAACCGGAATTATTTTGCGTAGCGTAAGTTGTAATATCCACGAACATGCTCGGGGATGCGAATCACCCTAGGGACGTGTGAAAGGAGGTTCTTAGAGATATTTGTGGAGCTTGTGTTGCAAGCTAAGGGAGGCCATCCACTTGGTGTGGAAAACCGGCCCTCCCCCTTTGCCTCCTTTGAATAAGTCAACAAAACACACAACAATACTATTCCTCTTACATCCTTGTTGGAAATTAGAGATATTAGTTGTTTCTTGTTTTGTTTAATATTTTGAGTACTTAGATCTTTTGGGAAATAATTAGCTTGTAATATATATATGTAATGGTGATCATAAATGAAAAGCAGATTTGGATAATTGAAATTTAAGCTTTGTGCTTCAAATTAAAACACGTTGTGTTAAAGATTAAAAACCGAGGTTTTTATTCTATCTTTGAACCGATTTTCTTGGGAGGTCAAACTACGAGAAAGTCAACCTAATTGACATATTCGAGAGTGGAGATTCTCGTTCTTTGTTAATTAATTCCGTAATTGAGGGAGAGAGTGGAGATTCATTTCCTTAGTTGCAAACCGAATTATAAACTTAAGGTGGAGGCTTTTAGTTTATTGTTCAACTATCGTAATCACAATTCTTTTTGAAGTGATTTCGTATCAATAACTACAACCACCGTTTTAATAAAATGATTCGTAGCATAATCATGCTCGTCTTTACTAATTTACGAGTTTTCGTTAATTGCCTTAAGTTAGTCTTTCGAAAAACGAAAAAACGAGTCGCGATTAGGCGTCTGGATTTTAGTCGTATTCCAAAACCGGTATTAATCAGTTTTCTTGATAATCAAGTCATTGTTCATTGAATAAAGAATAAGAATATATTCTTTATCCACACTAATTACATCCTTTATCCATTAGTTAGAGAATAAGAATCATGAAAAGGAGTGAGAATAAGAATCAAATCCCATGTATAAGAAGCCAAGAATCCGGATTTTCTCCGGTAGATTCGAGTGTGCACCAGGCACACAATCATGCGCTAGAAGCATGTGCCTAGCGCAGGCTCCTGCGTTTGGCGCAGCGTTCTAATCAGTTTTGTTTTGCACGTTTTTCAATGCACTTTTTTACGTATTAGGGTGTATTTAGGGAAGAATATTTTCTGAAAATCTGATTTTGCTTCATTTATGAGAAAATCCGAAAAGAATAAGAATATTTGTGTTTCCAAATAGATTTGATGATGTCATTAGGGTGAGGTCATTAGAGTGATGTCATTCGGGTGATTAAGGATGACAAAAATCAGATTTTTTTGGGTTAAAAATCTGATTTTCTACTTCTTTGAAACCCTAGTTCATTTTCCTCATTTCTACATAAATACCCTCCTTTTTTTACTTCAAACCAAGTTGAGCAAAAATCAACTTAATTTCACTACTTCTCAATACTTGATGTGATTTTCGTGGCTGTTTCGAACTCTTTTTGTGTTTGTGTGATTTATGAACGAACTAATCATGAAACTAAAGGGATATTACTCTTAAGTCGCGGTTAAGAGTATAGACAAACAAGTCTCGGTTGTTTGCTTTGGTTTACTACTCGGAAACCAATTGTTAGCTTACGCTCAACACATGCAATTACGCACTTTTTTTCTCAAAAACAAATCTGTCTATTAATGATGGCCGAATAGCCTATTTATAATGAACAAATTATCCTAAACCTATTAGAACTAGTAAAGCATAAAAGATAAACAAAAACGATAACAATAACACGCCTATCTAATCACACGGCTATGTGATTAGACTCCTACTAGGACTAGGATTTCCTAATCCTACTAGTACTAGGATTTCAAGATTCCTATTCATACTAGAATTAGGAAACTACGAAGACTCCTAACAAGACTCTATGACTTAGGGAATTAGACTCCTAAACATAATAGGATCCCTTTATCACGCAAACACCTAAATTAAAGAGTTATTAAGCAAATAAAATACATAGTTTCCTAACAGAACTAGTAAACTACATAAGAATCCTAACAAAACTAGGATTTACAGAAAATGAGCCATCCCTCACATGGATCATACTCGCCCTCTTGAAAACCAACTTGTCCTCAAGTTTCTTCGAAGTAATCCATGAAATCATCCAAATCAAGCGTACAACAATATACACCATGAATATGTGGCGTTGTCGTTCATCACCATCTTCTCGCAAAGACGAAATCTTAGGCTTTCCAAATCTTGATCCGTCCCTAGTTGCAATTTATCCCTCCTAGAAAGAACAACATGTAAAACCTTGGGACAACCACGATCATCCGCAACCTTATGAACAAAAATAAAAGGAACATTAACTAAAAGCACATTTTCCTTTATATCAACGTTAGTTTTCACCTCTTCATCATGAGAAACTGTAAAAATCAAATCTTCATCCTTGGAACAAGATAAAGTTTCGATCTTTTCTTCATCCCGAACGATAAAAAGTTGTTGTTTCACTTCTTGTTGTTTCTCGAGTAGTTGTTGAGCCAAATCTTGAATCTTCTCAAAACTCCTTTCAATTCGTGCTAATCTTTCTTCAAGAGTTGGTGGAAATCTAAGATCTTGTAATTTTCGTTCAAGTCTTTCACAACTCTCGTGCAACTTATGCCTCCATCCACTTGAACCCATAGATTTCAAACCGACGTAAAACCGCCAGTAATTATCATCGAAAGTACCAATGTCAAAACCCAATCAAAACTACTCAAAAAATTCTAAAACTTTTTCAGCATGTATCCCTATATGTCTGGAACACTCTACCAAAATTTCATCAAAAAATAACAAACCAATTGATTGCAGTTTTTGTTTTACTAACAGTATGCAATCCGCCCGGAAAATAGAAATTTGCATCAAATGTATTCGTTCACTGTGACTTCGTTATCGATCGGATTGAGCTGAAATTTTAACACGATGTAGCCCTATATGTTAGCTTTCCACAGAACCATAATCATGAAACTAAAGGGATATTACTCTTAAGTCGCGGTTAAGAGTATAGACAAACAAGTCTCGGTTGTTTGCTTTGGTTTACTACTCGGAAACCAATTGTTAGCTTACGCTCAACACATGCAATTACGCACTTTTTTCTCAAAAACAAATCTGTCTATTAATGATGGCCGAATAGC
The DNA here is from genome assembly GCA_947646795.1 of Beta lomatogona. Classification (NCBI taxonomy): domain Eukaryota; kingdom Viridiplantae; phylum Streptophyta; class Magnoliopsida; order Caryophyllales; family Amaranthaceae; genus Beta; species Beta lomatogona. The sequence continues at coordinate 44,992 of CANSNZ010001026.1, forward strand.
CTATTTATAATGAACAAATTATCCTAAACCTATTAGAACTAGTAAAGCATAAAAGATAAACAAAAACGATAACAATAACACGCCTATCTAATCACACGGCTATGTGATTAGACTCCTACTAGGACTAGGATTTCCTAATCCTACTAGTACTAGGATTTCAAGATTCCTATTCATACTAGAATTAGGAAACTACGAAGACTCCTAACAAGACTCTATGACTTAGGGAATTAGACTCCTAAACATAATAGGATCCCTTTATCACGCAAACACCTAAATTAAAGAGTTATTAAGCAAATAAAATACATAGTTTCCTAACGTAACTAGTAAACTACATAAGAATCCTAACAAAACTAGGATTTACCGAAAATGAGCCATCCCTCACATGGATCATACTCGCCCTCTTGAAAACCAACTTGTCCTCAAGTTTCTTCGAAGTAATCCATGAAATCATCCAAATCAAGCGTACAACAATATACACCATGAATATGTGGCGTTGTCGTTCATCACCATCTTCTCGCAAAGCACGAAATCTTAGGCTTTCCAAATCTTGATCTGTCCCTAGTTGCAATTTATCCCTCCTAGAAAGAACAACATGTAAAACCTTGGGACAACCACGATCATCCGCAACCTTATGAACAAAAATAAAAGGAACATTAACTAAAAGCACATTTTCCTTTATATCAACGTTAGTTTTCACCTCTTCATCATGAGAAACTGTAAAAATCAAATCTTCATCCTTGGAACAAGATAAAGTTTCGATCTTTTCTTCATCCCGAACGATAAAAAGTTGTTGTTTCACTTCTTGTTGTTTCTCGAGTAGTTGTTGAGCCAAATCTTGAATCTTCTCAAAACTCCTTTCAATTCGTGCTAATCTTTCTTCAAGAGTTGGTGGAAATCTAAGATCTTGTAATTTTCGTTCAAGTCTTTCACAACTCTCGTGCAACTTATGCCTCCATCCACTTGAACCCATAGATTTCAAACCGACGTAAAACCGCCAGTAATTATCATCGAAAGTACCAATGTCAAAACCCAATCAAAACTACTCAAAAAATTCTAAAACTTTTTCAGCATGTATCCCTATATGTCTGGAACACTCTACCAAAATTTCATCAAAAAATAACAAACCAATTGATTGCAGTTTTTGTTTTACTAACAGTATGCAATCCGCCCGGAAAATAGAAATTTGCATCAAATGTATTCGTTCACCGTGACTTCGTTATCGATCGGATTGAGCTGAAATTTTAACACGATGTAGCCCTATATGTTAGCTTTCCACAGAACCATAATCATGAAACTAAAGGGATATTACTCTTAAGTCGCGGTTAAGAGTATAGACAAACAAGTCTCGGTTGTTTGCTTTGGTTTACTACTCGGAAACCAATTGTTAGCTTACGCTCAACACATGCAATTACGCACTTTTTTTCTCAAAAACAAATCTGTCTATTAATGATGGCCGAATAGCCTATTTATAATGAACAAATTATCCTAAACCTATTAGAACTAGTAAAGCATAAAAGATAAACAAAAACGATAACAATAACACGCCTATCTAATCACACGGCTATGTGATTAGACTCCTACTAGGACTAGGATTTCCTAATCCTACTAGTACTAGGATTTCAAGATTCCTATTCATACTAGAATTAGGAAACTACGAAGACTCCTAACAAGACTCTATGACTTAGGGAATTAGACTCCTAAACATAATAGGATCCCTTTATCATGCAAACACCTAAATTAAAGAGTTATTAAGCAAATAAAATACATAGTTTCCTAACGTAACTAGTAAACTACATAAGAATCCTAACAAAACTAGGATTTACGGAAAATGAGCCATCCCTCACATGGATCATACTCGCCCTCTTGAAAACCAACTTGTCCTCAAGTTTCTTCGAAGTAATCCATGAAATCATCCAAATCAAGCGTACAACAATATACACCATGAATATGTGGCGTTGTCGTTCATCACCATCTTCTCGCAAAGACGAAATCTTAGGCTTTCCAAATCTTGATCTGTCCCTAGTTGCAATTTATCCCTCCTAGAAAGAACAACATGTAAAACCTTGGGACAACCACGATCATCCGCAACCTTATGAACAAAAATAAAAGGAACATTAACTAAAAGCACATTTTCCTTTATATCAACGTTAGTTTTCACCTCTTCATCATGAGAAACCGTAAAAATCAAATCTTCATCCTTGGAACAAGATAAAGTTTCGATCTTTTCTTCATCCCGAACGATAAAAAGTTGTTGTTTCACTTCTTGTTGTTTCTCGAGTAGTTGTTGAGCCAAATCTTGAATCTTCTCAAAACTCCTTTCAATTCGTGCTAATCTTTCTTCAAGAGTTGGTGGAAATCTAAGATCTTGTAATTTTCGTTCAAGTCTTTCACAACTCTCGTGCAACTTATGCCTCCATCCACTTGAACCCATAGATTTCAAACCGACGTAAAACCGCCGCAATTATCATCGAAAGTACCAATGTCAAAACCCAATCAAAACTACTCAAAAAATTCTAAAACTTTTTCAGCATGTATCCCTATATGTCTGGAACACTCTACCAAAATTTCATCAAAAAATAACAAACCAATTGATTGCAGTTTTTGTTTTACTAACAGTATGCAATCCGCCCGGAAAATAGAAATTTGCATCAAATGTATTCGTTCACCGTGACTTCGTTAGCGATCGGATTGAGCTGAAATTTTAACACGATGTAGCCCTATATGTTAGCTTTCCACAGAACCATAATCATGAAACTAAAGGGATATTACTCTTAAGTCGCGGTTAAGAGTATAGACAAACAAGTCTCGGTTGTTTGCTTTGGTTTACTACTCGGAAACCAATTGTTAGCTTACGCTCAACACATGCAATTACGCACTTTTTTTCTCAAAAACAAATCTGTCTATTAATGATGGCCGAATAGCCTATTTATAATGAACAAATTATCCTAAACCTATTAGAACTAGTAAAGCATAAAAGATAAACAAAAACGATAACAATAACACGCCTATCTAATCACACGGCTATGTGATTAGACTCCTACTAGGACTAGGATTTCCTAATCCTACTAGTACTAGGATTTCAAGATTCCTATTCATACTAGAATTAGGAAACTACGAAGACTCCTAACAAGACTCTATGACTTAGGGAATTAGACTCCTAAACATAATAGGATCCCTTTATCATGCAAACACCTAAATTAAAGAGTTATTAAGCAAATAAAATACATAGTTTCCTAACGTAACTAGTAAACTACATAAGAATCCTAACAAAAACTAGGATTTACGTAAAATGAGCCATCCCTCACATGGATCATACTCGCCCTCTTGAAAACCAACTTGTCCTCAAGTTTCTTCGAAGTAATCCATGAAATCATCCAAATCAAGCGTACAACAATATACACCATGAATATGTGGCGTTGTCGTTCATCACCATCTTCGCAAAGACGAAATCTTAGGCTTTCCAAATCTTGATCTCGTCCCTAGTTGCAATTTATCCCTCCTAGAAAGAACAACATGTAAAACCTTGGGACAACCACGATCATCCGCAACCTTATGAACAAAAATAAAAGGAACATTAACTAAAAGCACATTTTCCTTTATATCAACGTTAGTTTTCACCTCTTCATCATGAGAAACTGTAAAAATCAAATCTTCATCCTTGGAACAAGCTAAAGTTTCGATCTTTTCTTCATCCCGAACGATAAAAAGTTGTTGTTTCACTTCTTGTTGTTTCTCGAGTAGTTGTTGAGCCAAATCTTGAATCTTCTCAAAACTCCTTTCAATTCGTGCTAATCTTTCTTCAAGAGTTGGTGGAAATCTAAGATCTTGTAATTTTCGTTCAAGTCTTTCACAACTCTCGTGCAACTTATGCCTCCATCCACTTGAACCCATAGATTTCAAACCGACGTAAAACCGCGCAGAATTATCATCGAAAGTACCAATGTCAAAACCCAATCAAAACTACTCAAAAAATTCTAAAACTTTTTCAGCATGTATCCCTATATGTCCGGAACACTCTACCAAAATTTCATCAAAAAATAACAAACCAATTGATTGCAGTTTTTGTTTTACTAACAGTATGCAATCCGCCCGGAAAATAGAAATTTGCATCAAATGTATTCGTTCACCGTGACTTCAAGTATCGATCGGATTGAGCTGAAATTTTAACACGATGTAGCCCTATATGTTAGCTTTCCACGGAACCATAATCATGAAACTAAAGGGATATTACTCTTAAGTCGCGGTTAAGAGTATAGACAAACAAGTCTCGGTTGTTTGCTTTGGTTTACTACTCGGAAACCAATTGTTAGCTTACGCTCAACACATGCAATTACGCACTTTTTTTCTCAAAAACAAATCTGTCTATTAATGATGGCCGAATAGCCTATTTATAATGAACAAATTATCCTAAACCTATTAGAACTAGTAAAGCATAAAAGATAAACAAAAACGATAACAATAACACGCCTATCTAATCACACGGCTATGTGATTAGACTCCTACTAGGACTAGGATTTCCTAATCCTACTAGTACTAGGATTTCAAGATTCCTATTCATACTAGAATTAGGAAACTACGAAGACTCCTAACAAGACTCTATGACTTAGGGAATTAGACTCCTAAACATAATAGGATCCCTTTATCATGCAAACACCTAAATTAAAGAGTTATTAAGCAAATAAAATACATAGTTTCCTAACGTAACTAGTAAACTACATAAGAATCCTAACAAAAACTAGGATTTACGTAAAATGAGCCATCCCTCACATGGATCATACTCGCCCTCTTGAAAACCAACTTGTCCTCAAGTTTCTTCGAAGTAATCCATGAAATCATCCAAATCAAGCGTACAACAATATACACCATGAATATGTGGCGTTGTCGTTCATCACCATCTTCTCGCAAAGCACGAAATCTTAGGCTTTCCAAATCTTGATCTGTCCCTAGTTGCAATTTATCCCTCCTAGAAAGAACAACATGTAAAACCTTGGGACAACCACGATCATCCGCAACCTTATGAACAAAAATAAAAGGAACATTAACTAAAAGCACATTTTCCTTTATATCAACGTTAGTTTTCACCTCTTCATCATGAGAAACTGTAAAAATCAAATCTTCATCCTTGGAACAAGATAAAGTTTCGATCTTTTCTTCATCCCGAACGATAAAAAGTTGTTGTTTCACTTCTTGTTGTTTCTCGAGTAGTTGTTGAGCCAAATCTTGAATCTTCTCAAAACTCCTTTCAATTCGTGCTAATCTTTCTTCAAGAGTTGGTGGAAATCTAAGATCTTGTAATTTTCGTTCAAGTCTTTCACAACTCTCGTGCAACTTATGCCTCCATCCACTTGAACCCATAGATTTCAAACCGACGTAAAACCGCCGCAATTATCATCGAAAGTACCAATGTCAAAACCCAATCAAAACTACTCAAAAAATTCTAAAACTTTTTCAGCATGTATCCCTATATGTCTGGAACACTCTACCAAAATTTCATCAAAAAATAACAAACCAATTGATTGCAGTTTTTGTTTTACTAACAGTATGCAATCCGCCCGGAAAATAGAAATTTGCATCAAATGTATTCGTTCACCGTGACTTCAAGTATCGATCGGATTGAGCTGAAATTTTAACACGATGTAGCCCTATATGTTAGCTTTCCACAGAACCATAATCATGAAACTAAAGGGATATTACTCTTAAGTCGCGGTTAAGAGTATAGACAAACAAGTCTCGGTTGTTTGCTTTGGTTTACTACTCGGAAACCAATTGTTAGCTTACGCTCAACACATGCAATTACGCACTTTTTTTCTCAAAAACAAATCTGTCTATTAATGATGGCCGAATAGCCTATTTATAATGAACAAATTATCCTAAACCTATTAGAACTAGTAAAGCATAAAAGATAAACAAAAACGATAACAATAACACGCCTATCTAATCACACGGCTATGTGATTAGACTCCTACTAGGACTAGGATTTCCTAATCCTACTAGTACTAGGATTTCAAGATTCCTATTCATACTAGAATTAGGAAACTACGAAGACTCCTAACAAGACTCTATGACTTAGGGAATTAGACTCCTAAACATAATAGGATCCCTTTATCATGCAAACACCTAAATTAAAGAGTTATTAAGCAAATAAAATACATAGTTTCCTAACCGTAACTAGTAAACTACATAAGAATCCTAACAAAAACTAGGATTTACGTAAAATGAGCCATCCCTCACATGGATCATACTCGCCCTCTTGAAAACCAACTTGTCCTCAAGTTTCTTCGAAGTAATCCATGAAATCATCCAAATCAAGCGTACAACAATATACACCATGAATATGTGGCGTTGTCGTTCATCACCATCTTCTCGCAAAGACGAAATCTTAGGCTTTCCAAATCTTGATCCGTCCCTAGTTGCAATTTATCCCTCCTAGAAAGAACAACATGTAAAACCTTGGGACAACCACGATCATCCGCAACCTTATGAACAAAAATAAAAGGAACATTAACTAAAAGCACATTTTCCTTTATATCAACGTTAGTTTTCACCTCTTCATCATGAGAAACTGTAAAAATCAAATCTTCATCCTTGGAACAAGATAAAGTTTCGATCTTTTCTTCATCCCGAACGATAAAAAGTTGTTGTTTCACTTCTTGTTGTTTCTCGAGTAGTTGTTGAGCCAAATCTTGAATCTTCTCAAAACTCCTTTCAATTCGTGCTAATCTTTCTTCAAGAGTTGGTGGAAATCTAAGATCTTGTAATTTTCGTTCAAGTCTTTCACAACTCTCGTGCAACTTATGCCTCCATCCACTTGAACCCATAGATTTCAAACCGACGTAAAACCGCCAGCAATTATCATCGAAAGTACCAATGTCAAAACCCAATCAAAACTACTCAAAAAATTCTAAAACTTTTTCAGCATGTATCCCTATATGTCTGGAACACTCTACCAAAATTTCATCAAAAAATAACAAACCAATTGATTGCAGTTTTTGTTTTACTAACAGTATGCAATCCGCCCGGAAAATAGAAATTTGCATCAAATGTATTCGTTCACCGTGACTTCGTTATCGATCGGATTGAGCTGAAATTTTAACACGATGTAGCCCTATATGTTAGCTTTCCACAGAACCATAATCATGAAACTAAAGGGATATTACTCTTAAGTCGCGGTTAAGAGTATAGACAAACAAGTCTCGGTTGTTTGCTTTGGTTTACTACTCGGAAACCAATTGTTAGCTTACGCTCAACACATGCAATTACGCACTTTTTTTCTCAAAAACAAATCTGTCTATTAATGATGGCCGAATAGCCTATTTATAATGAACAAATTATCCTAAACCTATTAGAACTAGTAAAGCATAAAAGATAAACAAAAACGATAACAATAACACGCCTATCTAATCACACGGCTATGTGATTAGACTCCTACTAGGACTAGGATTTCCTAATCCTACTAGTACTAGGATTTCAAGATTCCTATTCATACTAGAATTAGGAAACTACGAAGACTCCTAACAAGACTCTATGACTTAGGGAATTAGACTCCTAAACATAATAGGATCCCTTTATCATGCAAACACCTAAATTAAAGAGTTATTAAGCAAATAAAATACATAGTTTCCTAACGTAACTAGTAAACTACATAAGAATCCTAACAAAAACTAGGATTTACAGAAAATGAGCCATCCCTCACATGGATCATACTCGCCCTCTTGAAAACCAACTTGTCCTCAAGTTTCTTCGAAGTAATCCATGAAATCATCCAAATCAAGCGTACAACAATATACACCATGAATATGTGGCGTTGTCGTTCATCACCATCTTCTCGCAAGCACGAAATCTTAGGCTTTCCAAATCTTGATCCGTCCCTAGTTGCAATTTATCCCTCCTAGAAAGAACAACATGTAAAACCTTGGGACAACCACGATCATCCGCAACCTTATGAACAAAAAATAAAAGGAACATTAACTAAAAGCACATTTTCCTTTATATCAACGTTAGTTTTCACCTCTTCATCATGAGAAACTGTAAAAATCAAATCTTCATCCTTGGAACAAGATAAAGTTTCGATCTTTTCTTCATCCCGAACGATAAAAAGTTGTTGTTTCACTTCTTGTTGTTTCTCGAGTAGTTGTTGAGCCAAATCTTGAATCTTCTCAAAACTCCTTTCAATTCGTGCTAATCTTTCTTCAAGAGTTGGTGGAAATCTAAGATCTTGTAATTTTCGCTCAAGTCTTTCACAACTCTCGTGCAACTTATGCCTCCATCCACTTGAACCCATAGATTTCAAACCGACGTAAAACCGCCAAGCAATTATCATCGAAAGTACCAATGTCAAAACCCAATCAAAACTACTCAAAAAATTCTAAAACTTTTTCAGCATGTATCCCTATATGTCTGGAACACTCTACCAAAATTTCATCAAAAAATAACAAACCAATTGATTGCAGTTTTTGTTTTACTAACAGTATGCAATCCGCCCGGAAAATAGAAATTTGCATCAAATGTATTCGTTCACCGTGACTTCGTTATCGATCGGATTGAGCTGAAATTTTAACACGATGTAGCCCTATATGTTAGCTTTCCACAGAACCATAATCATGAAACTAAAGGGATATTACTCTTAAGTCGCGGTTAAGAGTATAGACAAACAAGTCTCGGTTGTTTGCTTTGGTTTACTACTCGGAAACCAATTGTTAGCTTACGCTCAACACATGCAATTACGCACTTTTTTTCTCAAAAACAAATCTGTCTATTAATGATGGCCGAATAGCCTATTTATAATGAACAAATTATCCTAAACCTATTAGAACTAGTAAAGCATAAAAGATAAACAAAAACGATAACAATAACACGCCTATCTAATCACACGGCTATGTGATTAGACTCCTACTAGGACTAGGATTTCCTAATCCTACTAGTACTAGGATTTCAAGATTCCTATTCATACTAGAATTAGGAAACTACGAAGACTCCTAACAAGACTCTATGACTTAGGGAATTAGACTCCTAAACATAATAGGATCCCTTTATCATGCAAACACCTAAATTAAAGAGTTATTAAGCAAATAAAATACATAGTTTCCTAACCGTAACTAGTAAACTACATAAGAATCCTAACAAAAACTAGGATTTACGTAAAATGAGCCATCCCTCACATGGATCATACTCGCCCTCTTGAAAACCAACTTGTCCTCAAGTTTCTTCGAAGTAATCCATGAAATCATCCAAATCAAGCGTACAACAATATACACCATGAATATGTGGCGTTGTCGTTCATCACCATCTTCTCGCAAAGACGAAATCTTAGGCTTTCCAAATCTTGATCCGTCCCTAGTTGCAATTTATCCCTCCTAGAAAGAACAACATGTAAAACCTTGGGACAACCACGATCATCCGCAACCTTATGAACAAAAATAAAAGGAACATTAACTAAAAGCACATTTTCCTTTATATCAACGTTAGTTTTCACCTCTTCATCATGAGAAACCGTAAAAATCAAATCTTCATCCTTGGAACAAGATAAAGTTTCGATCTTTTCTTCATCCCGAACGATAAAAAGTTGTTGTTTCACTTCTTGTTGTTTCTCGAGTAGTTGTTGAGCCAAATCTTGAATCTTCTCAAAACTCCTTTCAATTCGTGCTAATCTTTCTTCAAGAGTTGGTGGAAATCTAAGATCTTGTAATTTTCGTTCAAGTCTTTCACAACTCTCGTGCAACTTATGCCTCCATCCACTTGAACCCATAGATTTCAAACCGACGTAAAACCGCCGCAATTATCATCGAAAGTACCAATGTCAAAACCCAATCAAAACTACTCAAAAAATTCTAAAACTTTTTCAGCATGTATCCCTATATGTCTGGAACACTCTACCAAAATTTCATCAAAAAATAACAAACCAATTGATTGCAGTTTTTGTTTTACTAACAGTATGCAATCCGCCCGGAAAATAGAAATTTGCATCAAATGTATTCGTTCACCGTGACTTCAAGTATCGATCGGATTGAGCTGAAATTTTAACACGATGTAGCCCTATATGTTAGCTTTCCACAGAACCATAATCATGAAACTAAAGGGATATTACTCTTAAGTCGCGGTTAAGAGTATAGACAAACAAGTCTCGGTTGTTTGCTTTGGTTTACTACTCGGAAACCAATTGTTAGCTTACGCTCAACACATGCAATTACGCACTTTTTTTCTCAAAAACAAATCTGTCTATTAATGATGGCCGAATAGCCTATTTATAATGAACAAATTATCCTAAACCTATTAGAACTAGTAAAGCATAAAAGATAAACAAAAACGATAACAATAACACGCCTATCTAATCACACGGCTATGTGATTAGACTCCTACTAGGACTAGGATTTCCTAATCCTACTAGTACTAGGATTTCAAGATTCCTATTCATACTAGAATTAGGAAACTACGAAGACTCCTAACAAGACTCTATGACTTAGGGAATTAGACTCCTAAACATAATAGGATCCCTTTATCATGCAAACACCTAAATTAAAGAGTTATTAAGCAAATAAAATACATAGTTTCCTAACGTAACTAGTAAACTACATAAGAATCCTAACAAAAACTAGGATTTACGGAAAATGAGCCATCCCTCACATGGATCATACTCGCCCTCTTGAAAACCAACTTGTCCTCAAGTTTCTTCGAAGTAATCCATGAAATCATCCAAATCAAGCGTACAACAATATACACCATGAATATGTGGCGTTGTCGTTCATCACCATCTTCTCGCAAAGACGAAATCTTAGGCTTTCCAAATCTTGATCCGTCCCTAGTTGCAATTTATCCCTCCTAGAAAGAACAACATGTAAAACCTTGGGACAACCACGATCATCCGCAACCTTATGAACAAAAATAAAAGGAACATTAACTAAAAGCACATTTTCCTTTATATCAACGTTAGTTTTCACCTCTTCATCATGAGAAACCGTAAAAATCAAATCTTCATCCTTGGAACAAGATAAAGTTTCGATCTTTTCTTCATCCCGAACGATAAAAAGTTGTTGTTTCACTTCTTGTTGTTTCTCGAGTAGTTGTTGAGCCAAATCTTGAATCTTCTCAAAACTCCTTTCAATTCGTGCTAATCTTTCTTCAAGAGTTGGTGGAAATCTAAGATCTTGTAATTTTCGCTCAAGTCTTTCACAACTCTCGTGCAACTTATGCCTCCATCCACTTGAACCCATAGATTTCAAACCGACGTAAAACCGCGCATAATTATCATCGAAAGTACCAATGTCAAAACCCAATCAAAACTACTCAAAAAATTCTAAAACTTTTTCAGCATGTATCCCTATATGTCTGGAACACTCTACCAAAATTTCATCAAAAAATAACAAACCAATTGATTGCAGTTTTTGTTTTACTAACAGTATGCAATCCGCCCGGAAAATAGAAATTTGCATCAAATGTATTCGTTCACCGTGACTTCAGTTACGATCGGATTGAGCTGAAATTTTAACACGATGTAGCCCTATATGTTAGCTTTCCACAGAACCATAATCATGAAACTAAAGGGATATTACTCTTAAGTCGCGGTTAAGAGTATAGACAAACAAGTCTCGGTTGTTTGCTTTGGTTTACTACTCGGAAACCAATTGTTAGCTTACGCTCAACACATGCAATTACGCACTTTTTTTCTCAAAAACAAATCTGTCTATTAATGATGGCCGAATAGCCTATTTATAATGAACAAATTATCCTAAACCTATTAGAACTAGTAAAGCATAAAAGATAAACAAAAACGATAACAATAACACGCCTATCTAATCACACGGCTATGTGATTAGACTCCTACTAGGACTAGGATTTCCTAATCCTACTAGTACTAGGATTTCAAGATTCCTATTCATACTAGAATTAGGAAACTACGAAGACTCCTAACAAGACTCTATGACTTAGGGAATTAGACTCCTAAACATAATAGGATCCCTTTATCATGCAAACACCTAAATTAAAGAGTTATTAAGCAAATAAAATACATAGTTTCCTAACAGAACTAGTAAACTACATAAGAATCCTAACAAAACTAGGATTTACAGAAAATGAGCCATCCCTCACATGGATCATACTCGCCCTCTTGAAAACCAACTTGTCCTCAAGTTTCTTCGAAGTAATCCATGAAATCATCCAAATCAAGCGTACAACAATATACACCATGAATATGTGGCGTTGTCGTTCATCACCATCTTCTCGCAAAGCACGAAATCTTAGGCTTTCCAAATCTTGATCTGTCCCTAGTTGCAATTTATCCCTCCTAGAAAGAACAACATGTAAAACCTTGGGACAACCACGATCATCCGCAACCTTATGAACAAAAATAAAAGGAACATTAACTAAAAGCACATTTTCCTTTATATCAACGTTAGTTTTCACCTCTTCATCATGAGAAACTGTAAAAATCAAATCTTCATCCTTGGAACAAGATAAAGTTTCGATCTTTTCTTCATCCCGAACGATAAAAAGTTGTTGTTTCACTTCTTGTTGTTTCTCGAGTAGTTGTTGAGCCAAATCTTGAATCTTCTCAAAACTCCTTTCAATTCGTGCTAATCTTTCTTCAAGAGTTGGTGGAAATCTAAGATCTTGTAATTTTCGTTCAAGTCTTTCACAACTCTCGTGCAACTTATGCCTCCATCCACTTGAACCCATAGATTTCAAACCGACGTAAAACCGCCAGTAATTATCATCGAAAGTACCAATGTCAAAACCCAATCAAAACTACTCAAAAAATTCTAAAACTTTTTCAGCATGTATCCCTATATGTCTGGAACACTCTACCAAAATTTCATCAAAAAATAACAAACCAATTGATTGCAGTTTTTGTTTTACTAACAGTATGCAATCCGCCCGGAAAATAGAAATTTGCATCAAATGTATTCGTTCACTGTGACTTCGTTACTGATCGGATTGAGCTGAAATTTTAACACGATGTAGCCCTATATGTTAGCTTTCCACAGAACCATAATCATGAAACTAAAGGGATATTACTCTTAAGTCGCGGTTAAGAGTATAGACAAACAAGTCTCGGTTGTTTGCTTTGGTTTACTACTCGGAAACCAATTGTTAGCTTACGCTCAACACATGCAATTACGCACTTTTTTTCTCAAAAACAAATCTGTCTATTAATGATGGCCGAATAGCCTATTTATAATGAACAAATTATCCTAAACCTATTAGAACTAGTAAAGCATAAAAGATAAACAAAAACGATAACAATAACACGCCTATCTAATCACACGGCTATGTGATTAGACTCCTACTAGGACTAGGATTTCCTAATCCTACTAGTACTAGGATTTCAAGATTCCTATTCATACTAGAATTAGGAAACTACGAAGACTCCTAACAAGACTCTATGACTTAGGGAATTAGACTCCTAAACATAATAGGATCCCTTTATCATGCAAACACCTAAATTAAAGAGTTATTAAGCAAATAAAATACATAGTTTCCTAACAGAACTAGTAAACTACATAAGAATCCTAACAAAAACTAGGATTTACAGAAAATGAGCCATCCCTCACATGGATCATACTCGCCCTCTTGAAAACCAACTTGTCCTCAAGTTTCTTCGAAGTAATCCATGAAATCATCCAAATCAAGCGTACAACAATATACACCATGAATATGTGGCGTTGTCGTTCATCACCATCTTCTGCAAAGCACGAAATCTTAGGCTTTCCAAATCTTGATCTGTCCCTAGTTGCAATTTATCCCTCCTAGAAAGAACAACATGTAAAACCTTGGGACAACCACGATCATCCGCAACCTTATGAACAAAAATAAAAGGAACATTAACTAAAAGCACATTTTCCTTTATATCAACGTTAGTTTTCACCTCTTCATCATGAGAAACTGTAAAAATCAAATCTTCATCCTTGGAACAAGATAAAGTTTCGATCTTTTCTTCATCCCGAACGATAAAAAGTTGTTGTTTCACTTCTTGTTGTTTCTCGAGTAGTTGTTGAGCCAAATCTTGAATCTTCTCAAAACTCCTTTCAATTCGTGCTAATCTTTCTTCAAGAGTTGGTGGAAATCTAAGATCTTGTAATTTTCGTTCAAGTCTTTCACAACTCTCGTGCAACTTATGCCTCCATCCACTTGAACCCATAGATTTCAAACCGACAGAAAACCGCGTAATTATCATCGAAAGTACCAATGTCAAAACCCAATCAAAACTACTCAAAAAATTCTAAAACTTTTTCAGCATGTATCCCTATATGTCTGGAACACTCTACCAAAATTTCATCAAAAAATAACAAACCAATTGATTGCAGTTTTTGTTTTACTAACAGTATGCAATCCGCCCGGAAAATAGAAATTTGCATCAAATGTATTCGTTCACTCGTGACTTCGTTACTGATCGGATTGAGCTGAAATTTTAACACGATGTAGCCCTATATGTTAGCTTTCCACAGAACCATAATCATGAAACTAAAGGGATATTACTCTTAAGTCGCGGTTAAGAGTATAGACAAACAAGTCTCGGTTGTTTGCTTTGGTTTACTACTCGGAAACCAATTGTTAGCTTACGCTCAACACATGCAATTACGCACTTTTTTTCTCAAAAACAAATCTGTCTATTAATGATGGCCGAATAGCCTATTTATAATGAACAAATTATCCTAAACCTATTAGAACTAGTAAAGCATAAAAGATAAACAAAAACGATAACAATAACACGCCTATCTAATCACACGGCTATGTGATTAGACTCCTACTAGGACTAGGATTTCCTAATCCTACTAGTACTAGGATTTCAAGATTCCTATTCATACTAGAATTAGGAAACTACGAAGACTCCTAACAAGACTCTATGACTTAGGGAATTAGACTCCTAAACATAATAGGATCCCTTTATCATGCAAACACCTAAATTAAAGAGTTATTAAGCAAATAAAATACATAGTTTCCTAACAGAACTAGTAAACTACATAAGAATCCTAACAAAAACTAGGATTTACAGAAAATGAGCCATCCCTCACATGGATCATACTCGCCCTCTTGAAAACCAACTTGTCCTCAAGTTTCTTCGAAGTAATCCATGAAATCATCCAAATCAAGCGTACAACAATATACACCATGAATATGTGGCGTTGTCGTTCATCACCATCTTCTGCAGCACGAAATCTTAGGCTTTCCAAATCTTGATCTGTCCCTAGTTGCAATTTATCCCTCCTAGAAAGAACAACATGTAAAACCTTGGGACAACCACGATCATCCGCAACCTTATGAACAAAAATAAAAGGAACATTAACTAAAAGCACATTTTCCTTTATATCAACGTTAGTTTTCACCTCTTCATCATGAGAAACTGTAAAAATCAAATCTTCATCCTTGGAACAAGATAAAGTTTCGATCTTTTCTTCATCCCGAACGATAAAAAGTTGTTGTTTCACTTCTTGTTGTTTCTCGAGTAGTTGTTGAGCCAAATCTTGAATCTTCTCAAAACTCCTTTCAATTCGTGCTAATCTTTCTTCAAGAGTTGGTGGAAATCTAAGATCTTGTAATTTTCGTTCAAGTCTTTCACAACTCTCGTGCAACTTATGCCTCCATCCACTTGAACCCATAGATTTCAAACTGACAGAAAACTGCCAGTAATTATCATCGAAAGTACCAATGTCAAAACCCAATCAAAACTACTCAAAAAATTCTAAAACTTTTTCAGCATGTATCCCTATATGTCTGGAACACTCTACCAAAATTTCATCAAAAAATAACAAACCAATTGATTGCAGTTTTTGTTTTACTAACAGTATGCAATCCGCCCGGAAAATAGAAATTTGCATCAAATGTATTCGTTCACTGTGACTTCGTTACTGATCGGATTGAGCTGAAATTTTAACACGATGTAGCCCTATATGTTAGCTTTCCACAGAACCATAATCATGAAACTAAAGGGATATTACTCTTAAGTCGCGGTTAAGAGTATAGACAAACAAGTCTCGGTTGTTTGCTTTGGTTTACTACTCGGAAACCAATTGTTAGCTTACGCTCAACACATGCAATTACGCACTTTTTTTCTCAAAAACAAATCTGTCTATTAATGATGGCCGAATAGCCTATTTATAATGAACAAATTATCCTAAACCTATTAGAACTAGTAAAGCATAAAAGATAAACAAAAACGATAACAATAACACGCCTATCTAATCACACGGCTATGTGATTAGACTCCTACTAGGACTAGGATTTCCTAATCCTACTAGTACTAGGATTTCAAGATTCCTATTCATACTAGAATTAGGAAACTACGAAGACTCCTAACAAGACTCTATGACTTAGGGAATTAGACTCCTAAACATAATAGGATCCCTTTATCATGCAAACACCTAAATTAAAGAGTTATTAAGCAAATAAAATACATAGTTTCCTAACGGAACTAGTAAACTACATAAGAATCCTAACAAAAACTAGGATTTACAGAAAATGAGCCATCCCTCACATGGATCATACTCGCCCTCTTGAAAACCAACTTGTCCTCAAGTTTCTTCGAAGTAATCCATGAAATCATCCAAATCAAGCGTACAACAATATACACCATGAATATGTGGCGTTGTCGTTCATCACCATCTTCTGCAAGCACGAAATCTTAGGCTTTCCAAATCTTGATCTGTCCCTAGTTGCAATTTATCCCTCCTAGAAAGAACAACATGTAAAACCTTGGGACAACCACGATCATCCGCAACCTTATGAACAAAAATAAAAGGAACATTAACTAAAAGCACATTTTCCTTTATATCAACGTTAGTTTTCACCTCTTCATCATGAGAAACTGTAAAAATCAAATCTTCATCCTTGGAACAAGATAAAGTTTCGATCTTTTCTTCATCCCGAACGATAAAAAGTTGTTGTTTCACTTCTTGTTGTTTCTCGAGTAGTTGTTGAGCCAAATCTTGAATCTTCTCAAAACTCCTTTCAATTCGTGCTAATCTTTCTTCAAGAGTTGGTGGAAATCTAAGATCTTGTAATTTTCGTTCAAGTCTTTCACAACTCTCGTGCAACTTATGCCTCCATCCACTTGAACCCATAGATTTCAAACCGACAGAAAACCGCCGGTAATTATCATCGAAAGTACCAATGTCAAAACCCAATCAAAACTACTCAAAAAATTCTAAAACTTTTTCAACATGTATCCCTATATGTCTGGAACACTCTACCAAAATTTCATCAAAAAATAACAAACCAATTGATTGCAGTTTTTGTTTTACTAACAGTATGCAATCCGCCCGGAAAATAGAAATTTGCATCAAATGTATTCGTTCACTTGTGACTTCGTTACTGATCGGATTGAGCTGAAATTTTAACACGATGTAGCCCTATATGTTAGCTTTCCACAGAACCATAATCATGAAACTAAAGGGATATTACTCTTAAGTCGCGGATAAGAGTATAGACAAACAAGTCTCGGTTGTTTGCTTTGGTTTACTACTCGGAAACCAATTGTTAGCTTACGCTCAACACATGCAATTACGCACTTTTTTTTCTCAAAAACAAATCTGTCTATTAATGATGGCCGAATAGCCTATTTATAATGAACAAATTATCCTAAACCTATTAGAACTAGTAAAGCATAAAAGATAAACAAAAACGATAACAATAACACGCCTATCTAATCACACGGCTATGTGATTAGACTCCTACTAGGACTAGGATTTCCTAATCCTACTAGTACTAGGATTTCAAGATTCCTATTCATACTAGAATTAGGAAACTACGAAGACTCCTAACAAGACTCTATGACTTAGGGAATTAGACTCCTAAACATAATAGGATCCCTTTATCATGCAAACACCTAAATTAAAGAGTTATTAAGCAAATAAAATACATAGTTTCCTAACAGAACTAGTAAACTACATAAGAATCCTAACAAAAACTAGGATTTACGGAAAATGAGCCATCCCTCACATGGATCATACTCGCCCTCTTGAAAACCAACTTGTCCTCAAGTTTCTTGAAGTAATCCATGAAATCATCCAAATCAAGCGTACAACAATATACACCATGAATATGTGGCGTTGTCGTTCATCACCATCTTCTGCAAGCACGAAATCTTAGGCTTTCCAAATCTTGATCTGTCCCTAGTTGCAATTTATCCCTCCTAGAAAGAACAACATGTAAAACCTTGGGACAACCACGATCATCCGCAACCTTATGAACAAAAATAAAAGGAACATTAACTAAAAGCACATTTTCCTTTATATCAACGTTAGTTTTCACCTCTTCATCATGAGAAACTGTAAAAATCAAATCTTCATCCTTGGAACAAGATAAAGTTTCGATCTTTTCTTCATCCCGAACGATAAAAAGTTGTTGTTTCACTTCTTGTTGTTTCTCGAGTAGTTGTTGAGCCAAATCTTGAATCTTCTCAAAACTCCTTTCAATTCGTGCTAATCTTTCTTCAAGAGTTGGTGGAAATCTAAGATCTTGTAATTTTCGTTCAAGTCTTTCACAACTCTCGTGCAACTTATGCCTCCATCCACTTGAACCCATAGATTTCAAACCGACGTAAAACTGCCGGTAATTATCATCGAAAGTACCAATGTCAAAACCCAATCAAAACTACTCAAAAAATTCTAAAACTTTTTCAGCATGTATCCCTATATGTCTGGAACACTCTACCAAAATTTCATCAAAAAATAACAAACCAATTGATTGCAGTTTTTGTTTTACTAACAGTATGCAATCCGCCCGGAAAATAGAAATTTGCATCAAATGTATTCGTTCACTCGTGACTTCGTTATCGATCGGATTGAGCTGAAATTTTAACACGATGTAGCCCTATATGTTAGCTTTCCACAGAACCATAATCATGAAACTAAAGGGATATTACTCTTAAGTCGCGGTTAAGAGTATAGACAAACAAGTCTCGGTTGTTTGCTTTGGTTTACTACTCGGAAACCAATTGTTAGCTTACGCTCAACACATGCAATTACGCACTTTTTTTCTCAAAAACAAATCTGTCTATTAATGATGGCCGAATAGCCTATTTATAATGAACAAATTATCCTAAACCTATTAGAACTAGTAAAGCATAAAAGATAAACAAAAACGATAACAATAACACGCCTATCTAATCACACGGCTATGTGATTAGACTCCTACTAGGACTAGGATTTCCTAATCCTACTAGTACTAGGATTTCAAGATTCCTATTCATACTAGAATTAGGAAACTACGAAGACTCCTAACAAGACTCTATGACTTAGGGAATTAGACTCCTAAACATAATAGGATCCCTTTATCATGCAAACACCTAAATTAAAGAGTTATTAAGCAAATAAAATACATAGTTTCCTAACAGAACTAGTAAACTACATAAGAATCCTAACAAAACTAGGATTTACCGAAAATGAGCCATCCCTCACATGGATCATACTCGCCCTCTTGAAAACCAACTTGTCCTCAAGTTTCTTCGAAGTAATCCATGAAATCATCCAAATCAAGCGTACAACAATATACACCATGAATATGTGGCGTTGTCGTTCATCACCATCTTCTGCAGCACGAAATCTTAGGCTTTCCAAATCTTGATCTGTCCCTAGTTGCAATTTATCCCTCCTAGAAAGAACAACATGTAAAACCTTGGGACAACCACGATCATCCGCAACCTTATGAACAAAAATAAAAGGAACATTAACTAAAAGCACATTTTCCTTTATATCAACGTTAGTTTTCACCTCTTCATCATGAGAAACTGTAAAAATCAAATCTTCATCCTTGGAACAAGCTAAAGTTTCGATCTTTTCTTCATCCCGAACGATAAAAAGTTGTTGTTTCACTTCTTGTTGTTTCTCGAGTAGTTGTTGAGCCAAATCTTGAATCTTCTCAAAACTCCTTTCAATTCGTGCTAATCTTTCTTCAAGAGTTGGTGGAAATCTAAGATCTTGTAATTTTCGTTCAAGTCTTTCACAACTCTCGTGCAACTTATGCCTCCATCCACTTGAACCCATAGATTTCAAACTGACAGAAAACTGCCAGTAATTATCATCGAAAGTACCAATGTCAAAACCCAATCAAAACTACTCAAAAAATTCTAAAACTTTTTCAGCATGTATCCCTATATGTCTGGAACACTCTACCAAAATTTCATCAAAAAATAACAAACCAATTGATTGCAGTTTTTGTTTTACTAACAGTATGCAATCCGCCCGGAAAATAGAAATTTGCATCAAATGTATTCGTTCACTTTGTGACTTCGTTACCGATCGGATTGAGCTGAAATTTTAACACGATGTAGCCCTATATGTTAGCTTTCCACAGAACCATAATCATGAAACTAAAGGGATATTACTCTTAAGTCGCGGTTAAGAGTATAGACAAACAAGTCTCGGTTGTTTGCTTTGGTTTACTACTCGGAAACCAATTGTTAGCTTACGCTCAACACATGCAATTACGCACTTTTTTTCTCAAAAACAAATCTGTCTATTAATGATGGCCGAATAGCCTATTTATAATGAACAAATTATCCTAAACCTATTAGAACTAGTAAAGCATAAAAGATAAACAAAAACGATAACAATAACACGCCTATCTAATCACACGGCTATGTGATTAGACTCCTACTAGGACTAGGATTTCCTAATCCTACTAGTACTAGGATTTCAAGATTCCTATTCATACTAGAATTAGGAAACTACGAAGACTCCTAACAAGACTCTATGACTTAGGGAATTAGACTCCTAAACATAATAGGATCCCTTTATCATGCAAACACCTAAATTAAAGAGTTATTAAGCAAATAAAATACATAGTTTCCTAACGGAACTAGTAAACTACATAAGAATCCTAACAAAACTAGGATTTACGGGAAAATGAGCCATCCCTCACATGGATCATACTCGCCCTCTTGAAAACCAACTTGTCCTCAAGTTTCTTCGAAGTAATCCATGAAATCATCCAAATCAAGCGTACAACAATATACACCATGAATATGTGGCGTTGTCGTTCATCACCATCTTCTCGCAAAGCACGAAATCTTAGGCTTTCCAAATCTTGATCTGTCCCTAGTTGCAATTTATCCCTCCTAGAAAGAACAACATGTAAAACCTTGGGACAACCACGATCATCCGCAACCTTATGAACAAAAATAAAAGGAACATTAACTAAAAGCACATTTTCCTTTATATCAACGTTAGTTTTCACCTCTTCATCATGAGAAACTGTAAAAATCAAATCTTCATCCTTGGAACAAGCTAAAGTTTCGATCTTTTCTTCATCCCGAACGATAAAAAGTTGTTGTTTCACTTCTTGTTGTTTCTCGAGTAGTTGTTGAGCCAAATCTTGAATCTTCTCAAAACTCCTTTCAATTCGTGCTAATCTTTCTTCAAGAGTTGGTGGAAATCTAAGATCTTGTAATTTTCGTTCAAGTCTTTCACAACTCTCGTGCAACTTATGCCTCCATCCACTTGAACCCATAGATTTCAAACCGACGGAAAACCGCCGGTAATTATCATCGAAAGTACCAATGTCAAAACCCAATCAAAACTACTCAAAAAATTCTAAAACTTTTTCAGCATGTATCCCTATATGTCTGGAACACTCTACCAAAATTTCATCAAAAAATAACAAACCAATTGATTGCAGTTTTTGTTTTACTAACAGTATGCAATCCGCCCGGAAAATAGAAATTTGCATCAAATGTATTCGTTCACCGTGACTTCGTTACTGATCGGATTGAGCTGAAATTTTAACACGATGTAGCCCTATATGTTAGCTTTCCACAGAACCATAATCATGAAACTAAAGGGATATTACTCTTAAGTCGCGGTTAAGAGTATAGACAAACAAGTCTCGGTTGTTTGCTTTGGTTTACTACTCGGAAACCAATTGTTAGCTTACGCTCAACACATGCAATTACGCACTTTTTTTCTCAAAAACAAATCTGTCTATTAATGATGGCCGAATAGCCTATTTATAATGAACAAATTATCCTAAACCTATTAGAACTAGTAAAGCATAAAAGATAAACAAAAACGATAACAATAACACGCCTATCTAATCACACGGCTATGTGATTAGACTCCTACTAGGACTAGGATTTCCTAATCCTACTAGTACTAGGATTTCAAGATTCCTATTCATACTAGAATTAGGAAACTACGAAGACTCCTAACAAGACTCTATGACTTAGGGAATTAGACTCCTAAACATAATAGGATCCCTTTATCATGCAAACACCTAAATTAAAGAGTTATTAAGCAAATAAAATACATAGTTTCCTAACAGAACTAGTAAACTACATAAGAATCCTAACAAAACTAGGATTTACAGAAAATGAGCCATCCCTCACATGGATCATACTCGCCCTCTTGAAAACCAACTTGTCCTCAAGTTTCTTCGAAGTAATCCATGAAATCATCCAAATCAAGCGTACAACAATATACACCATGAATATGTGGCGTTGTCGTTCATCACCATCTTCTCGCAGCACGAAATCTTAGGCTTTCCAAATCTTGATCTGTCCCTAGTTGCAATTTATCCCTCCTAGAAAGAACAACATGTAAAACCTTGGGACAACCACGATCATCCGCAACCTTATGAACAAAAATAAAAGGAACATTAACTAAAAGCACATTTTCCTTTATATCAACGTTAGTTTTCACCTCTTCATCATGAGAAACTGTAAAAATCAAATCTTCATCCTTGGAACAAGATAAAGTTTCGATCTTTTCTTCATCCCGAACGATAAAAAGTTGTTGTTTCACTTCTTGTTGTTTCTCGAGTAGTTGTTGAGCCAAATCTTGAATCTTCTCAAAACTCCTTTCAATTCGTGCTAATCTTTCTTCAAGAGTTGGTGGAAATCTAAGATCTTGTAATTTTCGTTCAAGTCTTTCACAACTCTCGTGCAACTTATGCCTCCATCCACTTGAACCCATAGATTTCAAACTGACAGAAAACTGCCAGTAATTATCATCGAAAGTACCAATGTCAAAACCCAATCAAAACTACTCAAAAAATTCTAAAACTTTTTCAGCATGTATCCCTATATGTCTGGAACACTCTACCAAAATTTCATCAAAAAATAACAAACCAATTGATTGCAGTTTTTGTTTTACTAACAGTATGCAATCCGCCCGGAAAATAGAAATTTGCATCAAATGTATTCGTTCACCGTGACTTCGTTACTGATCGGATTGAGCTGAAATTTTAACACGATGTAGCCCTATATGTTAGCTTTCCACAGAACCATAATCATGAAACTAAAGGGATATTACTCTTAAGTCGCGGTTAAGAGTATAGACAAACAAGTCTCGGTTGTTTGCTTTGGTTTACTACTCGGAAACCAATTGTTAGCTTACGCTCAACACATGCAATTACGCACTTTTTTTCTCAAAAACAAATCTGTCTATTAATGATGGCCGAATAGCCTATTTATAATGAACAAATTAACCTAAACCTATTAGAACTAGTAAAGCATAAAAGATAAACAAAAATGATAACAATAACACGCCTATCTAATCACACGGCTATGTGATTAGACTCCTACTAGGACTAGGATTTCCTAATCCTACTAGTACTAGGATTTCAAGATTCCTATTCATACTAGAATTAGGAAACTACGAAGACTCCTAACAAGACTCTATGGCTTAGGGAATTAGACTCCTAAACATAATAGGATCCCTTTATCATGCAAACACCTAAATTAAAGAGTTATTAAGCAAATAAAATACATAGTTTCCTAACAGAACTAGTAAACTACATAAGAATCCTAACAAAACTAGGATTTACAGAAAATGAGCCATCCCTCACATGGATCAATACTACTCTCATCTTCTCTACTTCCTCCCTCTAAAAATCATATTCAAGAAAAAGAAAGTAAAAGTTAGGAAAGTAATTAGTAAGTAAAGAAGTTCATCAAAAGAAAAACACAAAAAAAAGGTTTAAGTTAGTAATTAAGTGGATTTAGAAACTCACTTAGAAATTAAGAAAATCACAAAAAAGGTAGAAAATTTTGCAAAAGGAAGTGCATCATTGAGCTAGCAAGGTAAAGTTGGAGCTCTTGTTATTTTCTTGATTGTCTTCTTAATCACATACTAACTTTCTCCTTGTTTCTTCTTATCCTTTTTTAAATTTTTGGAGTGATTTGGTATTTGGAAGTCCTAATAGGTTCCCAACCTTAAATCACCCCACCTAGAATAGTCAACTCTAATAGGGAGACTCTTAGGAAACAATGTGTTTATGTGATTTTCCTAAAATCACGTTTTTGTTCATCACCAAAAAATGTTTTCATAAAAAAATTCAAGACAAGTTGTGCATAAACATCTCCATTAAAAAAACAGTGTGATGCTGTAATTATGGTCAGTTTTAATTTTTTACTTTATTTTTTCGTCTGCATTAACTAATTAGTTGATAGGATGTAATATTTTTCCTATGAAGTGCAAGATGTTTCCAGAATCTGGGTTTTGGAATTTATAAAAAAAGATTCTTTTTATAAATTATTAAAAATCATACAATGTTGTTGTACAAAACTGATTTTGTCCAGTACCACATAAGTCTGTCTTGTTAATAAAGTTTCAAAATAAAGTCATTTAGATAAAACTAAAAACATAAAATTTAAAGAAAACATCAGTATATTTCCAAACATATAATAACCATGTTCATATGAATTTTATATAATTTTACATCGTTTTTACAAAAACGTTCATGTAAATCACTATACTCCAGAAAATTGATTTTCTCTTCAGTTAAGAAAATAAATAAAAAAGGGTCTTAAAAGTGTCCAATTCAAGTGAAAATTTCTAGTCTAGTTCTTAAAAGTGTCTAGAATATTCATACCAAAATTCACTTCAAACCAAGTTCAATGATTTTGATTTAGATGAACAAATTGAATAAAGGTCCTGTTTTGACCAATTTTGGCATAAAATTCACGATAATTCGAGTTTCACTAAAAGCTTATGAAATTTTGATACAACATAAAAAACTCACTGATCTATCCATATATGTATCACATGCTCAATTTAAAAAATTATACTCCTACATAAAGTTATGATTTTTACAAGTTAGTACAAGAACAAAAGTGCAATCTGGAAAATGAAACAAAGTGATTAACTCAACTTTCATAACAAAATGTTTTCTTTTCACACGAAAATGTTAATTAAAAATCATGAAATTTTAAATTTCTCTTAAAATGATTCACTTTTATCATGTAAATAAAAATCAATAAAAATTTTCAAAAAAAATCAAAATCAAAGAGGTTAATTAATCTCTAATTTTTCACAAGTTTACAAATAAACATGAATTCAAAAGTCCATTCAAGGAGATGAAGATCAAGGAGCATCATGGTGAAGATCAAGATTGAAGATTTGTATAGATCATAGATTTTGTACATTTTGTTGTGATAGTAATTTCTTTGTAAATAGTTACATCACTCATTAATGAAAAAAATGGAGATGTTTATGCATAATTTTCATATATAATTCTACAATCTTTGTGAATAAAATGAGCAACCAATGTTACAAATGATGCATGTTGGGCCCAATATAGCATAGTATATGAATCAAATGACCCAATCTCAATTAAAAGGAAAAATTGCAAATCTAATTAAGCGAAGGAGTTAATCAAATAACTAAATAAAACACTTGAGTAAGTTATAATGTAATTGAATTGAACGATGGAGTTAATCAAATAACTAAAAAAACACTCGAGTAAGTTATTATGTAATTGAATTGAACGAAGGAGTTAATCAAATAACTAAATAAAACACTTGAGTAAGTTATTATGTAATTGAATTGAACGAAGGAGTAAATCAAATAACTAAGTAAAACACTTGAGTAAGTTATTATGTAATTGAATTGAACAAAGGAGTTAATCAAATAACTAAATAAAGCACTTGAGTAAGTTATTATATAATTGAATTGAACAAAGGAGTTAATCAAATAACTAAATAAAACACTCGAGTAAGTTATTATGTAATTGAATTGAACGAAGGAGTCAATCAAATAACTAAATAAAACACTTGAGCAAGTTATTATGTAATTGAATTAAACGAAGGAGTTAATCAAATAACTAAATAAAACCCTCGAGTAAGTTATTATGTAATTGAATTGAACGAAGGAGTTAATCAAATAACTAAATAAAACACTCGAGTAAGTTATTATGTAATTGAATTGAACGAAGGAGTTAATCAAATAACCAAATAAAACACTTGAGTAAGTTATTATGTAATTGAATTGAACGAAGGAGTTAATCAAATAACTAAATAAAACACTCGAGTAAGTTATTATGTAATTGAATTGAACGAAGGAGTTAATCAAATAACTAAATAAAACACTTGAGTAAGTTATAATGTAATTGAATTGAACGAATGAGTTAATCAAATAACTAAATAAAACACTTGAGTAAGTTATTATGTAATTGAATTGAACGAATGAGTTAATCAAATAACTAAATAAAACACTAGAATAAGTTATTATGTAATTGAATTAAACGAATGAGTTAATCAAATAACTAAATAAGACATATGAGTAAGTTATTATGTAAGTGAATTGAACGAATGAGTTAATCAAATAACTAAATAAAACACTCGAGTAAGTTATTATGTAATTGAATTGAACGAAGGAGTTAATCAAATAACTAAATAAAACACTTGAGTAAGTTTTCATGTAATTGAATTGAACGAAGGAGTTAATCAAATAACTAAATAAAACACTCGAATAAGTTATAATGTAATTGAATTGAACGAAGGTGTTAATCAAATAACTACATAATAAAACACTTGAGTAAGTTATAATGTAATTGAATTGAACAAAGGAGTTAATCAAATAACTAAATAAAACACATGAGTAAGTTATTATGTAATTGAATTGAACGAAGGAGTTAATCAAATAACTAAATAAAACACTCGAGTAAGTTATTATGTAATTGAATTGAACGAAGGAGTTAATCAAATAACTAAATAAAACACTTGAGTAAGTTTTTATGTAATTGAATTGAACGAAGGAGTTTATCAAATAACTAAATAAAACACTCGAGTAAGTTATAATGTAATTGAATTGAACAAAGGAGTTAATCAAATAACTACATAAAACACTTGAGTAAGTTATAATGTAATGGAATTGAACGAATGAGTTAACCAAATAACTACATAAAACATATGAGTAAGTTATTATGTAATTGAATTGAATGAATGAGTTAATCAAATAACTAAATAAAACACTCGAGTAAGTTATTATGTAATTGAATTGAACGAAGGAGTTAATCAAATAACTAAATAAAACACTAGAGTAAGTTTTCATGTAATTGAATTGAACGAAAGAGTTTATCAAATAACTACATAAAACACTCGAGTAAGTTATTATGTAAATAAATTGCAGGAAAGAGTTAATCAAATAACTAAATAAAACATTTCAGTAAGTTATTATGTAATTGAATTAAACAAATGAGTTAATCAAATGACTAAATAAAACACTCGAGTAAGTTACTATGTAATTCAATTGAACGAAAGAGTTAATCAATAACTAAATAAAACACTTGAGTAAGTTATAACGTAAATTGAATTGAACGAAGGAGTTAATCAAATAACTACATAAAACACTTGAGTAAGTTATAATGTAATTGAATTGAACGAAGGAGTTAATTAAATAACTACATAAAACACTTGGGTAAGTTATAATGTAATTGAATTGAACGAATGAGTTAACCAAATAACTACATAAAACACTTGAGTAAGTTTGTATGTAATTGAATTGAACGAATGAGTTAATCAAATAACTAAATAAAACACTTGAGTAAGTTTTTAAAAGTGATTGATTTAAACGAAGGAGTTAATCAAATAACTAAATAAAACATTTCAGTAAGTTATTATGTAATTGAATTAAACAAATGAGTTAATCAAATGACTAAATAATACACTCGAGTAAGTTATTATGTAATTCAATTGAACGAAGGAGTTAATCAATAACTAAATAAAACACTTGAGTAAGTTATAACGTAAATTGAATTGAACGAAGGAGTTAATCAAATAACTACATAAAACACTTGAGTAAGTTATAATGTAATTGAATTGAACGAAGGAGTTAATTAAATAACTACATAAAACACTTGAGTAAGTTATAATGTAATTGAATTGAACGAAGGAGTTAATCAAATAACTAAATAAAACACTTGAGTAAGTTATTATGTAAGTAAATTGGACGAACGAGTTAATCAAATAACTAAATAAAACACTTGAGTAAGTTTTTATATGTAATTGAATTGAACGAAGGAGTTAATCAAATAACTAAATAAAACATTTGAGTAAGTTATTATGTAATTGAATTGAACGAATGAGTTAATCAAATAACTAAAAAAAAACACTCGAGTAAGTTATTATGTAATTACATTGAACGAAGAAGTTAATCAAATAACTAAATAAAACACTTGAGTAAGTTATTATGTAATTAAATTGAACGAAGTAAATAAAACAACTTGAGTAAGTTATAATGTAATGGAATTGAACGAAGGAGTTAATCAAATAACTACATAAAAAATTTAAGTAAGTTATAATGTAATTGAATTGAACGAATGAGTTAACCAAATAACTACTTAAAACACTTGAGTAAGTTATTATGTAATTGAATTGAACGAATGAATTAATCAAATAACTAAATAAAACACTCGAGTAAGTTATTATGTAATTGAATTAAACGAAGGAGTTAATCAAATAACTAAATAAAACATTTGAGTAAATTATTATGTAATTGAATTGAACGAAGGAGTTAAGCAAACAACTAGTTAAAACACTCGAGTAATTTGTTATGTAATTGAATTGAACGAAGGAGTTAATCAAATAACTAAATAAAACACTCGAGTAAGTTTTTATGTAATTGAATTGAACCAAGGAGTTAATCAAATAACCAAATTGAACACTTGAGTAAGTTTTTATGTAATTGAATTGTAACGAAGGAGTTAATCAAATAACTAAATAAAACAATTGAGTAAGTTATTATGTAATTAAATTGCACGAAGGAGTTAATTAAATAACTAAATAAAAAACTTGAGTAAGTTATAATGTAATTGAATTGAACGAATGAGTTAACCAAGTAACTACTAAAAACACTTGAGTAAGTTATAATATAATTGAATTGAACGAAGGTGTTTCGTCCACTTGTCCAACAAGTAAGCTGTAGGCTTAGCTTCCTTGTCGAGCAAGTAGAGTAGTATCTTGAGTGTTCTTCAGATGGAGACTTGTGCAACAATGCCTGAATTATAGCTTAATCCCTAGCCTTGGCTTCGCTCCCGAACCTGCACAAAGGGACCCACCCTGGAGGTTTGGGTGGTGGTTCCCCCTCCGATGCTTAAGTCAGTTATCAGGAGTTGTAAGAGAAAGTAGAGATAGAAAGAGAAAGTGAGAGAGAATTTATCAGAGTAACTTTACACTGTTTGCATTGAATGTGTTTTCTCCTGATTTCAGGGGTATTTATAGTGATAGCAAGTTGACAGCTAACCTTAAAAACTGACCTACAATAGTGGCCTCTGATTGGCTGAGGAATCAGATCATGACACGTGGCAGACCATGACTGGGGGATGTCTATTAACCACTCCCCTTCAGCCATTTGGCAATGCTGGGCTCTGGCTATTGGGCCAGAAATTCGATCCTTTTACCCAACTGAGTATAGCCCAGAGATTAAGCCTTATTTTTATTTTAACTAGGATGACACGTGTACGGCTCTGATGAGCCCATGTGTCGTCAAGGGAGCCGTAGATATTTGGCTACAACATTTGCCCCTAAAAGGGTTTTTCCTTTGTTGGCCCATCTCGACGGTTAATGCCCTTTTACCCAAGGTAGCTTTTTGCTTGGCCCGTCCGACGGTTACGGCCCGTTATACGAAGGTAGTATTTTCAAAATGAAGGAAATGACGCGCCCTTTCTTGTGCTATACCGGTCATATTAAACCGGGGGACTCCCTTTTCGGTCATTCTTGGCCATGCCTGAGTTTCTTATTCCTCTATAAATATCCTTGGTGTGAAAACATTCAATCATTTACCACCTCGAACAAATTTTTCTAGAGAGAGAGGCTCGCAATTTTCTAGAGAGAGAGAGATCGTCCGGCTTCAGCATCCTTCACCGACTTTCCCAGGACGTTCTTAGCGGGTATCGTTTCTTTGATCCTTTTATTCTTCTTTATTCTTTATTTTTTCTTAGAAAATCAATAAAATGGAATCATCTTCGTCAAATAATCCTAGCCGACCAAGAGCTTGTCTTGACCCTAGAACCGATACTTCTTCTTCGGCACATTCTAGAGTTGGGCCTCTTCGGCCGAGTACATATTTTTTCATAGTTTTGGCCGAGAAAGTCGGACGACCCGGTCTTTACCTGTGCGGGGGTAATCCGGCGCGCGTCAAGCAAACGGCCCGTCTAAGACGAAAAGCAATAATTCCATCAAACAGCTCGGATATGGAGGAATCGGCGGACGAGTGCCGGATGAGGCAAGAGAGGTCCAAAGTGCTCGGTCTTTGGACAGGCCTCCTTTGACCATGAGGCGAGACTTCGAAATAAAACCGAGACCGGTACTTGGGCGGGACGCCGATACGGAGGAGATCGGCGAGGGTAATAATGGTAGCGATCCCGAGGCCGCCGAAGAATCGACGAGGCCTCTACCACCTCGTCGGAGATTAGAAAGCGTTTAGGTCCCCTTTCGACCCCTGGCTTCATTTTAGTTAACCGTAAGTGGTTAGAGAAACTAGGACCGGACCCTAATTTCTTGTCGTCTTTCATGCCCATGCCGGGCTTCTCCTTTGTCATTCCTAATAACGATGCGACGATCCCGAGTGCTCCCGGGAGCCATTTCGCCGTCTATAAACTAGCCTTAGATGCTTGGACTCGAGGTTTCCTCTTCACGACTTCATAGAACAAGTGCTTTGCAAAGCACTACCACATCGGCCATAACCGGCTGGCACCGAACGCTTGGCACAACATCCCGACGTTTATTTCCGTCTGCGAGCTACGCGGCCTAGCCCTTTCCCTTCAAGCCTTTACCCATATCCATTATGCGTCCAAGGTACGGGGCTATGGACGGAGCATGGCTCAAGCATCAGCAACCGTCCGAGCTTCATGATAGCTTGGGGGAAATCGTCAAAGATGCACGATTGGAAAGCCGACTTCATCTTTTTACGGGCGTCCAACGACTATGTCACGTAGAGCTACGAGATATTATAATAGATCCGTCACAAATACCGGACGGAAGCGGTCTTTGGCTGGAGCCTGGAGGACGAATTTGACGAGGAGGTGGTAGAGTACTTCGAGTGAAGGAGTACTCCGGCACCGGCCAGCGATCTTTTAAGGGACCGTCTAACTGGATACCCTTTAAGGAAATGTTTTACCAAGACGACTTCTTGGTCGCTGCCGGCTTGCGGTTGGCTGAGGATAAAGGTATATTTAAAATCATCCAAGTAAAACTCTTCGTCCATAACTCATATGACGAACACATATATTTTTTCTTTTGTATTTTCAGACTCGGCCAGACAACGCCTCGAACCATCTTGGACGGGAGAAATCGGCATGTCCCAATTCACGGATAATTTGTGGAAGGAGTATGCAAAGAGCAGCGCCAAAAAAAGGGCGAAACAAGTGGTAATTTCTTTTTTTTTTTTTTTTTTTTTTTTTTTTTTTGGAATTGGTATCCAATTCTTGGACGTGGGTCACTCCAAGAAGGAGAACGTCCAAACTTGGACGGTCAGCTCCTTGGGCCCACGCTCGTCCAAGAATTGGTGTCCAATTCTTGGACGAGAATCACCCAAAGAAGGAGATCGTCCCGGACTTGGACGACCAGCTCTTTGTCGCCATGCTCGTCCTAGAACCGGTTCCCAATTCTTGGACGAGAGTCATCCCAAGAAGGAGAACGTCCAAACTTGGACGGTCACCTCTTTGGGACTATGCTCGTCCAAGAATTGTTTTTCAAATCTTGGACGAGGGTCGTCCCAAGAAGGAGAACGTCCAAACTTGGACGGTCACCTCTTTGGGACCATGCTCGTCCAAGATTTGGTATTCAATTCTTGGACGAGGTCACGTCTTTAGTACCATGCTCGTCCAAGAATGGTGTACCAATTCTTGGACGAGGGTCATCTCAAGAAGGAGAACGTCCAGACTTGGACGGTCACCTTCTTGGAGCCATGCTCGTCCAAGAGTTGGTGTCCCATTCTTGGACGAGAGTCACCCAAAAAGGAGAGCATCCGGACACGGGACGTTCACCTTCTTGGGGTCATGCTCGTCCAAGAGTTTTGCCCCAAATCTTGGACGAAGAACAACTAAGGGAAGAGATCGTCCAGACTTGGACGGTTACCTCTTTGGGACCGTACTTGTCTGGATTCTTGCATCCAATTTTTTGGCGAGGGTCGGCCATAGAAGAACGTCCATATTTGGACGGTCATCTTCTTGGGGCCATTCTCGTCTGCATTTTTACAATAGTAGTTATTTCTTTTTTGTGGACGATCGGCCCGATGCCTTAACTTTTTGCGAGAAAAATGCTCCTACAAACAAGCTTCCACCCGGGAAGTCGTCCTCGTCCGAGGAAGAGGCCTACTGCAGCCGTGACCGGCCTTTCGGCGAAGAAGCCCAAGGGCTTTACAAGGAAGAGAGCGGATAAGTCGGCTCTCCCCTGCCGAGAGTGGGGAGAAAAGCATGCCTCCCCCACAAGCGAAGACTCTTAAAAGAGAGCCGTCAACTCGCCGGATCGGCCGAGGAGGTAAGGGATGCACACGCATTGTGCCGCTCGAGTGTTTTGCCGGCCGACTCGGCCGAGGTCAACCCGCAGTCTGCCTTGGCTTTGGTTGCGCGGGAGGCGATGCTGCCGCCGAGAACTATCCCGGGTTCGGCGGCTCGGTGGCAAAGCTAGTGCCACGTATGCCCCTAGCTGTTAGGACGGCATCGATTTCGTCTGGTGAGTCGTATTACCCCAACATAGTTAGGACGATGCGGGTCGGTGGACGGTCCATGAGTCCGTCCAATAGACAAGCCATCGTCTTCCCTATCAAGATAACTGACTCTCCCCCTCTTTCAGATAAGGGCAAAGGCCCTGCTATTCCCCCAACTCCTCCCACTGCTGATTCGGACGAGGAGTCTTCTCCTGCCTTTGCCAAAATGTCAAGGCTGGAGAAAGAGCGGCTGAAGCAGGAGCTCTTCAAATGCTTCCCTGAATCCTACATCAAGGGATTAAGGGGAGCGTCCGCCGGGCATGTGGGCTACATGTCTCAGCTTGCTGCCGAGGTATTGCTTTATGACTGCCTTGTTTTATACTTGTATAAATTTTCGCTTTGCAAATCGTCTAACAACTTGCCTTGTTTTCCTTGCCCCAGCTTCTGGCTCGCAGCATGCTAACTGAAGATTGGGCGCGGGAGCTTAGAAAAGAGAATAAACAGCTCGTCCATTTGGCGACTACGGCGAAGCGACAAGGCCATCCATGATATTGAGATGGCTAACACTCTCCATCGTCAATCCCCTGGAGGCTTTGGAGAAGAGATCGGCACTCCTGAGAGTCGAGAACAAGAATCATCTTGTTAAAATCAACCAGCTATATGCCGAGCGAGGATCGTCTAAGGATGATCATAGACGCTCTCTCTGATGAGTTGAAAGGCGAAAGGGATGTCGCTCTTATTGCCGCCGCTGAGCTGAGAAGAGAGAACATTCTCCTAAGGGCAAGGACTGCCCGTCTGGAAAGGGAGGCGGCCAAGGCCTTCGACGATGCCAAGGAAGGGTTGAAACAAGTCGTCAATACGAAGGACTGGGCCGTCAAAGCCTTTGGGATGCTGGCTGAGGAAACTGAGGTCCCCAGCTTCGTTCGTCGTCTGGAGTATCAAGAGAGCGTTCATCGGGCTATGGTATGCGCCGAGGAACCTCCGGAGTTTGAAGAGTCAGACGACAAAGCTGCTGCTGAGGTGGAGACCCCTAAAGACGACCAAGAGACCCGTTCTGAAGACGAAGCCTAAGCTTAGGTTTATTTTCATGCTTCTTTGTAACTCTTCAGCTCCTACTTTGTAATTCTTCACAAATCATATATGAAAGAATATTTTTGTCAATTCCCTGCCTTTTATCTTTCTGAACACTAATTTTGACCAAGTATAATAGCACCTTCGTCCTAAATCATCGGACGATCTGCTTTTCATGAAAATTTAAAAAATTTAATCTTAAGTAAAAATGTGACTCGTCCTGAAAAATTGGACGGTCTACAATATGAGTCTTTGATAATTGCATATGCATCCAAGTACCAAAAAAGGTTCGTCTGGACGGCTTGCCAAACAGAAAAACGACAAGATTGCCATCCTAGAATTGAACGATTACAAATTTTTGGACGAGGGTAACCATTGAAGGAGAACGTCTATACTTGGACGATCACCTTCTTGGGGCCATCTTCGTCTGGAATTTGCCTCCAATTTTGGACGAGGGTCACCCAATGTAGGAGATCGTCCAATTATGGACGATCACCTTCTTGGGGCCATCCTCGTCTGGAATTGGCCTCCCTTTTTGGACGAGGATTACCCAATAAAGGAGAGCGTCCATACTTGGACGATCACCTTCTTGGGGCCATCTTCGTCTGGAATTGGCCTCCCTTTTTGGACGAGGATTACCCAATGAAGGAGAACGTCCATACTTGGACGACCACCTTCCTGGGGCCACCTTCGTCTGGGGCCATCCGGGTTTTTGGACGACCTTCGATCAATAGCTCGTCCTATATACTTCTGTAATCCCCCCGTTCTTGGGCTTAGCTCAATCAAATATCGAAGGGAGCTAAAGTCTAAGAAGGAGAGCGGCGAACTTGGCCGAGCCTCGCCGAAGTTGATGGGCGAGCGTTAGATACATGTTCACATAATGTTTTAGCCGGCTTCCTTGAGGGAGCAACACTCGTCATTAAGTAGCGATCCCTTACTAGGGTCTGGACTACCTAGCTGTCCGTATTTTTTTAAAGTAAGCATCCTTTACTAAGGGCTTATTTCAGGCCAGCTTTCTCTCAGAGACTATTGACGTTACCTCTTACTAGAGGTTTTGTCAATTTGACGGCCATATATGCATTATTGGCCGGTCTCTTTGAGGGAGTGATGTTCGGCGTAAATGCTAGCAATTCTGACGTTCTGCTTTTGTTTGTATTTTTTGTCCAAGTTATTGTCACTTTTAGACGAGTAACTGATTTTAATGCCCCAAAGTGAAGCAACTTGGTGAAAGTAAACAAAAAGATAAGATAGTAGGAATTGTATTATATGGATTTTGCTTGGCTGAAAGCCAAGATGCATGTATACAATTCTTTTCTTACTAATATGTGCCGTGGCACTTTGGAGTAACTACAAAGTACCCTACTTATATCGACGAGGATCCGAGCTAGACGTGGTACTTCTTTAAGTTGTCTCGAATTCCAGTGTACGCCGAATAGGTCGTCCATCTAGACTTTGCAGACGAAAAGTCCCACTTGTGTATTTCCCTGGACAATCAGATAAGGTCCTTCCCAATTTGGTGTTAGTTTTCCCAACTCTTTAGATCGTCCAATCGCTTCCATTTTCCTCAAAACAAGATCCCCCACCTTTAGCGGTCGTCTAACAACTCTTTTGTTAAACTCCCGAGCCATACGCAGTTTATATAATTGCATTCTTAGCAAGGCATTGCCCCTGACTTCTGGGACTTGGTCCAAGGCCGTACGCAATGCGGCCCGGTTGGCTTCCTCTCGTGTATAACATGACTCGTAGGGTGGGCTCCTCGATCTCAATGGGCAAGACGGCTTCAGTACCATAGACTAGCATGAAAGGCGTCTCGCCCGTAGAATTCTTAGCAGTTGTTCTAATGGACCATAATACCAATTGCGGTTCTTCAACCCATTGCCCTTTGGCATTGTCCAACTTCTTCTTGATTCCATTTGATAGAATCTTGTTGAAGGACTCGACTTGCCCATTAGCTTGTGGGTGGGCGACCGCCGCAAAGTGAGCTTTGATTTCTCTTTCTCGACGCCAGTCTTTCAGCTTAGGCGTTTCGAACCGTGGACCATTATCAAAGACGATTGACCGAGGCATGCCAAATCGAGTTATAATGCTCTTCCGGATGAAGCCCTTGACGTCGTTTGTTGTTATTCCTCGCATGGCTTCAGCCTTCTATCCATTTAGTGAAATAGTCCACTGCTACAATCACAAACTTCTTTTGCCCGGCGGCCACGGGGAAAGGTCCTAGGATATCCATGCCCCATTTGGCAAAAGGCGAGAGGGAACAAGATGGGGGTCAAATAGTTGGACGGCTTCGATGCACATTCCCATGCTTCGACAACTGTCACATTTCTTTGCATAGCCTATAGCATCCTCCTTTAAGGTAGGCCGGTAGTACCCCGTCCTTAAAGCCTTCTCGCCTAAGGCTCTTCCCCCAATGTGCGATGCACATGATCCCTCATGGAGCTCTTTCGAGGACCCCCCAAACCGTCTTCTCTGGTGACGCACTTGAGTAGAGGCCGGTTGAATGACTTCTTGTAAAGTGTCTCGTCCCATAGTTCAAACCACTTGTCTCGGCCTTCACATACTTGGCCTCTACGAGATCCGAAGGCAATCGCCCGTCTTCTTGTATTCAATGATCGGCTCCATCCGGACATTCCCTCGGCCGAGAAACATAACCTCCTCTTGGTCGATGCTCTTTTTGGGTTTGACTTCCCAAAAACTGTTCTTGGTACATCACCCTCGTCGAGCCGGCCAACTTTGAGAGAGCGTCGGCTTGATGATTTTCTCGACCTTGGTATTTGGTCGAGAACAAATCGTTTTAGTGGCTCAATCTCATCCTTGATCGGGCCGCATATATTTGCTCATTGATGCTTCTTTGCATTCAAAATCTCCGTTGACCTCGGCTGACAACTAGGAGAGAGTCCGATTTTGCCTCAATTTCTACGGCTCCGGCCGCCTTGCACATTTTGATTCCGGCCCAAGAGCGCTTCATATTCAGCTTCGTTATTGGACGCTTTGAATTGGAATCTTAATGCATATTCAAATTTGTCCCCTTCGGGAGATTGACAAATGATCCCTCGCTCCACTCCCATTGATCGTGGACGATCCATCAACCATGAGCGTCCAATGCTTCCTTCCTTTAGCTGGATCGATATTTGCTTTATGGTTGGCCGAGTAAGCTCAACTATAAAATCAGCCAAGGCTTGCCCCTTAATGGCCTTCCTTGGTTCGAATGATATATCAAACATGTTGAGCTCAACCGCCCATTTTAACATTCGCCCAACAGCCTTCCATCTTCTCGAGTAACTTGCTTCAAAGGCCGATCAAGTATAGACGAGTATACCGTGCGCCAAAAAGTAGGGCCTTAGCTTTTGCTGGCCATGACGAGGGCCAATCCAAACTTTTCAACATTAGTATACCGGTTTTCCGCGTCCTTGAGCACGTGACTCACGAAGTATATTGGAATCGGATGGATTCTCTTTCAGCCAACAAGACGGCACTCACCGCTTGAGCGGATACAGCCCAAGTATACAAACAATTTTTCCCCCTCTGCGGGACCGACCAACCTAGGCAATTGTTGAAGATGATCTTTGACCTCTTGAAGGGTCGTTTCCGCCTCTCGCTGTCCATTCAAACTTGGCTTTTTTCTTGATCGTGGCAAAAAAGTGATGGCACTTGTCGCCCGACTTAGACAAAAATCGTCCAAGGGCAGCCCAAACATCCCGTCGGCCTCTCGCACCTCTTTTACCTTCGAAGGAGACTTCATGTCTAGAACAGCTTGAATCTTTTCGGGGTTGGCTTCTATTCCCCTCTCGATCCACCAAGAAACCTAAAAACTTGCCCGACAAAACCCCAAAGACACATTTGCTTGGGATTCGGCTTCAGCTTGTATTTCCCGAGAGTTTCAAAAGTTTCTCTCAAATCATCTACATGACTTTCTTCTTGACGGCTCTTGACTATCATATCGTCAATATATGCCTCCATATTTCGTCCTAACTCGTGGCTGAAAAACATCATTGATCAATCTTTGAAAAGTGGCCGGAGCATTACGCGAGCCGAATGGCATCCTCGGCCACCGCATACAACCCTTTTTCGTAATGAAGGACGTTTTGTCCCGATCCTCGGCCACATGGGGATTTGATGAAAACCCGAATAGGCATCCATGAAGCTCAAGAAAGCATGGCCAGCCGTGGAGTCTACTAGACGATCCAACTTAGGCAAAGGGAAACCGTCCTTAGGACATGCCTTGTTGAGGTCCGTGTAGTCCACACACATTCTCCAACCGCCATTGGGCTTCGGCACCATAACCACATTTGCTATCCCATCCTGGATAGTAAGTTGCTTTGATGAACTTGGATTCCAACAACTTCCGGACTTCTTGGTCAACGGCTCGGTTTCTAGCCGATCCCAAATGTCTCTTCTTCGACGAACCGGTTTCAAATTTGGGTCGACATTCAAACGGTGGACGGCTACTTCCGGATCAATTCCCGGCATCTCTTCGACGCAATAGGCAAACACATCTTGAAACTCTTTCAACAAGTGGACTAGACGACCCTTCAAACCGGGATCGAGCGAAGATCCAACTTTGAGGGTCCTTTCTCGACGAGCTTCATCCGGACATACTTCTTCGGGGGCTTCTACCGGCTCGGACGTTCTACCGATAGTCCCATAATGGCCATAACTTCTTCGGACGAGGAGGGTTCTTCCTTGATGATTTCATATTTCCTCTTCTTCTTTGGGGAGATGTTCGGACGCCTTCCTTGAGGGAGCAAGAGGCGTCTGAGGGCTCTCAATGGTCAGCTTTAATCCAGACGTTTTCCTCTCGCTGGTCATCTTCGTCTGTTCTTTCTCGCCCCGGACGTTCTCCTTTCGCTATGAACCTTCGTCTCGATCTTTCTCTTTTCCGGACGTTTTCCTTTCGCCAAAGAATCTTGCGTCGGTCTTGCTTATCAGTTTTCCATGATGATGGTTTCAGAGTAGTTAGGTAACATTCCCTAGCCGCCTGTTGGTCTCCATACAAGGAGCCAATCTTGCCGTCATCACACTCATACTTCATCAACATCAGGTGAGTTACTATCACAGCTTTGACATGATTCAGGGTTGGTCGTCCAAGAATGACATTGTAAGTCGTCAAATCTCGGACCACCAAGAACTTGATAAACAGAGTTCTTGAGGCTTCCTTCTCACCAACTCGGACGGGCAACGTGACCGTTCCCATGGGGTGGATGACTCCTCCCCCAAACCCAATGATGGGATGGTGGACGGGGACCAAGTTCCGTTCGTCAAACCTCAACCTGGACAAACAATCAGCACTAATGATGTCCGTCGAACTTCCGGTGTCGATCAGGATTCTTCTCACTCTCAAGTTTGCTATTTTCATTTCTACGACCAAGGGGTCATCATGGGGAGTCCTCAGCCTACCCCGATCTTGCTCACCGACTACCACCCTTGGGAAGGGCTCGGCCTTCGTCCGATCGCCTAACAAAACTTGGCCGAGCTCCCTAAGGTAGTTTTTGTGCCCTCGATTAGTTGGTCCCCCAAAGAAAAACCACCCGAGATTACGAGAACAACATCTTCGTCTGTGCTTGCACTCTCTTTCTTCTTGTTATGCCAATCATCTCTCCTTGGGAACTTCCTTCCCCCTTGCGGCATGTAGGAATTCATCTTTCCTTTTCGGGCTAACTCTTCCAAAGCTCTCTTGAGGTGCTTACATTCATTAGTCTCATGACCACAATCCTTGTGGAAGTGACGATATTTGCTCTTATCCCTATTTCTATAAGGTGTTTTCATCTCACTGGGGCCTTCAACTCATATTGATCCTTGATCTCCATGAGAATGGAATATTGGTCTT
This sequence comes from Beta lomatogona, assembly GCA_947646795.1. Classification (NCBI taxonomy): domain Eukaryota; kingdom Viridiplantae; phylum Streptophyta; class Magnoliopsida; order Caryophyllales; family Amaranthaceae; genus Beta; species Beta lomatogona. Next base: position 84,742 of record CANSNZ010001026.1, read on the forward strand.
TGTTAAACTCAATAGGATTGGATGAGGATGGCTCGGCCAACTTTCTCTTGCTCCTTCGGACGAAGTGGTGGTCACAGCTATAGCCCAGGTCTCGGCCTTTTTGGGGTTGCTCTTCTTTGGCCGAGCAACCTCTTCGAGCTTCTTGGACTCGGGATGTTTTGCTTCAAGCACACACTTCGGTAGCGTGGATAAACGCTTCCGCCTCTCTCAAAGCCTCAAGCAAGAGTGGAGATTTTCTTCTTAACAAGATCAAACTTGAAACTTCCCGGCCTTAGACCCCCGATGAAGGCGTCAAAGGCTACCCCAAAGATTAAGATCTTGGATCCGAAGTGCTTCTAGGTTAAATCTCTTAACAAAACTCCTAAGGGCCTCCTTAGGTCCTTGGACGACCTTGCCTAGGTGCATGCTTGTCTTTTGTTCTTGCTTGTTAGCAACAAAATGACTAGTGAATAAGAAACCGAGTTCAGTAAAATTGTTGACCGAATTGGGGGGAAGATTATTGAACCACTTCGGGCTACTCCCTTCAAGGTAGCTGGGAAATTCTTACACCAAGTAGCATCGTCCACTCCTTGGACGTACATCCGATGTTTGTAAGCGGACAGGTGATCATCGGGATCGGTTGTTCCATCAAAAGGCTCAATGGTTGGGAGTTTTACCTTTGGGAAGGGGGCCTCCATGATCCCGGCCGAGAATGGGGTAGGCCGGTTGATCCCGAGGGCTCCCACTGTCCCTCAATGGGTATGAACTCCTTGCGATACTCTTTCATTACAGGATTGGATGAAGTGTTGGCTGGTTTTGGACGCCTATAAACCATGGGCCGAGCCACGGTCTTCTCCCGTCGTGGATGGACAAGAGAGTGGCTTAAGCTTCGGCCTTCCCCTGCGGACGACAACCTCAAAGGAGGGTCTCTCGGGTATGGGGTAGATCCCGTAGCCGAACGTTGCAAAGCCGCAGCCCTCTTTGCCTCCGGATACTCCCTGGCGTCGGTTTCCATTCTCGTGCCCACTAGGATGGACATGGTCCCGGGTCCTCACCACCGATTCCAATCCATCTTTCTTCTCTCGTTCGGTATCCTCCGGCTGCTTTCCTCTCGCGGTCCTTCTAGAGGGTTCCCGACGAACAGTCGACTAGGACCCGGACGATCTACTTGAGAACATCCTCTAGGACGAGGTGGATTGTTAGCGGTAGCTCTGGGGTTGTGATGAAAAAACAACATATTGCTTTTAATTGCTTCTCGGACGACCTCCGCCATCCCGGGTCCGGAAATCATTCAAAACATTCTCCGAGATGGGCGGCAGCCACCGGACGATCTAGATTAACCTGGATGACCGGTTCTTGGCTTGGTCCAGGAACATTGACGATGGATGGAGGCCTATCTCTTCCTCGAGGTGGTCTTTCATGCTCCACCGTATCTTCGACATTAACTTGAAGGCTTCGATTTCTAGCAATGTTGGATGATTGACAATCAGTCATTGTTACGTCTCCCCACAGACGGCGCCAAATGTTTCGTCCACTTGTCCAACAAGTAAGCTGTAGGCTTAGCTTCCTTGTCGAGCAAGTAGAGTAGTATCTTGAGTGTTCTTCAGATGGAGACTTGTGCAACAATGCCTGAATTATAGCTTAATCCCTAGCCTTGGCTTCGCTCCCGAACCTGCACAAAGGGACCCACCCTGGAGGTTTGGGTGGTGGTTCCCCCTCCGATGCTTAAGTCAGTTATCAGGAGTTGTAAGAGAAAGTAGAGATAGAAAGAGAAAGTGAGAGAGAATTTATCAGAGTAACTTTACACTGTTTGCATTGAATGTGTTTTCTCCTGATTTCAGGGGTATTTATAGTGATAGCAAGTTGACAGCTAACCTTAAAAACTGACCTACAATAGTGGCCTCTGATTGGCTGAGGAATCAGATCATGACACGTGGCAGACCATGACTGGGGGATGTCTATTAACCACTCCCCTTCAGCCATTTGGCACTGCTGGGCTCTGGCTATTGGGCCAGAAATTCGATCCTTTTACCCAACTGAGTATAGCCCAAAGATTAAGCCTTATTTTTATTTTAACTAGGATGACACGTGTACGGCTCTGATGAGCCCATGTGTCGTCAAGGGAGCCGTAGATATTTGGCTACAACAGAAGGAGTTAATCAAATAACTACATAAAACACTTAAATAAGGTATAATGTAATTGAATTGAACGAATGAGTTAACCAAATAACTACATAAAACATATGAGTAAGTTATTATGTAATTGAATTGAATGAATGAGTTAATCAAATAACTAAATAAAACACTCGACTAAGTTATTATGTAATTGAATTGAACGAAGGAGTTAATCAAATAACTAAATAAAACACTTGAGTAAGTTTTCATGTAATTGAATTGAACGAAGGAGTTTATCAAATAACTACATAAAGCACTCGAATAAGTTATAATGTAATTGAATTGAACAAAGGTGTTAATCAAATAACTACATAATAATACACTTAAGTAAGTTATAATGTAATGGAATTGAACGAATGAGTAAACCAAATAACTATATAAAACATATGAGTAAGTTATTATGTAATTGAATTGAATGAATGAGTTAATCAAATAACTAAATAAAACACTCGAGTAAGTTATTATGTAATTGAATTGAACGAATGAGTTAATCAAATAACTATATAAAAGACTTGAGTAAGTTTTCATGTAATTGAATTGAACGAAAGAGTTTATCAAATAACTACATAAAACACTCGAGTAAGTTATTATGTAATTTAATTGAAGGAAGGAGTTAATCAAATAACTAAATAAAACACTTGAGTAAGTTATTATGTAATTAAATTAAACGAAGGAGTTAATCAAACAACTAAATAAAACACATGAGTAAGTTATAATGTAATTGAATTGAACGAAGGAGTTAATCAAATAACTAAAAAAACACTTGAGTAAGTTTTTATATATAATTGAATTGAACGAAAGAGTTAATCAAATAACTAAATAAAAACCTTTGAGTAAGTTATTATGTAATTGAATTGAACGAATGAGTTAATCAAATGACTAAATAAAACACTTGAGTAAGTTTTTATATGTAATTGAATTAAATTAAGGAGTTAACCAAATGACTAAGTAAAACACTCGAGTAAGTTTATTATGTAATTAAATTGAACGAAGGAGTTAATCAATAACTAATTAAAACACTTGAGTAAGTTATAATGTAATTGAATTAAACGAAGAAGTTAATCAAATAACTACATAAAACACTTGAGTAAGTTATAATGTAATTGAATTGAACGAATGAGTTAACCAAATAACTACATAAAACACTTGAGTAAGTTTGTATGTAATTGAATTGAACGAAGGAGTTAATCAAATAACTAAATAAAACACTTGAGTAAGTTTTTAAATGTGATTGAATTAAACGAAGGAGTTAATCAAATAACTAAATAAAACATTTCAGTAAGTTATTATGTAATTGAATTAAACCAATGAGTTAATCAAATGACTAAATAAAACACTCGAGTAAGTTATTATGTAATTCAATTGAACGAAGGAGTTAATCAATAACTAAATAAAACACTTGAGTAAGTTATAACGTAAATTGAATTGAACGAAGGAGTTAATCAAATAACTACATAAAACACTTGAGTAAGTTATAATGTAATTGAATTGAACGAAGGAGTTAATTAAATAACTACATAAAACACTTGAGTAAGTTATAATGTAATTGAATTGAACGAAGGAGTTAATCAAATAACTAAATAAAACACTTGAGTAAGTTATTATGTAAGTAAATTAGACGAACGAGTTAATCAAATAACTAAATAAAACACTTGAGTAAGTTTTTATATGTAATTGAATTGAACGAAGGAGTTAATCAAATAACTAAATAAAACATTTGAGTAAGTTATTATGTAATTGAATTGAACGAATGAGTTAATCAAATAACTAAAAAAAAACACTCGAGTAAGTTATTATGTAATTACATTGAACGAAGAAGTTAATCAAATAACTAAATAAAACACTTGAGTAAGTTATTATGTAATTAAATTGAACGAAGTAAATAAAACAACTTGAGTAAGTTATAATGTAATTGAATTGAACGAAGGAGTTAATCAAATAACTACATAAAAAATTTAAGTAAGTTATAATGTGATTGAATTGAACGAATGAGTTAACCAAATAACTACTTAAAACACTTGAGTAAGTTATTATGTAATTGAATTGAACGAATGAATTAATCAAATAACTAAATAAAACACTCGAGTAAGTTATTATGTAATTGAATTAAACGAAGGAGTTAATCAAATAACTAAATAAAACATTTGAGTAAATTATTATGTAATTGAATTGAACGAAGGAGTTAAGCAAACAACTAGATAAAACACTCGAGTAATTTGTTATGTAATTGAATTGAACGAAGGAGTTAATCAAATAACTAAATAAAACACTCGAGTAAGTTTTTATGTAATTGAATTGAACGAAGGAGTTAATCAAATAACCAAATTAAACACTTGAGTAAGTTTTTATGTAATTGAATTGTAACGAAGGAGTTAATCAAATAACTAAATAAAACAATTGAGTAAGTTATTATGTAATTAAATTGCACGAAGGAGTTAATTAAATAACTAAATAAAAAACTTGAGTAAGTTATAATGTAATTGAATTGAACGAATGAGTTAACCAAGTAACTACTTAAAACACTTGAATAAGTTATAATGTAATTGAATTGAACGAAGGAGTTAATCAAATAACTACATAAAACACTTAAATAAGGTATAATGTAATTGAATTGAACGAATGAGTTAACCAAATAACTACATAAAACATATGAGTAAGTTATTATGTAATTGAATTGAATGAATGAGTTAATCAAATAACTAAATAAAACACTCGACTAAGTTATTATGTAATTGAATTGAACGAAGGAGTTAATCAAATAACTAAATAAAACACTTGAGTAAGTTTTCATGTAATTGAATTGAACGAAGGAGTTTATCAAATAACTACATATAGCACTCGAATAAGTTATAATGTAATTGAATTGAACAAAGGTGTTAATCAAATAACTACATAATAATACACTTAAGTAAGTTATAATGTAATGGAATTGAACGAATGAGTTAACCAAATAACTATATAAAACATATGAGTAAGTTATTATGTAATTGAATTGAATGAATGAGTTAATCAAATAACTAAATAAAACACTCGAGTAAGTTATTATGTAATTGAATTGAACGAATGAGTTAATCAAATAACTATATAAAAGACTTGAGTAAGTTTTCATGTAATTGAATTGAACGAAAGAGTTTATCAAATAACTACATAAAACACTCGAGTAAGTTATTATGTAATTTAATTGAAGGAAGGAGTTAATCAAATAACTAAATAAAACACTTGAGTAAGTTATTATGTAATTAAATTAAACGAAAGAGTTAATCAAACAACTAAATAAAACACATGAGTAAGTTATAATGTAATTGAATTGAATGAAGGAGTTAATCAAATAACTAAAAAAACACTTGAGTAAGTTTTTATATATAATTGAATTGAACGAAAGAGTTAATCAAATAACTAAATAAAAACCTTTGAGTAAGTTATTATGTAATTGAATTGAACGAATGAGTTAATCAAATGACTAAATAAAACACTTGAGTAAGTTTTTATATGTAATTGAATTGAATTAAGGAGTTAACCAAATGACTAAGTAAAACACTCGAGTAAGTTTATTATGTAATTAAATTGAACGAAGGAGTTAATCAATAACTAAATAAAACACTTGAGTAAGTTATAATGTAATTGAATTAAACGAAGAAGTTAATCAAATAACTACATAAAACACTTGAGTAAGTTATAATGTAATTGAATTGAACGAATGAGTTAACCAAATAACTACATAAAACACTTGAGTAAGTTTGTATGTAATTGAATTGAATGAAGGAGTTAATCAAATAACTAAATAAAACACTTGAGTAAGTTTTTAAATGTAATTGAATTAAACGAAGGAGTTAATCAAATAACTAAATAAAACACTTCGAGTAAGTTATTATGTAATTGAATTAAACCAATGAGTTAATCAAATGACTAAATAAAACACTCGAGTAAGTTATTATGTAATTCAATTGAACGAAGGAGTTAATCAAATAACTAAATAAAACACTTGAGTAAGTTTTTATAATGTAATTGAATTGAACGAAGGAGTTAATCAAATAACTAAATAAAACACTTGAGTAAGTTATTATGTAATTGAATTGAACGAATGAGTTAATCAAATAACTAAATAAAACACTTGAGTAAGTTATTATGTAATTGAATTGAACGAAGGAGTTAATCAAATAACTAAATAAAACACTTGAGTAAGTTATAATGTAAATTGAATTGAACGAAGGAGTTAATCAAATAACTACATAAAACACTTGAGTAAGTTATAATGTAATTGAATTGAACGAAGGAGTTAATCAAATAACTACATAAAACACTTGAGTAAGTTATAATGTAATTGAATTGAACGAAGGAGTTAATCAAATAACTAAATAAAACACTTGAGTAAGTTATTATGTAATTAAATTGAACGAAGGAGTTAATCAAATAACTAAATAAAATACTTGAGTAAGTTATTATGTAATTCAATTGAACGAAAGGAGTTAATCAAATAACTAAATAAAACACTTGAGTAAGTTATTATGTAATTGAATTGAACGAATGAGTTAATCAAATAACTAAAACACTCGAGTAAGTTATTATGTATTTGAATTGAACGAAGGAGTTAATCAAATAACTAAACAAAACACTCAAGTAAATTATTATGTAATTGAATTGAACGAAAGGAGTTAAACAAATAACTAAATAAAACAACTTGAGTAAGTTATAATGTAATTGAATTGAACGAAGGAGTTAATCAAATAACTAAATAAAACACTTGAGTAAGTTATAATGTAATTGAATTGAACGAATGAGTTAATCAAATAACTACATAAAACACTTGAGTAAGTTATTATGTAATTGAATTGAACGAATGAGTTAATCAAATAACTAAATAAAACACTCGAGTAAGTTATTATGTAATTGAATTAAACGAAGGAGTTAATCAAATAACTAAATAAAACACTTGAGTAAGTTATTATGTAATTGAATTGAACGAAGGAGTTAATCAAATAACTAAATAAAACACTCGAGTAATTTGTTATGTAATTGAATTGAACGAAGGAGTTAATCAAATAACTAAATAAAACACTCGAGTAAGTTTTTATGTAATTGAATTGAACGAAGGAGTTAATCAAATAACCAAATAAAACACTTGAGTAAGTTTTTATGTAATTGAATTGTAACGAAGGAGTTAATCAAATAACTAAATAAAACACTTGAGTAAGTTATTATGTAATTAAATTGAACGAAGGAGTTAATCAAATAACTAAATAAAACACTTGAGTAAGTTATAATGTAATTGAATTGAACGAATGAGTTAATCAAATAACTAAATAAAACACTTGAATAAGTTATAATGTAATTGAATTGAACGAAGGAGTTAATCAAATAACTACATAAAACACTTAAGTAAGTTATAATGTAATTGAATTGAACGAATGAGTTAATCAAATAACTACATAAAACATATGAGTAAGTTATTATGTAATTGAATTGAACGAAAGAATTAATCAAATAACTAAATAAAACACTCGAGTAAGTTATTATGTAATTGAATTGAACGAAGGAGTTAATCAAATAACTAAATAAAACACTTGAGTAAGTTTTTATGTAATTGAATTGAACGAAGGAGTTTATCAAATAACTAAATAAAACACTCTAGTAAGTTATAATGTAATTGAATTGAACAAAGGAGTTAATCAAATAACTAAATAAAACACTCGAGTAAGTTATAATGTAATTGAATTGAACAAAGGTGTTAATCAAATAACTACATAAAATACACTTAAGTAAGTTATAATGTAATGGAATTGAACGAATGAGTTAACCAAATAACTAAATAAAACACTTGAGTAAGTTATTATGTAATTGAATTGAATGAATGAGTTAATCAAATAACTAAATAAAACACTCGACTAAGTTATTATGTAATTGAATTGAACGAAGGAGTTAATCAAATAACTAAATAAAACACTTGAGTAAGTTTTCATGTAATTGAATTGAACGAAGGAGTTTATCAAATAACTACATAAAGCACTCGAATAAGTTATAATGTAATTGAATTGAACAAAGGTGTTAATCAAATAACTACATAATAATACACTTAAGTAAGTTATAATGTAATGGAATTGAACGAATGAGTTAACCAAATAACTATATAAAACATATGAGTAAGTTATTATGTAATTGAATTGAATGAATGAGTTAATCAAATAACTAAATAAAACACTCGAGTAAGTTATTATGTAATTGAATTGAACGAAGGAGTTAATCAAATAACTATATAAAACACTTGAGTAAGTTTTCATGTAATTGAATTGAACGAAAGAGTTTATCAAATAACTACATAAAACACTCGAGTAAGTTATTATGTAATTTAATTGAAGGAAGGAGTTAATCAAATAACTAAATAAAACACTTGAGTAAGTTATTATGTAATTAAATTAAACGAAAGAGTTAATCAAACAACTAAATAAAACACATGAGTAAGTTATAATGTAATTGAATTGAATGAAGGAGTTAATCAAATAACTAAAAAAACACTTGAGTAAGTTTTTATATATAATTGAATTGAACGAAAGAGTTAATCAAATAACTAAATAAAAACCTTTGAGTAAGTTATTATGTAATTGAATTGAACGAATGAGTTAATCAAATGACTAAATAAAACACTTGAGTAAGTTTTTATATGTAATTGAATTGAATTAAGGAGTTAATCAAATGACTAAAGTAAAACACTCGAGTAAGTTTATTATGTAATTAAATTGAACGAAGGAGTTAATCAATAACTAAATAAAACACTTGAGTAAGTTATAATGTAATTGAATTAAACGAAGAAGTTAATCAAATAACTACATAAAACACTTGAGTAAGTTATAATGTAATTGAATTGAACGAATGAGTTAACCAAATAACTACATAAAACACTTGAGTAAGTTTGTATGTAATTGAATTGAACGAAGGAGTTAATCAAATAACTAAATAAAACACTTGAGTAAGTTTTTAAATGTGATTGAATTAAACGAAGGAGTTAATCAAATAACTAAATAAAACATTTCAGTAAGTTATTATGTAATTGAATTAAACCAATGAGTTAATCAAATGACTAAATAAAACACTCGAGTAAGTTATTATGTAATTCAATTGAACGAAGGAGTTAATCAATAACTAAATAAAACACTTGAGTAAGTTATAATGTAATTGAATTAAACGAAGAAGTTAATCAAATAACTACATAAAACACTTGAGTAAGATATAATGTAATTGAATTGAACGAAGGAGTTAATCAAATAACTAAATAAAACACTTGAGTAAGTTTTCATGTAATTGAATTGAACGAAGGAGTTTATCAAATAACTACATAAAGCACTCGAATAAGTTATAATGTAATTGAATTGAACAAAGGTGTTAATCAAATAACTACATAATACACTTAAGTAAGTTATAATGTAATGGAATTGAACGAATGAGTTAACCAAATAACTACATAAAACATATGAGTAAGTTATTATGTAATTGAATTGAATGAATGAGTTAATCAAATAACTAAATAAAACACTCGAGTAAGTTATTATGTAATTGAATTGAACGAAGGAGTTAATCAAATAACTAAATAAAACACTCGAGTAAGTTTTTATGTAATTGAATTGAACGAAGGAGTTAATCAAATAACCAAATTAAACACTTGAGTAAGTTTTTATGTAATTGAATTGTAACGAAGGAGTTAATCAAATAACTAAATAAAACAATTGAGTAAGTTATTATGTAATTAAATTGCACGAAGGAGTTAATTAAATAACTAAATAAAAAACTTGAGTAAGTTATAATGTAATTGAATTGAACGAATGAGTTAACCAAATAACTAACTTAAAACACTTGAGTAAGTTATAATGTAATTGAATTGAACGAAGGAGTTAATCAAATAACTACATAAAACACTTAAATAAGGTATAATGTAATTGAATTGAACGAATGAGTTAACCAAATAACTACATAAAACATATGAGTAAGTTATTATGTAATTGAATTGAACGAATGAGTTAATCAAATAACTAAATAAAACACTCGACTAAGTTATTATGTAATTGAATTGAACGAAGGAGTTAATCAAATAACTAAATAAAACACTTGAGTAAGTTTTCATGTAATTGAATTGAACGAAGGAGTTTATCAAATAACTACATAAAGCACTCGAATAAGTTATAATGTAATTGAATTGAACAAAGGTGTTAATCAAATAACTACATAATACACTTAAGTAAGTTATAATGTAATGGAATTGAACGAATGAGTTAACCAAATAACTACATAAAACATATGAGTAAGTTATTATGTAATTGAATTGAATGAATGAGTTAATCAAATAACTAAATAAAACACTCGAGTAAGTTATTATGTAATTGAATTGAACGAAGGAGTTAATCAAATAACTATATAAAACACTTGAGTAAGTTTTCATGTAATTGAATTGAACGAAAGAGTTTATCAAATAACTACATAAAACACTCGAGTAAGTTATTATGTAATTAAATTGCAGGAAGGAGTTAATCAAATAACTAAATAAAACACTTGAGTAAGTTATTATGTACTTAAATTGAACGAAGGAGTTAATCAAATAACTAAATAAAACACGAGTAAGTTATAATGTAATTGAATTGAACGAAGGAATCAAATAACTAAAAAAACACTTGAGTAAGTTTTTACATATAATTGAATTGAACGAAAGAGTTAATCAAATAACTAAATAAAAACATTTGAGTAAGTTATTATGTAATTGAATTGAACGAATGAGTTAATCAAATGACTAAATAAAACACTTGAGTAAGTTTTTATATGTAATTGAATTGAATTAAGGAGTTAATCAAATGACTAAATAAAACACTCGAGTAAGTTATTATGTAATTAAATTGAACGAAGGAGTTAATCAATAACTAAGTAAAACACTTGAGTAAGTTATAATGTAATTGAATTAAACGAAGAAGTTAATCAAATAACTACATAAAACACTTGAGTAAGTTATAATGTAATTGAATTGAACGAATGAGTTAACCAAATAACTACATAAAACACTTGAGTAAGTTTGTATGTAATTGAATTGAACGAATGAGTTAATCAAATAACTAAATAAAACACTTGAGTAAGTTTTTAAATGTGATTGATTTAAACGAAGGAGTTAATCAAATAACTAAATAAAACATTTCAGTAAGTTATTATGTAATTGAATTAAACAAATGAGTTAATCAAATGACTAAATAAAACACTCGAGTAAGTTATTATGTAATTCAATTGAACGAAGGAGTTAATCAATAACTAAATAAAACACTTGAGTAAGTTATAACGTAAATTGAATTGAACGAAGGAGTTAATCAAATAACTACATAAAACACTTGAGTAAGTTATAATGTAATTGAATTGAACGAAGGAGTTAATTAAATAACTACATAAAACACTTGAGTAAGTTATAATGTAATTGAATTGAACGAAGGAGTTAATCAAATAACTAAATAAAACACTTGAGTAAGTTATTATGTAAGTAAATTGGACGAATGAGTTAATCAAATAACTAAATAAAACACTTGAGTAAGTTTTTATATGTAATTGAATTGAACGAAGGAGTTAATCAAATAACTAAATAAAACATTTGAGTAAGTTATTATGTAATTGAATTGAACGAATGCGTTAATCAAATAACTAAAAAAAACACTCGAGTAAGTTATTATGTAATTACATTGAACGAAGAAGTTAATCAAATAACTAAATAAAACACTTGAGTAAGTTATTATGTAATTAAACTGAACGAAGTAAATAAAACAACTTGAGTAAGTTATAATGTAATTGAATTGAACGAAGGAGTTAATCAAATAACTACATAAAAAATTTAAGTAAGTTATAATGTAATTGAATTGAACGAATGAGTTAACCAAATAACTACTTAAAACACTTGAGTAAGTTATTATGTAATTGAATTGAACGAATGAATTAATCAAATAACTAAATAAAACACTCGAGTAAGTTATTATGTAATTGAATTAAACGAAGGAGTTAATCAAATAACTAAATAAAACATTTGAGTAAATTATTATGTAATTGAATTGAACGAAGGAGTTAAGCAAACAACTAGATAAAACACTCGAGTAATTTGTTATGTAATTGAATTGAACGAAGGAGTTAATCAAATAACTAAATAAAACACTCGAGTAAGTTATTATGTAATTGAATTGAACGAAGGAGTTAATCAAATAACTAAATAAAACACTTGAGTAAGTTTTTATGTAATTGAATTGAACGAAGGAGTTAATCAAATAACTACATAAAACACTTGAGTAAGTTATAATGTAATTGAATTGAACGAAGGAGTTAATCAAATAACTACATAAAACACTTGAGTAAGTTATAATGTAATTGAATTGAACGAATGAGTTAACCAAATAACTACATAAAACACTTGAGTAAGTTATTATGTAATTGAATTGAACGAAGGAGTTAATCAAATAACTAAATAAAACACTTGAGTAAGTTATTATGTAATTGAATTGAACGAAAGAGTTAATCAAATAACTACATAAAACACTTGAGTAAGTTATTATGTAATTGAATTGAATGAAGGAGTTAATCAAATAACTAAATAAAACACTTGAGTAAGTTATTATGTAATTAAATTGAACGAAGGAGTTAATCAAATAACTAAATAAAACACATGAGTAAGTTATAATGTAATTGAATTGAACGAAGGAATCAAATAACTAAAAAAACACTTGAGTAAGTTTTTACATATAATTGAATTGAACGAAAGAGTTAATCAAATAACTAAATAAAAACATTTGAGTAAGTTATTATGTAATTGAATTGAACGAATGAGTTAATCAAATGACTAAATAAAACACTTGAGTAAGTTTTTATATGTAACTGAATTGAATTAAGGAGTTAATCAAATGACTAAATAAAACACTCGAGTAAGTTATTATGTAATTAAATTGAACGAAGGAGTTAATCAATAACTAAATAAAACACTTGAGTAAGTTATAATGTAATTGAATTAAACGAAGAAGTTAATCAAATAACTACATAAAACACTTGAGTAAGTTATAATGTAATTGAATTGAACGAATGAGTTAACCAAATAACTACATAAAACACTTGAGTAAGTTTGTATGTAATTGAATTTAACGAATGAGTTAATCAAATAACTAAATAAAACACTTGAGTAAGTTTTTAAATGTGATTGATTTAAACGAAGGAGTTAATCAAATAACTAAATAAAACATTTCAGTAAGTTATTATGTATTTGAATTAAACAAATGAGTTAATCAAATGACTAAATAAAACACTCGAGTAAGTTATTATGTAATTCAATTGAACGAAGGAGTTAATCAATAACTAAATAAAACACTTGAGTAAGTTATAACGTAAATTGAATTGAACGAAGGAGTTAATCAAATAACTACATAAAACACTTGAGTAAGTTATAATGTAATTGAATTGAACGAAGGAGTTAATTAAATAACTACATAAAACACTTGAGTAAGTTATAATGTAATTGAATTGAACGAAGGAGTTAATCAAATAACTAAATAAAACACTTGAGTAAGTTATTATGTAAGTAAATTGGACGAATGAATTAATCAAATAACTAAATAAAACACTTGAGTAAGTTTTTATATGTAATTGAATTGAACGAAGGAGTTAATCAAATAACTAAATAAAACATTTGAGTAAGTTATTATGTAATTGAATTGAACGAATGCGTTAATCAAATAACTAAAAAAAACACTCGAGTAAGTTATTATGTAATTACATTGAACGAAGAAGTTAATCAAATAACTAAATAAAACACTTGAGTAAGTTATTATGTAATTAAATTGAACGAAGTAAATAAAACAACTTGAGTAAGTTATAATGTAATTGAATTGAACGAAGGAGTTAATCAAATAACTACATAAAAAATTTAAGTAAGTTATAATGTAATTGAATTGAACGAATGAGTTAACCAAATAACTACTTAAAACACTTGAGTAAGTTATTATGTAATTGAATTGAACGAATGAATTAATCAAATAACTAAATAAAACACTCGAGTAAGTTATTATGTAATTGAATTAAACGAAGGAGTTAATCAAATAACTAAATAAAACATTTGAGTAAATTATTATGTAATTGAATTGAACGAAGGAGTTAAGCAAACAACTAGATAAAACACTCGAGTAATTTGTTATGTAATTGAATTGAACGAAGGAGTTAATCAAATAACTAAATAAAACACTCGAGTAAGTTTTTATGTAATTGAATTGAACGAAGGAGTTAATCAAATAACCAAATTAAACACTTGAGTAAGTTTTTATGTAATTGAATTGTAACGAAGGAGTTAATCAAATAACTAAATAAAACAATTGAGTAAGTTATTATGTAATTAAATTGCACGAAGGAGTTAATTAAATAACTAAATAAAAAACTTGAGTAAGTTATAATGTAATTGAATTGAACGAATGAGTTAACTAAGTAACTACTTAAAACACTTGAGTAAGTTATAATTTAATTGAATTGAACGAAGGAGTTAATCAAATAACTACATAAAACACTTAAATAAGGTATAATGTAATTGAATTGAACGAATGAGTTAACCAAATAACTACATAAAACATATGAGTAAGTTATTATGTAATTGAATTGAATGAATGAGTTAATCAAATAACTAAATAAAACACTCGACTAAGTTATTATGTAATTGAATTGAACGAAGGAGTTAATCAAATAACTAAATAAAACACTTGAGTAAGTTTTCATGTAATTGAATTGAACGAAGGAGTTTATCAAATAACTACATAAAGCACTCGAATAAGTTATAATGTAATTGAATTGAACAAAGGTGTTAATCAAATAACTACATAATAATACACTTAAGTAAGTTATAATGTAATGGAATTGAACAAATGAGTTAACCAAATAACTATATAAAACATATGAGTAAGTTATTATGTAATTGAATTGAATGAATGAGTTAATCAAATAACTAAATAAAACACTCGAGTAAGTTATTATGTAATTGAATTGAACGAAGGAGTTAATCAAATAACTAAATAAAACACTTGAGTTAGTTTTCATGTAATTGAATTGAACGAAGGAGTTTATCAAATAACTAAATAAAACACTCGAGTAAGTTATAATGTAATTGAATTGAAGGAAGGAGTTAATCAAATAACTAAATAAAACACTTGAGTAAGTTATTATGTAATTGAATTGAACGAAAGAGTTAATCAAATAACTAAATAAAACACTTGAGTAAGTTATTATGTAATTGAATTGAACGAAGGAGTTAATCAAATAACTAAAAAAACACTTGAGTAAGTTTTTATATATAATTGAATTGAACGAAAGAGTTAATCAAATAACTAAATAAAAACCTTTGAGTAAGTTATTATGTAATTGAATTGAACGAATGAGTTAATCAAATGACTAAATAAAACACTTGAGTAAGTTTTTATATGTAATTGAATTGAATGAAGGAGTTAATCAAATGACTAAATAAAACACTCGAGTAAGTTATTATGTAATTAAATTGAACGAAGGAGTTAATCAATAACTAAATAAAACACTTGAGTAAGTTATAATGTAATTGAATTAAACGAAGAAGTTAATCAAATAACTACATAAAACACTTGAGTAAGTTATAATGTAATTGAATTGAACGAATGAGTTAACCAAATAACTACATAAAACACTTGAGTAAGTTTGTATGTAATTGAATTGAACGAATGAGTTAATCAAATAACTAAATAAAACACTTGAGTAAGTTTTTAAATGTGATTGAATTAAACGAAGGAGTTAATCAAATAACTAAATAAAACATTTCAGTAAGTTATTATGTAATTGAATTAAACAAATGAGTTAATCAAATGACTAAATAAAACACTCGAGTAAGTTACTATGTAATTCAATTGAACGAAGGAGTTAATCAATAACTAAATAAAACACTTGAGTAAGTTATAACGTAAATTGAATTGAACGAAGGAGTTAATCAAATAACTACATAAAACACTTGAGTAAGTTATAATGTAATTGAATTGAACGAAGGAGTTAATTAAATAACTACATAAAACACTTGAGTAAGTTATAATGTAATTGAATTGAACGAAGGAGTTAATCAAATAACTAAATAAAACACTTGAGTAAGTTATTATGTAAGTAAATTGGACGAACGAGTTAATCAAATAACTAAATAAAACACTTGAGTAAGTTTTTATATGTAATTGAATTGAACGAAGGAGTTAATCAAATAACTAAATAAAACATTTGAGTAAGTTATTATGTAATTGAATTGAACGAATGAGTTAATCAAATAACTAAAAAAAAACACTCGAGTAAGTTATTATGTAATTACATTGAACGAAGAAGTTAATCAAATAACTAAATAAAACACTTGAGTAAGTTATTATGTAATTAAATTGAACGAAGTAAATAAAACAACTTGAGTAAGTTATAATGTAATTGAATTGAACGAAGGAGTTAAT
The DNA here is from genome assembly GCA_947646795.1 of Beta lomatogona. Taxonomy (NCBI): domain Eukaryota; kingdom Viridiplantae; phylum Streptophyta; class Magnoliopsida; order Caryophyllales; family Amaranthaceae; genus Beta; species Beta lomatogona. Next base: position 101,367 of record CANSNZ010001026.1, read on the forward strand.
CAAATAACTACATAAAAAATTTAAGTAAGTTATAATGTAATTGAATTGAACGAATGAGTTAACCAAATAACTACTTAAAACACTTGAGTAAGTTATTATGTAATTGAATTGAACGAATGAATTAATCAAATAACTAAATAAAACACTCGAGTAAGTTATTATGTAATTGAATTAAACGAAAGAGTTAATCAAATAACTAAATAAAACATTTGAGTAAATTATTATGTAATTGAATTGAACGAAGGAGTTAAGCAAACAACTAGATAAAACACTCGAGTAATTTGTTATGTAATTGAATTGAACGAAGGAGTTAATCAAATAACTAAATAAAACACTCGAGTAAGTTTTTATGTAATTGAATTGAACGAAGGAGTTAATCAAATAACCAAATTAAACACTTGAGTAAGTTTTTATGTAATTGAATTGTAACGAAGGAGTTAATCAAATAACTAAATAAAACACTTGAGTAAGTTATTATGTAATTGAATTGCACGAAGGAGTTAATTAAATAACTAAATAAAAACACTTGAGTAAGTTATAATGTAATTGAATTGAACGAATGAGTTAACCAAATAACTACATAAAACACTTGAGTAAGTTATAATGTAATTGAATTGAACGAAGGAGTTAATCAAATAACTACATAAAACACTTAATTAAGTTATAATGTAATTGAATTGAACGAATGAGTTAACCAAATAACTACATAAAACATATGAGTAAGTTATTATGTAATTGAATTGAATGAATGAGTTAATCAAATAACTAAATAAAACACTTGAGTAAGTTATTATGTAATTAAATTGAACGAAGGAGTTAATCAAATAACTAAATAAAACACTTGAGTAAGTTATAATGTAATTGAATTGAACGAAGGAGTTAATCAAATAACTAAATAAAACACTTGAGTAAGTTTTTATATATAATTGAATTGAACGAAAGAGTTAATCAAATAACTAAATAAAAACCTTTGAGTAAGTTATTATGTAATTGAATTGAACGAATGAGTTAATCAAATGACTAAATAAAACACTTGAGTAAGTTTTTATATGTAATTGAATTAAATTAAGGAGTTAATCAAATGACTAAATAAAACACTCGAGTAAGTTTATTATGTAATTAAATTGAACGAAGGAGTTAATCAATAACTAATTAAAACACTTGAGTAAGTTATAATGTAATTGAATTAAACGAAGAAGTTAATCAAATAACTACATAAAACACTTGAGTAAGTTATAATGTAATTGAATTGAACGAATGAGTTAACCAAATAACTACATAAAACACTTGAGTAAGTTTGTATGTAATTGAATTGAACGAAGGAGTTAATCAAATAACTAAATAAAACACTTGAGTAAGTTTTTAAATGTGATTGAATTAAACGAAGGAGTTAATCAAATAACTAAATAAAACATTTCAGTAAGTTATTATGTAATTGAATTAAACCAATGAGTTAATCAAATGACTAAATAAAACACTCGAGTAAGTTATTATGTAATTCAATTGAACGAAGGAGTTAATCAATAACTAAATAAAACACTTGAGTAAGTTATAACGTAAATTGAATTGAACGAAGGAGTTAATCAAATAACTACATAAAACACTTGAGTAAGTTATAATGTAATTGAATTAAACGAAGGAGTTAATTAAATAACTACATAAAACACTTGAGTAAGTTATAAAGTAATTGAATTGAACGAAGGAGTTAATCAAATAACTAAATAAAACACCTGAGTAAGTTATTATGTAAGTAAATTGAACGAATGAGTTAATCAAATAACTAAATAAAACACTTGAGTAAGTTTTTATATGTAATTGAATTGAACGAAGGAGTTAATCAAATAACTAAATAAAACATTTGAGTAAGTTATTATGTAATTGAATTGAACGAATGAGTTAATCAAATAACTAAAAAAAACACTCGAGTAAGTTATTATGTAATTACATTGAACGAAGAAGTTAATCAAATAACTAAATAAAACACTTGAGTAAGTTATTATGTAATTAAATTGAACGAAGTAAATAAAACAACTTGAGTAAGTTATAATGTAATTGAATTGAACGAAGGAGTTAATCAAATAACTACATAAAACATTTAAGTAAGTTATAATGTAATTGAATTGAACGAATGAGTTACCCAAGTAACTACTTAAAACACTTGAGTAAGTTATTATGTAATTGAATTGAACGAATGAATTAATCAAATAACTAAATAAAACACTCGAGTAAGTTATTATGTAATTGAATTAAACGAAGGAGTTAATCAAATAACTAAATAAAACATTTGAGTAAATTATTATGTAAATGAATGGAACGAAGGAGTTAATCAAACAACTAGATAAAACACTCGAGTAATTTGTTATGTAATTGAATTGAACGATGGAGTTAATCAAATAACTAAATAAAACACTCGAGTAAGTTTTTATGTAAATGAATTGAACGAAGGAGTTAATCAAATAACGAAATTAAACACTTAAGTAAGTTTTTATGTAATTGAATTGTAACGAAGGAGTTAATCAAATAACTAAATAAAACACTCGAGTAAGTTTTTATGTAAATGAATTGAACGAAGGAGTTAATCAAATAACGAAATTAAACACTTAAGTAAGTTTTTATGTAATTGAATTGAACGAAGGAGTTCATCAAATAACTAAATAAAACAATTGAGTAAGTTATTATGTAATTAAAGTGCACGAAGGAGTTAATTAAATAACTAAATAAAAAACTTGAGTAAATTATAATGTAATTGAATTGAACAAATGAGTTAACCAAGTAACTACTTAAAACACTTGAGTAAGTTATAATGTAATTGAATTGAACGAAGGAGTTAATCAAATAACTACATAAAACACTTAAATAAGGTATAATGTAATTGAATTGAACGAATGAGTTAACCAAATAACTACATAAAACATATGAGTAAGTTATTATGTAATTGAATTGAATGAATGAGTTAATCAAATAACTAAATAAAACACTCGACTAAGTTATTATGTAATTGAATTGAACGAAGGAGTTAATCAAATAACTAAATAAAACACTTGAGTAAGTTTTCATGTAATTGAATTGAACGAAGGAGTTTATCAAATAACTACATAAAGCACTCGAATAAGTTATAATGTAATTGAATTGAACAAAGGTGATACAAGTCAAGGTCAAGGTCAAGCTCCAAATGATCCGATTTGTTTAGTCCTTGAAGTGTTCGGGTTCAATTTAAATTCAAACTCCTCATTTGTGTCATTTCTTAAGTGGGACGATGATTCCATTGATGAAGCTTGAAGGTGACACCATTTCTAGAGTCTTAGTTATTTTAATTAAGTCTTTAAAATTCAGCAAATAAAGGTCCGAAATTAAGTTGCCTTATTTCGTTCCCTTAGGCGTGTCTTAGGCGTGTGTTTAGGCTCCTTGTGTTCCAAGGTTGCAAGTTGTCATTGAGTTGTAATGTTCCTTGCCTTATTTCTTGGGTTCCTTATATGTTTAGGCGTGTAAAGGGGATTATGGGGCTGATTTGGTTGTTTCCTTATTTACTCCTTTATTCTCTCCTAGATTCAAGGGATTAGGATGTAAGGAATTAAGGAGTGTTTCCTTATTTCCTATGGCTGATTTTCGGCCCTTACTTGGTCATTGGAGGACAAGTTTATTCTATTATAAATAATAGTTCCATGCTATCATCAAAGGCATGTGAGATTTACCTAAAAACTTTGTTATTGAATTTAATTGTGTGATCAATTACTTTCGACCATTGAGTAATTTTCAGGAGTGATTATTTACTTAGTGTTTAATCTACTTTATTCCAGGAGTGGTGTAAGTGAGATTAAGATTTAATTAAAATATTCAGGAGTGTTTATTTTAATTATCATATCCGGTGACTTAAGACATAATTTTCGGACTTCTCTAATTCTTCAAGTTCGAACCTTTACTCGGAATTCTTGGTTGCTCTTTCAACTTGGACGTGCAATCATATCAAAAGGTGTTAATCAAATAACTACATAATACACTTAAGTAAGTTATAATGTAATGGAATTGAACGAATGAGTTAACCAAATAACTACATAAAACATATGAGTAAGTTATTATGTAATTGAATTGAATGAATGAGTTAATCAAATAGCCAAATAAAACACTCGAGTAAGTTATTATGTAATTGAATTGAACGAAGGAGTTAATCAAATAACTATATAAAACACTTGAGTAAGTTTTCATATAATTTAATTGAACGAAAGAGTTTATCAAATAACTACATAAAACACTCGAGTAAGTTATTATGTAATTTAATTGAAGGAAGGAGTTAATCAAACAACTAAATAAAACACATGAGTAAGTTATAATGTAATTGAATTGAACGAAGGAGTTAATCAAATAACTAAAAAAACACTTGAGTAAGTTTTTATATATAATTGAATTGAACGAAAGAGTTAATCAAATAACTAAATAAAAACCTTTGAGTAAGTTATTATGTAATTGAATTGAACGAATGAGTTAATCAAATGACTAAATAAAACACTTGAGTAAGTTTTTATATGTAATTGAATTGAATTAAGGAGTTAACCAAATGACTAAGTAAAACACTCGAGTAAGTTTATTATGTAATTAAATTGAACGAAGGAGTTAATCAATAACTAAATAAAACACTTGAGTAAGTTATAATGTAATTGAATTAAACGAAGAAGTTAATCAAATAACTACATAAAACACTTGAGTAAGTTATAATGTAATTGAATTGAACGAATGAGTTAACCAAATAACTACATAAATCAAATGACTAAATAAAACACTCGAGTAAGTTATTATGTAATTCAATTGAACGCAGGAGTTAATCAAATAACTAAATTAAACACTTGAGTAAGTTATAACGTAAATTGAATTGAACGAAAGAGTTAATCAAATAACTACATAAAACACTTGAGTAAGTTATAATGTAATTGAATTGAACGAAGGAGTTAATCAAATAACTACATAAAACACGTAAGTTATATGTGTAATTGATATGTTTCCGGAACGGAATCTAGCTTAGTTCCTCACAAGCTTCACTCACTTATGATTCCACTAAGGATTCTAACTCTAATTCAATGGCTTCACTCACCAAAGGTTCAAGTTAGGATGTGTTTGAGACTAAGTTTGTTAGCTTCACTCACTAACTCACTCAAATCTCGCTTAGTTTTAGGTTTCACTCGCCTAATACTAAGGGTCTTGTGTTTAGGTTCACTCCCTAAAAACAATCAAGTCTTGGAAAATACGTCCAATCCTTCAAAGACTAACAAGTCCGAAAATTTCAATCAATAATTCTTACTTATCCTCATAGGACTAGGCATGTATTTATAGAAGAAGAAGCAAGAAAACCTTGCTCCCCAAGTACATCAATCACACGCCCAACATTGAAGAATTTAAGGAAACTCTCTCCTAAACTTAAGCCTAGAATCTAGCACAAAAATAAGGAAACTAGTGATTTAGGAAAGCTTTGCAAAAACTTTCCATAAACCTTACAAGAAGCACACGCCTATCCTCAAGCTATTACAACTCATCAGAATTTCGGCCAACCTTATTACAACCAACTAAAAATAAAAACAACTTAATTAACTAATTTAACTAAAAGACATATTTTCGTTACATGTAAAACCTCTACTTTAGGAGTAAAGTAAAACCATGCAACAACCCTAAGAAAGTAATTTAAACCTATCTTGATCTCGTATCATTCTCTCCCTCTTGAAAAAAACTTGTCCTCAAGTTCCAAAATCATGGCATGGGACCAAATCAGCAGCTAACATTGAAGCACATACACCATTTCCAAGCATAACTTGAAAAGTGTCATAATTCTCCCTATGCACAATCTTGAATGGACCTTCTTCAATTGGTTCGGTTTCCCCTTTGAATTGTTATGGAGCTTTTGAGCACTCAAGGACAGCCATACATAGTCACCAATCTCGAATGGAGGTTTTTGCCATGCTTGTAAAATTCGGTCCTTGTGCTTCTCTTTCCTTTGTTTTCGAGTCAATTCTGGTTGCTCCACATCAACAAGAGAAAGTGTTTTGGTACCCTCCTTAGCTAATGAACTCAGCTTGGGCGGTAATGGTGTCAATCCTATTCGTCGCCCCTCATGCAGCACCGAGACCACATTTTTCTTGGCTTGGTAGATCACATCCTTATCATATTGCCATGGACGTCCCAATAACAAAGCACATGCATCCATAGGAACTATGTCACACCAAACCTCTTCCTTGAATTCGCCAATAGAAAACGAAACAAGAGCTTGTTTTGTAACAGCCACGCCACCATCATTCGTCAACCAATTTAGCTTATAGGGATTTGCGTGTTTCCTTGTTTCTAGCTTCAAGGTATCCACCATCTTCTTAGAACAAGCATTGGTGCACGAGCCATTATCCATACTTACCGAACAACTTCTTCCATCTACCAAGCAACGTGTATGAAATAAGTTCTCCCTTTGGTTCACATCTTCTAAAGGACTTGCTTGTGCATGAAGAACTTTTCTCAATACCAATGTCTCATGATCAGGTACGGCTTCAATCAAGGGTTGATCCTCTAAATTCACCATATCCATGTCACCATCACTATGTTCATTGCCCTTGCCTTTCATAAGCAACGCATGGTTAGTGTCTTCTTCCTCTAATGCAATAAACATGGCAGCAGTCATCACTCTCCTGTTAGGACACTCGGATTTGTAATGACCCCTTCCTTGACATTTAAAGCATTTGATCTCATCCTTCTCCCCCTTTTGAAACCTTTGAGGCATCTCACCCTTTATAAGTTCCGAACCAGATTTTCCTTTGTCCAAAGTTTCGGTTTTTACAAAAGAAAAGGAAGTTTCAGTTTTGGGAGTAAAAGAAAAACGAGAACTCTTACCCTTAGCCTCCTTTTGCTGCCTTTCCACTTTACTTGCTAATTGACACAACTCATCAAACGTGCCATAAGTTTGCAATTCAAGCAAGATTAGCAATCGGTTTATTCATACCAAAACGTAAATTTGGCCATCTTTTGTTCCTCCTCTTGCTTACACCCACATGCCAAATATAATTTCTCAAATTCAATTACATATTCAGCAATGGAAAGATGATCTTGTTGAAAAGAACTTAACCTAAGGTACAACTCTTGCTTATAAGACGTAGGAACAAAACGTTTCCTCAATTTCAGTTTTAAAGATGTCCAAGTTTAAATCTTTTCCTTCCCATCTCTCACTCTTTGTACTTGAAAAGAGTCATACCAATCAGATGCATAATCATTAAGTTTAAGTATAGCATGATTAAATCGTTGAGTCTCATCCATACCTTTATGATCAAACATGCGTTCAACCCTCCTTTCCCAATTTAAATAAGTCTCGCGGGTCCTTCAATCCATTGAATTCGGAAGATCCCCAAGTTTCAATTCGGATTCTTTATGGTTCTTTGCTCCTATTCTTTCGAACTGTGAGCTTAGCTAGGAGCGCGGAATTGTCGTTGGTTTGCTTCTCATAGTCCTCCAGTCGTGCATCAAGAAGCTCAGCCACTTGTGCCGTCATCTTATCCATCATAGTTGTCATCCAAGCATGAAGTGCTTCGGATTCTCCCACGTCAATTTGAAACTATCAGGAATTTTCGTCAAAAGTTTCTGTATGCTGTGACTTCGTTACTGATCGGAATAAGCTGAAATTTTGACACAACGTAGCCCTGGATGTTAACTTTCCAACGAATAAAGAAAATAACAATTTGGAGCTGAAACAGGCCCTCACGCGCCATTTTAGTGGCGCTGCTCTGATACCAACTGATATGATTCCGGGAACGGAATCTAGCTTAGTTCTTCACAAGCTTCACTCACTTATGATTCCCTAAGGATTCTAACTCTAATTCAATCGCTTCACTCACCAAAGGTTCAAGTTAGGATGTGTTTGAGACTAAGTTTGTTAGCTTCACTCACTAACTCACTCAAATCTCGCTTAGTTTTAGGTTTCACTCGCCTAATACTAAGGGTCTTGTGTTTAGGTTCACTCCCTAAAAACAATCAAGTCTTGGAAAATACGTCCAATCCTTCAAAGACTAATAAGTCTGAAAATTTCAATCAATAATTCTTACTTAGCCTCATAGGACTAGGCATGTAATTATAGAAGAAGAAGCAAGAAAACCTTGCTCCCCAAGTACATCAATCACATGCCCAACATAGAAGAATTTAAGGAAACTCTCTCCTAAACTTATGCCTAGAATCTAGCACAAAAATAAGGAAACTAGTGATTTATGAAAGCTTTGCAAAAACTTTCCATAAACCTTACAAGAAGCACACGCCTATCCTCAAGCTATTACAACTCATCATAATTTCGGCCAACCTTATTACAACCAACTAAAAATAAAAACAACTTAATTAACTAATTTAACTAAAAGACATATTTTTCATTACATGTAAAACCTATACTTTAGGAGTAAAGTAAAACCATGCAACAACCCTAAGTAAGTTATTATGTAAGTAAATTGGACGAATGAGTTAATCAAATAACTAAATAAAACACTTGAGTAAGTTTTTATATATAATTGAATTGAACGAAGGAGTTAATCAAATAACTAAAAAAACACTCGAGTAAGTTATTATGTAATTACATTGAACGAAGAAGTTAATCAAATAACTAAATAAAACACTTGAGTAAGTTATTATGTAATTAAATTGAACGAAGTAAATAAAACAACTTGAGTAAGTTATAATGTAATTGAATTGAACGAAGGAGTTAATCAAATAACTACATAAAACATTTAAGTAAGTTATAATGTAATTGAATTGAATGAATGAGTTAACCAAATAAATACTTAAAACACTTGAGTAAGTTATTATGTAACTGAATTGAACGAATGAATTAATCAAATAACTAAATAAAAGACTCGAGTAAGTTATTATGTAATTGAATTAAACGAAGGAGTTAATCAAATAACTAAATAAAACATTTGAGTAAATTATTATGTAATTGAATTGAACGAACGAGTTAATCAAACAACTAGATGAAACACTCGAGTAATTTATTATGTAATTGAATTGAACGAAGGAGTTAATCAAATAACTAAACAAAACACTCGAGTAAGTTTTTATGTAATTGAATTGAACGAAGGAGTTAATCAAATAACTAAATTAAACACTTGAGTAAGTTTTTATGTAATTGAATTGTAACGAAGGAGTTAATCAAATAACTAAATAAAACAATTGAGTAAGTTATTATGTAATTAAATTGAACGAAGGAGTTAATTAAATAAATAAATAAATAACTTGAGTAAGTTATAATGTAATTGAATTGAACGAAGGCGTTAATCAAATAGCTACATAAAACATTTAAGTAAGTTATAATATAATTGAATTGAACGAATGAGTTAACCAAATAACTACTTAAAACACTGGAGTAAGTTATTATGTTATTGAATTGAACGAATGAGTTAATCAAATAACTAAATAAAACACTCGAGTAAGTTATTATGTAATTGAATTGAATGAATGAGTTAATCAAAGAACTAAATATAACACTCGAGTAAGTTATTATGTAATTGAATTGAACGAAGGAGTTAATCAAATAACTATATCAAACACTTGAGTAAGTTTTCATGTAATTGAATTGAACGAAAGAGTTTATCAAATAACTACATAAAACAATCGAGTAAGTTATTATGTAATTAAATTGAAGGAAGGAGTTAATCAAATAACTAAATAAAACACTCGAGTAAGTTTTTATGTAATTGAATTGAACGAAGGTGTTAATCAAATAACTAAAAAAACACTTGAGTAGGTTTTTATATATAATTGAATTGAACGAAAGAGTTAATCAAATAACAAAATAAAAACATTTGAGTAAGTTATTATGTAATTGAATTGAACAAATGGGTTAATCAAATGACTAAATAAAACACTTGAGTAAGTTTTTATATTTAATTGAATTAAATGAAGGAGTTAATCAATAACTAAATAAAACACTTGAGTAACTTATAATGTAATTGAATTAAACGAAGAAGTTAATCAAATAACTACATAAAACACTTGAGTAAGATATAGTGTAATTGAATTGAACGAATGAGTTAACCAAATAACTACATAAAACACTTGAGTAAGTTTGTATGTAATTGAATCGAACGAAGGAGTTAATCAAATAACTAAATAAAACATTTGAATAAGTTATTATGTAATTAAATTAAACGAATGAGTTAATCAAATGACTAAATAAAACACTCTAGTAAATTATTATGTAATTCAATTGAACGAAGGAGTTAATCAATAACTAAATAAAACACTTGAGTAAGTTATAACGTAATTGAATTGAACGAAGGAGTTAATCAACTAACAACATAAAACACTTGACTAAGTTATAATGTAATTGAATTGAACGAAGGAGTTAATCAAATAACTAAATAAAACACTTGAGTAAGTTATTATGTAATTGAATTGAACGAATGAGTTAATCAAATAACTAAAAAAACACTTGAGTAAGTTATTATGTAATTACATTGAACGAAGAGGTTAATCAAATAACTAAATAAAACACTTGAGTAAGTTATTATGTAATTAAATTAAACGAAGTAAATGAAACACTTGAGTAAGTTATAATGTAATTGAATTGAACGAAGGCGTTAATCAAATAACTACATAAAACATTTATGTAAGTTATAATGTAGTGGAATTGAACGAATGAGTTAACCAAATAACTACTTAAAACACTTGAGTAAGTTATTATGTAATTGAATTGAACGAATGAGTTAATCAAATAACTAAATAAAACACTCGAGTAAGTTATTATGTAATTGAATTGAATGAATGTGTTAATCAAAGTACTAAATAAAACACTCGAGTAATTTGAGTAAGTTTTCATGTAATTGAATTGAACGAAAAAGTTTATCAAATAACTACATAAAACACTCGAGAAAGTAATTATGTAATTAAATTGAAGGAAGGAGTTAAGCAAATAACTAAATAAAACACATGAGTAAGTTATAATATAATTGAATTGAACAAAATGAGTTAATCAAATAACTAAAAAAACACTTGAGTAAGTTTATATGTATAATTGAATTGAACGAAAGAGTTAATCAAATAACTAAATAAAAACATTGAGTAAGTTATTATGTAATTGAATTGAACGAATGAGTTAACCAAATGACTAAATAAAACACTTGAGTAAGTTTTTATATGTAATTGAATTAAATGAAGGAGTTAATCAATAACTAAATAAAACACTTGAGTAAGTTATAATGTAATTGAATTAAACGAAGAAGTTAATCGAATAACGACATAAAACACTTGAGTAAGATATAGTGTAATTGAATTGAACGAATGAGTTAACCAAATAACTACATAAAACACTTGAGTAAGTTTGTATGTAATTGAATTCAACGAAGGAGTTAATCAAATAACTAAATAAAACACTTGAGTAAGTTTTTAAATGTGATTGAATTAAACGGAAGGAGTTGTTGTAGGATTGGAGTAACACTCGAATCATACAAGTGTAGAAGGATAGAAAATAACCATAAGTGATTGAATCCACAAAAACTCACGGTTTTGGCAGCCTTAAATTTAACAAGGATACAGATACACCACCTTGAAAACTCTAAGGACCCTAAGATCACCAACTAGCTTGCCAAAGCTAATCTAGCATAGGATATTACTCTTAGTTTAAATCCATAAACAAAGGGTAACCAATACAACACAAAAGTGTTAACTCTCCAAAAATATTTTTCTCATCATATTCTTTTGATTTCATACATGGGTATTTATAGAAGAGCTATAACTGATTTTCCAATTAATTAAAATAAACTAATTAATTCCTAATAACAGAAATAAATTAATTAAACTAAGACTAATACATTACTTGCACTAACACACTATCACACGTCCAACTAAGTAGTTCCTAATATGTAGTTGTTGTTGCAACTAATCAAGCATGTCATTCCCATGTAATACATATTGCTGTAGCTATTTTGACCTTCCTAGAATGTAGGCACCACTTGCTTCACTACTTTGCTGTAGCTTAGTTACACGCCTAGAATGTTATGAAAAAGTTGTGTGTTGTAACCACCTCCTACATTTAAGCCAACTTGCTGATTTCTTCCTTTGTAACCAGCAGCACTCACATAGCAAATGAGAATGAGGGAGTTGATTGTTACAACAACCTCCTATCTTCATGCCATCTTCATGCATAACTCTTGCTGATTTTCCTTTCACTTTCACAAAGCAATCACACACATACTAACTAACTTATTACATCTTAGGCTAATTAATATGATCCAAAACAATTACATTACATGAGTCCTAAATAAAGAACACATAGTAACTAAATTGCAGACCATAGACTTGAATAACTCAAAACAACAATTCTATCTTATTAGACTCTTAATTAAACTCCTAACAAACAAAGGACTCTAAAATTTAAACTTTAAATTAACAACCATATTGAATATATATCAGGAGTTAATCAAATAACTAAATAAAACATTTGAGTAAGTTATTATGTAATTGAATTAAACGAATGAGTTAATCAAATGACTAAATAAAACACTCTAGTAAGTTATTATTTAATTCAATTGAACGAAGGAGTTAATCAATATCTAAATAAAACACTTGAGTAAGTTATAACGTAATTGAATTGAACGAAAGAGTTAATCAAATAACTACATAAAACACTTGAGTAAGTGATAATGTAATTGAATTGATCGAAGGAGTTAATCAAATAACTAAATAAAACACTTGAGTAAGTTATTATGTAAGTAAATTGGACGAATGAGTTAATCAAATAACTAAATAAAACACTTGAGTAAGTTTTTATATGTAATTGAATTGAACGAAAGAGTTAATCAAATAACTAAATAAAATGAGTAAGTTATTATGTAATTGAATTGAACGAATGAGTTAATCAAATAACTAAAAAAAACACTTGAGTAAGTTATTATGTAATTACATTATACGAAGAGGTTAATCAAATAACTAAATAAACACTTGAGTAAGTTATTATGTAATTAAGTTGAACAAAGTAAATAAAACACTTGAGTAAGTTATAATGTAATTGAATTGAATGAAGGCGTTAATCAAATAACTACATAAAACACTTGAGTAAGATATAGTGTAATTGAATTGAACGAATGAGTTAACCAAATAACTACATAAAACACTTGAGTAAGTTTGTATGTAATTGAATTCAACGAAGGAGTTAATCAAATAACTAAATAAAACACTTGAGTAAGTTTTTAAATGTGATTGAATTAAACGAAGGAGTTGTTGTAGGATTGGAGTAACACTCGAATCATACAAGTGTAGAAGGATAGAAAATAACCATAAGTGATTGAATCCACAAAAACTCACGGTTATGGCAGCCTTAAATTTAACAAGGATACGAGATACACCACCTTGAAAACTCTAAGGACCCTAAGATCACCAACTAGCTTGCCAAAGCTAATCTAGCATAGGATATTACTCTTAGTTTAAATCCATAAACAAAGGGTAACCAACACAACACAAAAGTGTTAACTCTCCAAAAATATTTTTCTCATCATATTCTTTTGATTTCATTCATGGGTATTTATAGAAGAGCTATAACTGATTTTCCAATTAATTAAAATAAACTAATTAATTCCTAATAACAGAAATAAATTAATTAAACTAAGACTAATACATTACTGCACTAACACACTATCACACGTCCAACTAAGTAGTTCCTAAAATGTAGTTGTTGTTGCAACTAATCAGCATGTCATTCCCATGTAATACATATTGCTGTAGCTATTTTGACCTTCCTAGAGTGTAGGCACCACTTGCTTCACTACTTTGCTGTAGCTTAGTTACACGCCTAGAATGTTATGAAAAAGTTGTGTGTTGTAACCACCTCCTACATTTAAGCCAACTTGCTGATTTCTTCCTTTGTAACCAGCAGCACTCACGTAGCAAATGAGAATGAGGGAGTTGATTGTTACAACAACCTCCTATCTTCATGCCATCTTCATGCATAACTCTTGCTGATTTTCCTTTCACTTTCACAAAGCAATCACACACATACTAACTAACTTATTACATCTTAGGGTAATTAATATGATCCAAAACAATTACATTACATGAGTCCTAAATAAAGAACACATAGTAACTAAATTTGAGACCATAGACTTGAATAACTCGAAACAACAATTCTAACTTATTAGACTCTTAATTAAACTCCTAACAAACAAAGGACTCTAAAATTTAAACTCTAAATTAACAACCATATTGAATATATATCAGGAGTTAATCAAATAACTAAATAAAACATTTGAGTAAGTTATTATGTAATTGAATTAAACGAATGAGTTAATCAAATGACTAAATGAAACACTCTAGTAAGTTATTATTTAATTCAATTGAACGAAGGAGTTAATCAATATCTAAATAAAACACTTGAGTAAGTTATTATGTAATTGAATTGAACGAAGGAGTTAATCAAATAACTAAATAAAACAGTTGAGTAAGTTATAATGTAGTTGAATTAAACGAAGGAGTTTATCAAATAACTAAATAAAACACTTAAGTAAGTTATTATGTAATTGAATTGAACGAATGAGTTAATCAAATAACTAAATAAAACACTTGAGTAAGTTTTTATATGTAATTGAATTGAACGAAAGAGTTAATCAAATAACAAAATAAAATGAGTAAGTTATTATGAAATTGAATTGAACGAATGAGTTAATCAAATAACTAAAAAAAACACTTGAGTAAGTTATTATGTAATTACATTATACGAAGAGGTTAATCAAATAACTAAATAAACACTTGAGTAAGTTATTATGTAATTAAATTGAACAATGTAAATAAAACACTTGAGTAAGTTATAATGTAATTGAATTGAACGAAGGCGTTAATCAAATAACTACATAAAACACTTGAGTAAGATATAGTGTAATTGAATTGAACGAATGAGTTAACCAAATAACTACATAAAACACTTGAGTAAGTTTGTATGTGATTGAATTCAACGAAGGAGTTAATCAAATAACTAAATAAAACACTTGAGTAAGTTTTTAAATGTGATTGAATTAAACGAAGGAGTTGTTGTAGGATTGGAGTAACACTCGAATCATACAAGTGTAGAAGGATAGAAAATAACCATAAGTGATTGAATCCACAAAAATCACGGTTATGGCAGCCTTAAATTTAACAAGGATACGAGATACACCACCTTGAAAACTCTAAGGACCCTAAGATCACCAACTAGCTTGCCAAAGCTAATCTAGCATAGGATATTACTCTTAGTTTAAATCCATAAACAAAGGGTAACCAATACAACACAAAAGTGTTAACTCTCCAAAAATATTTTTCTCATCATATTCTTTTGATTTCATACATGGGTATTTATAGAAGAGCTATAACTTATTTTCCAATTAATTAAAATAAACTAATTAATTCCTAATAACGAGAAATAAATTAATTAAACTAAGACTAATACATTCTTGCACTAAGACACTATCACACGTCCAACTAAGTAGTTCCTAAAATGTAGTTGTTGTTGCAACTAATCGGCATGTCATTCCCATGTAATACATATTGCTGTAGCTATTTTGACCTTCCTAGAATGTAGGCACCACTTGCTTCACTACTTTGCAGTAGCTTAGTTACACGCCTAGAATGTTAGGAAAAAGTTGTGTGTTGTAACCACCTCCTACATTTAAGCCAACTTGCTGATTTCTTCCTTTGTAACCAGCAGCACTCACGTAGCAAATGAGAATGAGGGAGTTGATTGTTACAACAACCTCCTATCTTCATGCCATCTTCATGCATAACTCTTGCTGATTTTCCTTTCACTTTCACAAGCAATCACACACATACTAACTAACTTATTACATCTTAGGCTAATTAATAAGACCCCAAAACAATTACATTACATGAGTCCTAAATAAAGAACACATAGTAACTACATTGCAGACCATAGACTTGAATAACTCGAAACAACAATTCTAACTTATTAGACTCTTAATTAAACTCCTAACAAACAAAGGACTCTAAAATTTAAACTCCAAATTAACAACCATATTGACTATATATCAGGAGTTAATCAAATAACTAAATAAAACATTTGAGTAAGTTATTATGTAATTGAATTAAACGAATGAGTTAATCAAATGACTAAATGAAACACTCTAGTAAGTTATTATTTAATTCAATTGAACGAAGGAGTTAATCAATATCTAAATAAAACACTTGAGTAAGTTATAACGTAATTGAATTGAACGAAGGAGTTAATCAAATAACTACATAAAACACTTGAGTAACTGATAATGTAATTGAATTGATCGAAGGAGTTAATCAAATAACTAAATAAAACACTTGAGTAAGTTATTATGTAAGTAAATTGGACGAATGAGTTAATCAAATAACTAAATAAAACACTTGAGTAAGTTTTTATATGTAATTGAATTGAACGAAAGAGTTAATCAAATAACAAAATAAAATGAGTAAGTTATTATGTAATTGAATTGAACGAATGAGTTAATCAAATAACTAAAAAAAACACTTGAGTAAGTTATTATGTAATTACATTATACGAAGAGGTTAATCAAATAACTAAATAAACACTTGAGTAAGTTATTATGTAATTAAATTGAACAATGTAAATAAAACACTTGAGTAAGTTATAATGTAATTGAATTGAACGAAGGCGTTAATCAAATAACTACATAAAACACTTGAGTAAGATATAGTGTAATTGAATTGAACGAATGAGTTAACCAAATAACTACATAAAACACTTGAGTAAGTTTGTATGTGATTGAATTCAACGAAGGAGTTAATCAAATAACTAAATAAAACACTTGAGTAAGTTTTTAAATGTGATTGAATTAAACGAAGGAGTTGTTGTAGGATTGGAGTAACACTCGAATCATACAAGTGTAGAAGGATAGAAAATAACCATAAGTGATTGAATCCACAAAAAATCACGGTTATGGCAGCCTTAAATTTAACAAGGATACAGATACACCACCTTGAAAACTCTAAGGACCCTAAGATCACCAACTAGCTTGCCAAAGCTAATCTAGCATAGGATATTACTCTTAGTTTAAATCCATAAACAAAGGGTAACCAATACAACACAAAAGTGTTAACTCTCCAAAAATATTTTTCTCATCATATTCTTTTGATTTCATACATGGGTATTTATAGAAGAGCTATAACTTATTTTCCAATTAATTAAAATAAACTAATTAATTCCTAATAACAGAAATAAATTAATTAAACTAAGACTAATACATTACTGCACTAAGACACTATCACACGTCCAACTAAGTAGTTCCTAAAATGTAGTTGTTGTTGCAACTAATCGGCATGTCATTCCCATGTAATACATATTGCTTTGTAGCTATTTTGACCTTCCTAGAATGTAGGCACCACTTGCTTCACTACTTTGCAGTAGCTTAGTTACACGCCTAGAATGTTAGGAAAAAGTTGTGTGTTGTAACCACCTCCTACATTTAAGCCTAACTTGCTGATTTCTTCCTTTGTAACCAAGCAAGCACTCACGTAGCAAATGAGAATGAGGGAGTTGATTGTTACAACAACCTCCTATCTTCATGCCATCTTCATGCATAACTCTTGCTGATTTTCCTTTCACTTTCACAGCAATCACACACATACTAACTAACTTATTACATCTTAGGCTAATTAATAAGACCCAAAACAATTACATTACATGAGTCCTAAATAAAGAACACATAGTAACTACATTGCAGACCATAGACTTGAATAACTCGAAACAACAATTCTAACTTATTAGACTCTTAATTAAACTCCTAACAAACAAAGGACTCTAAAATTTAAACTTTAAATTAACAACCATATTGACTATATATCAGGAGTTAATCAAATAACTAAATAAAACATTTGAGTAAGTTATTATGTAATTGAATTAAACGAATGAGTTAATCAAATGACTAAATAAAACACTCTAGTAAGTTATTATTTAATTCAATTGAACGAAGGAGTTAATCAATATCTAAATAAAACACTTGAGTAAGTTATAACGTAATTGAATTGAACGAAGGAGTTAATCAAATAACTACATAAAACACTTGAATAAGTGATAATGTAATTGAATTGATCGAAGGAGTTAATCAAATAACTAAATAAAACACTTGAGTAAGTTATTATGTAAGTAAATTGGACGAATGAGTTAATCAAATAACTAAATAAAACACTTGAGTAAGTTTTTATATGTAATTGAATTGAACGAAAGAGTTAATCAAATAACTAAATAAAATGAGTAAGTTATTATGTAATTGAATTGAACGAATGAGTTAATCAAATAACTAAAAAAAACACTGGAGTAAGTTATTATGTAATTACATTATACGAAGAGGTTAATCAAATAACTAAATAAACACTTGAGTAAGTTGTTATGTAATTAAATTGAACAAAGTAAATAAAACACTTGAGTAAGTTATAATGTAATTGAATTGAACGAAGGCGTTAATCAAATAACTACATAAAACATTTAAGTAAGTTATAATGTAATTGAATTGAACGAATGAGTTAACCAAATAACTAAATAAAACAATCGAGTAAGTTATTATGTAATTGAATTGAACGAAAGAGTTAATCAAATAACTAAATAAAACATTTGAGTAAGTTATTATGTAATTGAATTTAACGAAGGAGTTAATGAAATAATTAGATAAAACACTCGAGTAATTTATTATGTAATTGAATTGAACGAATGAGTTAATCAAATAACTAAATAAAACACTCGAGTAAGTTTTTATGTAATTGAATTGAACGAAAGAGTTAATCAAATAACTAAATTTAACACTTGAGTAAGTTTTTATGTAATTGAATTGTAATGAAGGAGTTAATCAAATAACTAAATAAAACAATTGAGTAAGTTACTATGTAATTAAATTGAACGAAGGAGTTAATTAAATAACTAAATAAAAAACTTGAGTAAGTTATAATGTAATTGAATTGAACGAAGGAGTTAATCAAATAACTACATAAAACACTTAAGTAAGTTATTATGTAATTGAATTGAACGAATGAGTTAACCAAATAACTACATAAAACATATGAGTAAGTTATTATGTAATTGAATTGAATGAATAATCAAATAGCTAAATAAAACACTCGAGTAAGTTATTATGTAATTGAATTGAACGAAGAAGTTAATCAAATAACTAAATAAAACACTTGAGTAAGTTTTCATGTAATTAAATTGAACGAAGGAGTTTATCAAATAACTACATAAAGCACTCGAGTAAGTTATAATGTAATTAGATTGAACGAAGGAGTTAATCAAATAACTACATAATACACTTAAGTAAGTTATAATATAATTGAATTGAACGAATGAGTTAACCAAATAACTACATAAAGCATATGAGTAAGTTATTATGTAATTGAATTGAATGAATGAGTTAATCAAATAACTACATAAAACACTCGAGTAAGTTATTATGTAATTGAATTGAACGAAGGAGTTAATCAAATAACTAAATAAAACACTTGAGTAAGTTTTTAAATGTGATTGAATTAAACGAAGGAGTTAATCAAATAACTAAATAAAACATTTGAGTAAGTTATTATGTAATTGAATTAAACGAATGAGTTAATCAAATGACTAAATAAAACACTCGAGTAAATTATTATGTAATTCAATTGAACGAAGGAGTTAATCAATAACTAAATAAAACACTTGAGTAAGTTATAACGTAATTGAATTGAACGAAGGAGTTAATCAAATAACTACATCAAACACTTGAGTAAGTTATAATGTAATTGAATTAAACGAAGGAGTTAATCAAATA
This sequence comes from Beta lomatogona, assembly GCA_947646795.1. Lineage (NCBI taxonomy): Eukaryota > Viridiplantae > Streptophyta > Magnoliopsida > Caryophyllales > Amaranthaceae > Beta > Beta lomatogona. Next base: position 121,121 of record CANSNZ010001026.1, read on the forward strand.
ACTAAATAAAACACTTGAGTAAGTTATTATGTAAGTAAATTGGACGAATGAGTTAATCAAATAACTAAATAAAACACTTGAGTAAGTTTTTATATGTAATTGAATTGAACGAAGGAGTTAATCAAATAACTAAGGGATATTATCTCAGATAACCCTGACTTATAGGCCTTTTTCCAATATAACCCTGACTTTGGCAGCCCTGTCTCCGATAACCCTGAACTTGGTTTTTGTCATTAAACGGACGGAATTAGAGACGGCGTTAAGTATACCCTAACTTGGTTTGACTTTTGCTAAATTCATCTCTTTCTCTCTCTTGTTCTTCATCTCTTCTCTTTCTTGTTCTTCATCTCTTCTCAAGTATTCATCAATTTTTCCCAAACTCATAACAAAATCCAGATTTTTCCCAAACCCATTTACCCAAAATCATAACAAAATCCAGATTTCCTCCAATAGGTGTTCTTATTTAGCATGAAAATTCATAGGCTAGTAACTAAAAATCCAATGTCAAAACCCTAACTCCAACTACTCAATTCCTCTACTACAGTTTCACAAAACAAACAAAACTATTGTCTACCTAATAACTAAATAGAAAACCAAAATCACTCCAAATTAGGTTCCTCACTACCCAGCTAAACATAATAAGAAAATTGAAACACAAATGAATTATACACTACTTCATATATGAGCATAATGTAACAATGAAGCTAAGTAATTTGATAATATAAAGAAAAAATTGAAAATTTCTGGGTAAAAATCGAAGATCAATTCTTCCGCAGAGGAGAGATAAAGGGGATTAAAATCGAAAAATTGCGCCGCACCAGCAGCCTTCTGTAGGCAGAAACGCTGGCAGACGTTGCCGCTGCTGCCCGGAGCTCGCCTCCTCTTCCCTTGCTTCTGTTTCCACGTTGCTGCACCGAAACCCAATTCTGTTGCACGCCCCCTGCTTCTGCCGCCAGCGCGCCACCACTGCCTTCTTCCGCGCGTTGCCGGACCTCAGGCATTATGTTGCCGTCCACGCCGGAGCCTTGCTCCCCTTCCCTGTCGTTGTTTTGCTTCGCTGTTCTTAGAAGCAGTTGTTATTTTTCTTTCCTTTGCTTTCAGTTTTTCTAAAGTTATATAAATTCAAGCCTCAAGCCCAATTATACCTTTAATGATTAGATTAAGTTAGGCCGAATGGAAATGGTAAGAGTAATGTCATTTCTAACTTCTAAGAGATTATTAATTTGGTTTTTTTTTGTGATTTTTGTGATTTTCTTTTTGTTCTAGTTTTAGAGTAGTGGCTGGATGATGGTGGTTTTAAAGAATTAAGAGATTTACCTAAGTTGAAGAGAGAGAGTGGTGGAAACCATTGATGAATGCTTGTGAAGAAATGAAGAACAAGAGAGAGAAGAGATGAAGAACAAGAGAGAGAAAGAGATGAATTTAGCAAAAGTCAACCCAAGTTAACGCCGTGACTAATTCCGTCCAGTTTAATGACAAAAACCAAGTTCAGGGTTATCGGAGACAAGGCTGCCAAAGTCAGGGTTATATTGGAAAAAGGCCTATAAGTCAGGGTTATCTGAGATAATATCCCAATAACTAAATAAAACATTGGAGTAAGTTATTATGTAATTGAATTGAACGAATGAGTTAATCAAATAACTAAAAAAACCACACGAGTAAGTTATTATGTAATTACATTGAACGAAGAAGTTAATCAAATAACTAAATAAAACACATGAGTAAGTTATAATGTAATTGAATTGAACGAATGAATTAATCAAATAACTACATAAAACATTTAAGTAAGTTATAATGTAATTGAATTGAACGAATGAGCTAACCAAATAACTACTTAAAACACTTGAGTAAGTTATTATATAATTGAATTGAACAAATGAATTAATCAAATAACTAAATAAAACACTCGAGTATGTTATTATGTAATTGAATTGAACGAAGGAGTTAATCAAATAACTAAATAAAACAGTGGAGTAAATTATTATGTAATTTAATTGAACGAAAGAGTTAATCAAATAACTAGATAAAACACTCGAGTAATTTATTATGTAATTGAATTGAACGAAGGAGTTAATCAAATAACTAAATAAAACACTCGATTAAGTTTTTATGTAATTGAATTGAACGAATGAGTTAATCAAATAACTAAATTAAACACTTGAGTAAGTTTTTATGTAATTGAATTGTAACGAAGGAGTTAATCAAATAACTAAATAAAACAATTGAGTAAGTTATTATGTAATTAAATTGAACGAAGGAGTTAATTAAATAATTAAATAAAAAACTTGAGTAAGTTATAATGTAATTGAATTGAACGAAGGAGTTAATCAAATAACTACATAAAACACATAAGTAAGTTATAATGTAATTGAATTGAACGAATGAGTTAACCAAATAACTACATAAAACATATGAGTAAGTTATTATGTAATTGAATTGAATGAATGAGTTAATCAAATAACTAAATAAAACACTCGAGTAAGTTATTATGTAATTTAATTGAACGAAAGAGTTTATCAAATAACTACATAAAGCACTCGAGTAAGTTGTAATGTAATTGAATTGAACGAAGAAGTTAATCAAATAACTACATAATACATTTAAGTAAGTTATAATGTAATTGAATTGAACGAATGAGTTAACTAAATAACTACATAAAACATATGAGTAAGTTATTATGTAATTGAATTGAATGAATGACTTAATCAAATAAATAAATAAAACACTCGAGTAAGTTATTATGTAATTGAATTGGACGAAGGAGTTAATTAAATAACTAAATAAAACACTTGAGTAAGTTTTCATGTAATTGAATTGAACGAAAGAGTTTATCAAATAACTACATAAAATACTCGAGTAAGTTATTATGTAATTTAATTGAACGAATGAGTTAATCAAACAACTAAATAAAACACTTAAGTAAGTTATAATGTAATTGAATTGAACGAAGGAGTTAATCTTATAACTACATAAAACACTTAAGTAAGTTATAATGTAATTGAATTGAATGAAGGAGTTAATCTAATAACTACATAAAACACTTGAGTAAGTTATAATGTAATTGAATTGAACGAAGGAGTTAATCAAATAGCTAAATAAAACACTGGAGTAAGTTATTATGTAATTGAATTGAACAACGGAGTTAATCAAATAACTAAATAAAACACTTGAGTAAGTTTTTATGGAACTGAATTGAACGAAAGAGTTAATCAAATAATTAAATAAAACATTCGAGTAAGTTATAATGTAATTGAATTGAACGAAAAGAGTTAATCAAATAACTAAATAAAACACTCGAGTAAGTTATTATGTAATTGAAACGACTCAAATAACTAAATAAAACACTTGGGTAAGTTATAATGTAATTGAATTGAACGAAGGAGTTAATCAGAACTAAATAAAACACTTGAGTAAGTTATTATGTAATTGAATTGAACGAATGAGTTAATCCAATAACTAAATAAAACACTCGAGTAAGTTATTATATAATTGAATTGAACGAAGGAGTTAATCAAATAACTAAATAAAACAATTGAGTAAGTTTTTATGTAATTGAATTAAACGAAGGAGTTAATCAAATAACTAAATAAAAGACTTGAGTAAGTTATTATGTAATTAAATTGAACGAAATAAATAAAACACTTTGTATGTTATAATGTAATTGAATTGAACGAATGAGTAAACCAAATAACTACTTAAAACATTTAAGTAAGTTATAATGTAATTGAATTGAACGAATGAGTCAACCAAATAACTACTTAAAAACACTTGAGTAAATTATTATGTAATTGAATGTAACGAATGAGTTAATCAACTAAGTAAATAAAACACTCGAGTAAGTTATTATTTAATTAAATTAAACGAAGTAAATAAAACACTTGAGTAAGTTATAATATAATTGAATTGAACGAAGGAGTTAATCAAATAACTAGATAAAACACTCGAGTAATTTATTATGTAATTGAATTGAACGAAGGAGTTAACCAAATAACTACTTAAAACACTTGAGTAAGTTATTATGTAGTTGAATTGAACGAAGGAGTTAATCAAATAACTACATAAAACACTTAAATAAGGTATAATGTAATTGAATTGAACGAATGAGTTAATCAAAAAACTAAATAAAACACTCGAGTAAGTTATTATGTAATTGAATTGAATGAAGGAGTTAATCAAATAACTAATTAAAACATTTGAGTAAGTTATTATGTAATTGAATTGAACGAATGAGTTAATCAAATAACTAAATTAAACACTTGAGTAAGTTTTTATGTAATTGAATTGTAACGAAGGAGTTAATCAAATAACTAAATAAAACAATTGAGTAAGTTACTATGTAATTAAATTGAACGAAGGAGTTAATTAAATAACTAAATAAAAAACTTGAGTAAGTTATAATGTAATTGAATTGAACGAAGGAGTTAATCAAATAACTACATAAAACACTTGAGTAAGTTATAATGTAATTGAATTAAACGAAGGAGTCAATCAAATAACTAAATTATGCATCAAGCTAAAAAGCAAAAACTTCACAAGGGAAAGGTGTCTCAGTCAGTAGTGAAGCTTCAATCCCAAGAAGGAGAGAGTGAAGTTAGTGCTGAAGAAGAAGAAGAGCACACAAGTGTGTATGAATTGGATGCAAAAACAAACGAGGGAGTAAAGGTAGCCTCATTGGAGGTTGTTTTGATAGAACAACTACCACTACAAAATGAAGCAACATCAATTCAAAAATGCATAGAGTTGAAGAAGAAAGATCATACACGGCTTTCAAGCTCCAACAACAAAATTCGAGGTCGAATTTTCTCCAAACAAGGAGAGTATGATGCGAATACACCAAGCTACTTCAACCAATATGCATCAAGCTACCTCAACCTAACCAAGCAATCTCTAATCAGTTTGTTTAACTATTGGTTATGGTTGGTTTTGAGATTAAAAATGTCATTAAAAGGGTTAACCAACATTAACCACCCTTTTAAACTGTTATATGTATTTTGAACAATGGCCCGGTTTTGTTGTAAGCTTAACTAAAGATTAGTACTAATATAATCTTGCTAAGCAACGAAGGAAATGAAGTTAATTAAGCTACTTAGTTTAATTACGTTTTTGTAATTTACGGTTTTGTAAACAAGTAAATTATTTTGGGAAGCGTAAACTGTAATATGGGACGAACCATGCTTGGGGACGTGAATTACACTTGGGACGTGTAAAGGAAACTCTTGGAGATCTTTTGGAGCTTTACTTGCAAGCTAAGAGAAGCCCCCCCCACTTGCTTGAGAAAACCAGCCACCTTTGTCTCCAAAGTCAACAAAACACATAAACAGCACTATTCACCCTTACATCTTTGTTTGATTAAGAGATATTTGTTGTTTAATTGCTTTGTTTAATTACCTTAGTGTATTAGATATTTATGGCTGATTTGTTAAGCCTTTTTAGCTCTTATTCGAACTTTTGGAGTGCAAACCCGAAATTTCCTCTTGTGATTAAGAAGTGATCTTAAACTTGAAATCCTTGAGTTAAGTGAGTTAAACTTAATTTAAGAGAGAGTTAATATAATTAGTGAGTTTAAACTAATTAAATCCACTCTCAAAAACCCTCCTAAATCAGTTTCTAAGTGAGATAAACTTCAAAACCGATTTAGAATCCTTAAGTAGAAATAAGGGACTGAAGCTTATCAAGCTTAAGTAAACCCAATTCTTTTAGTTTTAAGAGTGATTCTTTCGACTAAAAGTCTATATTCATTGTTCGATTGTTTCCGCTGGTATTGGGTCTCCTAAACACACGTGAGAGAAGTCTCATTTCGCATCACTCCTTCGTTCAATTCAATTACATTTTAACATACTCAAGTGTTTTATTTAGTTATTGATTAACTGCTTCGTTCAATTTAATTACATAATAATTTACTCGAGTGTTTTATTTAGTTATTTGATTAACTCATTCGTTCAATTCAATTACATAATAACTTACTCAAAAGTTTTATTTAGTTATTTGATTAACTCCTTCGTTCAACTCAATTACATTATAACTTACTTATGTGTTTTATGTAGTTATTTGATTAACTCCTTCGTTCAATTTAATTACATTATAACTTACTCAAGTTTTTTATTTAGTTATTTCATTAACTCCATCGTTCAATTTAATTACATAATAACTTACCCAATTGTTTTATTTAGTTATTTGATTAACTCATTCGTTCAATTCAATTACATTATAACTTGCTCAAGTATTTTATTTAGTTATTCGATTAACTCATTCGTTCAATTTAATTACATAATAACTTACTCAAATGTTTTATGTAGTTATTTGATTAACTCCTTCTTTCAATTCAATTACATATAAAAACTTACTCAAGTGTTTCATTTAGTTATTTGATTAACTACTTTGTTCAATTCAATTACATTATATCTTACTCAAGTGTTTTATTTAGTTATTTGATTAACTCCTTCGTTCAATCAATTACATTAGAACTTACCCAAGTGTTTTATTTAGTATTTTGATTAACTTCTTCGTTCAATTCATATACATAATAACTTACTTAAGTGTTTTATTTAGTTATTTGAATAATTCATTCGTTCAATTCAATTACATAATAACTTACTCGATTGTATTATTTAGATATTTGATTAACTCATTCGTACAATTCAATTACATTATAACTTGCTCAAGTATTTTATTTAGTTATTCGATTAACTCATTCGTTCAATTTAATTACATAATAACTTACTCAAATGTTTTATTTAGTAATTTGATTAACTCATTCGTTTAATTCAATTACATAATAACTTACTCGAGTGTTTTATTTAGATATTTGATTAACTCATTCGTTCAATTCAATTACATAATAACTTCCTCAAAGGTTTTATTTAGTTATTTGATTAAATCCTTCGTTCAATTCAAGTACATTATAACTTACTCAAGGGTTTTAGTTAGTTATTAGATTAAGTCCTTCGTTCAGTTCCATTACATTATAACTTGCTCAAGTGTTTTATTTAGTTATTTAATTAACTCCTTCGTTTAATTCAATTACATAATAACTTAATCGAGTGTTTTTTTAGTTATTTGATGAAATCCTTCGTTCAATTCAAGTACATTATAACTTACTCAAGGATTTTAGTTAGTTATTAGATTATGTCCTTCGGTCAGTTCGATTACATTATAACTTGCTCAAGTGTTTTCTTTAGTTACTTGATTAACTCCTTCGTTAAATTCAATTACATAATAACTTACTCGAGTGTTTTCTTAAGTTATTTGATGAACTCATTCGTTCAATTCAATAATATAATAACTTACTCAAGTGTTTTATTTAGTTATTCGATTAACTCCTTCGTTCAATTCAATTACATTATAACTTGATAAAGTGTTTTATGTAGTTATTAGATTAACTCTTTCGTGCAATTTAATTACATTATAACTTACTCAAGTGTTTTATGTTGTTATGAGATTAACTTCTTCGTTCAATTCAATTACATAATAACTTACTCGAGTATTTTATTTAGTTATTTGATTAACTCATTCGTTCAATTCAATTACATAAAGAACTTACTCGAGTGTTTTATTTAGTTATTTGATTAACTCATTCGTTCAATTCAATTACGTAATAACTTACTCAAGTGCTTTATGTAGTTATTTGATTAACTCCTTCGTTCAATTCAATTACATATAAAAACTTACTCAAGTGTTTTATTTAGTTATTTGATTAACTACTTTGTTCAATTCAATTACATTATAACTTTCTCAAGTGTTTTATTTAGTTGTTTGATTAACTCCTTTGTTCAATTCAATTCAATTACAGATTGTCTCGAGTGTTTTATTTAGTTATTTGATTAACTTGATCGTTTAATTCATATACATAATAAATTACTCAAGTGTTTTATTTAGTTATTTGAATAACTCATTCGTTCAATTCAATTAAATAATAACTTACTCGAGTGTTTTATTTAGATATTTGATTAACTCATTCGTTCAATTCAATTACATTATAACTTGCTCAAGTGTTTTATTTAGTTATTCGATTAAATCATTCGTTCAATTCAATTACATAATAACTTACTCACATGTTTTATTTAGTAATTTGATTAACTCATTCGTTCAATTCAATTACATATAAAAACATACTCAAGTGTTTGATTTAGTTATTTGATTAATTCATTCGTTCAATTCAATTACATAATAACTTACTCAAATTTTTTATTTAGTTATATGATTAAATCCTTCGTTCAATTCAAGTGCTTTATAACTTACTCAAGGGTTTTAGTTAGTTATTAGATTAAGTCCTTCGTTCAGTTCCATTACATTATAACTTGCTCAAGTGTTTTATTTAGTTATTTGATTAATTCCTTCCTTAAATTCAATTACATAATAACTTAATCGAGTGATTTATTTAGTTATTTGATTAAATCTTTCGTTCAATTCAAGTACATTATAACTTACTCAAGGGTTTTAGTTAGTTATTAGATTAAGTCCTTCGTTCAGTTCCATTACATTATAACTTGCTCAAGTGTTTTATTTAGTTGTTTGATTAACTCATTCGTTCAATTCAATTACATAATAACTTACTCCAGTGTTTTATTTAGTTATTCGATTAACTCCTTCGATCAATTCAATTACATTATAACTTGCCCAAGTGTTTTATTTAGTTATTTGATTAACTTCTTCGTTAAATTCAATTACATAATAACTTACTTGAGTGTTTTATTTAGTTATTTGATTAACTCATTCGTTCAATCCAATTACATAATAACTTACTCAAGGGTTTTACTTAGTTATTAGATTAAGTCCTTCGTTCAGTTCCATTACATTATGATGTGGAAATGGATGGCTTCCCTAAAACAACTCCTAGTTCTGTTAGGATTTGTTTGTTTTCCTAATTCTAGTAGGAATAAGACTCTTGAAATCCTAATCCTAGTAGGATTAGAACTCCTAGTTCTATTAGGAGTCTTAAAGTTTTAGTTTGTTTAAAATTCTAGTTGAGTTAGAATTCCAAATCCGAGTTGGATTAGGATTCTAATTGGGGTAGAATTATAGTACTATTAGGTGTCTAGTTTTCTAGTTCTAGTATGACTAGGGTTTGCTTTATTGTTTATTTTACACGCCTATATAAAGGCTTTGATGTTCATTAATAAAAATCAGTTTTTGAGTTTTGATAAAAGTGATTCCTTTCTGAATTATTGTTGTTTTTGCCGAGATAGCGAAATAACACCGTTGAATTTAGCCGAGATAGCTTTATTCTTCAAACCTAGTTCAATTCATATTGAGATAGTTGAATTGTTCATATCCTTGTTACTTATTTTCGTCCATTCATATACCTATAACACCATAAACCGGTCGAGTTTCATAAACACGCAAAACGTTCGAGTTGAGCCAAGAAAATCCACATCACATTATAACTTGCTCAAGTGTTTATTTAGTTATTTGATCAACTCATTCGTTAAATTCAATTACATAATAACTTGAGTGTTTTATTTAGTTATTTGATTAAATCCTTCGTTTAATTCAAGTACATTATAACTTACTCAAAGGTTTTAGTTAGTTATTAGATTTAGTCCTTCGTTCAGTTCCATTACATTATAACTTGCTCAAGTGTTTTTATTTAGTTATTTGAATAACTCCTTCGTTATATTCAATTACATAATAACTTACTCGAGTGTTTTATTTAGTTATTTGATTAACTCATTCGTTCAATTCAATTATATAATAACTTATTTAAGTGTTTTATGTAGTTATTTGATTAACTCCTTCGTTCAATTCAACTACATAATAACTTACTCAAGTGTTTTAAGTAGTTATTTGGTTAACTCCTTCGTTCAATTCAATTACATAATAAATTAATCAAGTGTTTTATTTAGTTATTCGATTAACTCCTTCGTCCAATTCAATTACATTATAACTTGATAAAGTGTTTTATATTAGATTAACTCTTTCGTGCAATTTAATTACATTTTAACTTACTCAAGTTTTTTATGTTGTTATAAGATTAACTTCTTCGTTCAATTCAATTACATAATAACTTACTCGAGTATTTTATTTAGTTATTTGATTAACTCATTCGTTCAATTCAATTACATAAAAAACTTACTCGAGTGTTTTATTTAGTTATTTGATTAACTCATTCGTTCAATTCAATTACATAATAACTTACTCAAGTGTTTTATGTAGTTATTTGATTAACTCCTTTGTTCAATTCAATTACATATAAAAACTTACTCAAGTGTTTTATTTAGTTATTAGATTAACTACTTTGTTCAATTCAATTACATTATAACTTACTCAAGTGTTTTATTTAGTTGTTTGATTAACTCCTTCGTTCAATTCAATTACATTAGAACTTACTCAAGTGTTTTATTTAGTTATTTGATTAACTTTTTCGTTCAATTCATATACATAATAACTTAATCAAGTGTTTTATTTAGTTATTTGAATAACTCATTCGTTCCATTCAATTACATAATAACTTACTCGAGTGTTTTATTTAGATATTTGATTAACTCATTCGTTCAATTCAATTACATTATAACTTGCTCAAGTGTTTTATTTAGTTATTCGATTAACTCATTCGTTCAATTCAATTACATACTAACTTACTCAAATGTTTTATTTAGTAATTTGATTAACTCGTTCGTTCAATTCAATTACATATAAAAACATACTCAAGTGTTTTATTTAGTTATTTGATTAGCTCATTCGATCAATTCAATTACATAATAACTTACTCAAATGTTTTATTTAGTTATTTGATTAAATCTTTCGTTCAATTCAAGTACATTATAACTTACTCAAGGGTTTTAGTTAGTTATTAGATTAAGTCCTTCGTTCAGTTCCATTATATTATAACTTGCTCAGGTGTTTTATTTAGTTATTTGATTAATTCCTTCGTTAAATTCAATTACATAATAACTTACTCGAGTGTTTTATTTAGTTCTTTGATTAAATCTTTCGTTCAATTCAAGTACATTATAACTTACTTAAGGGTTTTAGTTAGTTATTAGATTAAGTCCTTCGTTCAGTTCCATTACATTATAACTTGCTCAAGTGTTTTATTTAGTTAATTGATTAACTCCTTCGTTAAATTCAATTACATAATAACTTACTCGAGTGTTTTACTTAGTTATTTGAATAACTCATTCGTTCAATTCAATTACATAATAACTTACTCAAGTGTTTTATTTAGTTATTCGATTAACTCCTTCGTTCAATTCAATTACATTATAACTTGATAAAGTGTTTTATGTAGTTATTAGATTAACTCTTTCCTGCAATTCAATTACATTATAACTTACTCATGTGTTTTATGTTGTTATAAGATTAACTTCTTCGTTCAATTAAATTACATAATAACTTACTCCAGTATTTTATTTAGTTATTTGATTAACTCATTCGTTCAATTCAATTACATAATAACTTACTCAAGTGTTTTATGTAGTTATTTGATTAACTCCTTCGTTCAATTCAATTACATATAAAAACTTACTCATGTGTTTTATTTAGTTATTTGATTAACTCCTTCGTTCAATTCAATTACATTATAATTTACTCGATTGTTTTATGTAGTTATTTGATTAACTCCTTCGTTCAATTCAATTACATTATAATTTACTCGATTGTTTTATGTGGTTATTTGATTAACTCTTCGTTCATTTTATCCACTTGTCAAACAAGTAAGTACTAGGCTTAGCTTCCCTTTTCGAGCAAGTAAATTAGTATCTTGAGTTCAATTTAATTGGACGATGGTGCAAATTCGCTTAGTCTTTGGTGCGGGCTCCGCTCCTCCAAAAACGCAAAAGGCGAAGACCCCCGGAGGTTTGGGTGTGGTCCTTCCTTCGACTTAAGTCGATATGGGGGGGGAGAGAAAAGATAGAGAGAGAAAGTAGAAGAGAGAGTATTTTTATCGAGTAACTTTGCCTTGTTTGCATTAAATGAATGTTTCTCCGATTTCGAGGGTATTTATAGTGATAGCAAGTTGACACCTATCCTTAAAATGTGCCCTAGAATAGTGGCTTACGATTGGGTGGGGAATCGGATCATGACACGTGGCGAGGCCATGATTGGTGAAGGTTTATTAACCACTCTCCCGCGCAGCCACCTTGCGGTGCTAGGTTCTCGATTGGGCCGAGAAAATCAACCTTTTAACCCAACCGAGTATAGCCCGGAGATTAAGCCTTCTTTCCTTATTAACTAGGGTGACACGTGGATGGCTCGATGAGCCCATGTGTCGTGAAGGGAGCCGTAGATGTTAGGCTACAACATTTGCCCCAAAAAGGGCTTTCCTTTGTTAGTCCATCGACGGTTAATGCCCTTTTACCCAAGGTAGCTTTTTTGTTGGCCCATCTCGATGGTTAAGGCCCGTTTTTACGGAAGGTAGTGTATTCAAAATGAAGGAAATGACGCGCCCTTTCCGAGAATTTACCTGGTCATAACCGACAGTTGCCATCTTTTCTTGTCGGATTTTTGATGGCTCCACAAGTTTTTTACCCCCGATAAATACTCTTGGTGTGAGAACATTAAATCATTTCACACCTTGAACAAATTCTTCTAGAGAGGAGCCTGCCAAACTTTTCTAGAGAGAGAGAGATCGTCAGCCTCAGGCATTCTTCATCAAATCGTCCGGGCGTCTTAGCGGTATCTTTTCGTTATTCTTTCCATTCTTTATTCTTTATTTTTTCTTAGAAAATGAATAAAATGGAATCATCTTCGTCAAATAATCCCCGGCCAAACCCAAGAGCTAGTCTTAACCCTATAACCGATACTCCTTCTTGGGCGCATTCTAGAGTTGGGCCTCTTCGGCCGAGTACATATTTTTTGTGGTTTTGGCCGAGAAAGTCGGACGACCCAGTCTTTCCTGTGCGGGGTAATCGGCGCACGTCCAGCAAACGGTCCGTCAAAGACGAAAAGCAATAATCCTGTCAAATAGCTCGGATATGGAGGAATCTACGGACGGGTGCCGGACGAGGCAAGAGAGGTTCAAAGTGCTTTGGACCTTTGGACGACCCTCCTTCCCACGACCATACTTTAGAATCCAAAATAAACTGCGAGGCCGGCATTCTCGGCGGGGACACCAACATGGAGGAAACCGGCGAAGATGATAATAACGTCGGTGAGTCTCGATAATGACGAAGAGTCGAGACGAGGCTTCCACAACCTCGTCGGAAATTAGAAGGCGTCTAGGCCCCCTCTCGATCCCGGCTTCATTTTGGTTAATCGCAAATGGTTAGAGAAAATAGGGTCGGACCCTAGCTATTTATCCAACTTCATGCCCATGCCGGGCCTTTCTTTCGTCATCCCCAATAAGGAGGCCACTATATCTTGAGCACCCCCCAAGAATCATTTTCTTTGTCTACAAGCGCTCGGACGCGGGTTAAGATTCCCCTCCATGAGTTTATAGAACAGTGCTTCGTTATTACAACATTGGCCACAACCAACCGGCTCCCAATGCCTGGCACAACGTTTTGACGTTCATAGCCGTCTGCCAAGTTGCACGGCACGACACTCTCTCTTCAAGCCTTTACCCACATTCATTATGCGGCGAAGGTTCCCGGGGGCCGTGGATGGAACATGGCTCAAAGATTCGCAACCGCCACTGGCTTTTTGACGGCCTGGGGCAAACCGCCAAAGATGCATGAATGGAAGGCCGACTTCATATACCTAAGAGGCGGCCAACGACTCGGCCACGTAGAGCTACCGTTTCTATAACCGGAGCCGTCACAAATACTTGGACGAAACGTTATAGTGGCCGACCCGGAGGATAAGTATGACGAGGAGTAGTGGAGTACTTTAGAACAAAGAGTACTCCAGGCCGGCCTGACCATCCTTTAAGGGGCCACTAACCGGATACCCTTTAAGGAAATGTTTTATAATGACGACTTCTTGGTTGCCGCGTCAGCTACGGTTGGCCGATGATAAAGGTATACACAAATTTTCCAAGTAAAACTCCTTCGTCCTTGGCACATCGACCAACTAACCTTTTCCATCTTTCTTTTGCCGAACTCGGCCGGACAACGTCTCAAGGCATCTTGGACCCGGGTGAAATCAGCATGTCCAAATTTACGGACAATATGTGGAAGGAGTATGCAAAGAAGCGCAATGCAGAAAAGGTTGAAACATCTGGTAACACAATAAAAAAAAAATTTCTCTTTTTTTTTTTTTTTTTTTTTTGGGACAGTATCATTACGCTCGTCCGGAATTGGCATCCACTTTTTGGACGAGAATTACCCAAAGAAGGAGAACATCCAAGCTTGGACGGCCACCTTCTTGGGGGCCGTACCTGTCTTAGAGTTTATAGTCTTTGGACGAGTGCCATTCGAGGCTTCTCTCCGGACGAGGGTAGCAGAAGAAGGAAAGCGTCAAGCTTGGATCGGCCACCTTCTGGGGGCATTCTGTGCGGAGAGTTTATAGTCTTTGGACGAGTGGTTGCGTTAGAACTCTCTCTGCGGGCGGGGTAGCCCGAAGAAGGAAAACGTCCAAGCTGGACGGCCACCTTCTTGGGGCCATACTCGTCACGAGAGTTTATAGTCTTTGGACTCTTCCGGACGAGGGGTAGCTCGAAGGAAAGCGCCCAAGCTTGGACGGCCACCTTCTTGGGGGCCATACTGCCTACGAGAGTTAATAGTCTTTGGACGAGCGTCCAAGTACATATTTGGACGACCACCTTCTTGGCGCCATTCTCGTCCGGGAGGCTTTGGGTTTCCGGCCGGACGAAGAGTTGATTGCCCTCTCCTTGGACGGGAGTCATTTTAGTCTGTCCAATTTTGGGACGACTTCCTTCTTTGCATTAACCCATGCGAGGCTTTACACTTAATCATTTTAGACTTCTCTTTGGACGTTCGATGTCTTAACTCGACCACATTTTGCGGAAAAATGCTCCAACAAATAAACTCCCCCAGGGAAGTCGTCTTCGTCGAAAAAGAGGCCTACGGCGGCCGCGAGATCAGCCCTCCGAGAAAAAGCCTAAGGTCTTTACGAGAAAGAAGACGAGGGAGAGGGTTTCCCCAAGTGGGGTTGGAGAAAAAACCATGCCCCCTCCAAAAGATAAGGCTCTTAAAGAGGAGCCTTACTGCGCTCGCTCCGGCGGAGGGAAGAGTTCGACCGTCGACCGGTTGGACGCTTTGCCTTTTGACTTAGCGGAAGTCGGCGAGTCGGCATTGGCTTTGGTTGTTTCGGAAACGAGGGACGACGGGTGAGAACTACCGGGCTTCGCCGCCTCGGTGGCAAGCCAGTGACTCGGGATGTCGTTAATTTGTTAGGGCGGCATCACTCTCTGCGTGCAGTGAGTCGTATTACCCGAATATAGTTAGGACGATGCGGGTCGGTGGACGGTCCATGAGTCCGCCCTAATAGACAAGCCATCGTCTTTCCTATCAAGATAAGCGGCCTACCCCTCCTCGGAGTAAGGGCGAGAGCGCCCTGCGCTATACCCGCAGCCTCCTCCTACCATGGATTCGGACGAGGAGTCTTCTCTCTCGCCAAATTGGCAAAATGCCGAAAAGGATCGGCTTAAGTAGGAGCTCTTCAAGTGTTTCCCCTGAATCCTATACCAAAGGATTAAGGGGAGCATCGGCCGTGTGGGCTAGTATGCCCCAACTTCTTTGGCGAGGTATAATTTTCTCTCGTTTTTGTTCAACCTTAGGCATATTCTTCTTCGTTTGCGCTCGCCTAATGACTTGTTTTGTTTTTATCACTCCAGCTTTTTGCTCGCAAGATGCTTGCGAAGATTAGGCAGGGAGCTAAGAAAAGAGAATAACGGCTCGTCCATATGGCGACAACGGTAGCGGCAAGGCCATCCATGACATTGAGATGGCCAATACCCTTCATCGTCGGTCCTTTGGACGCTTTGGAGAAGAGATCGAGCACTGGAATCCACGAACAAGAATTATCTTGTTACCATCAACGATCGTACACGGAGCAAGACCGCCCTCGGAGATGATCATAGATTCATCGCCTCCTATAGATCTAAAGGGTGAAAGAGATGGTGCTCTTCTTGCGGTATCACCGAGGAAGGAGAATATTCTTCGAGGGCGAGAACCGCCCGGCCCAGAGAGGCGGCGGCCAAGGCCTTCGACGATGCCAAGGAAGGGTTGGAGCAAGTCGTCGAATCGTCTAAGGACTCGGGTCGTCAAGCCCTTCGAGAT
>CANSNZ010001027.1:0-138188 GCA_947646795.1 Beta lomatogona
CGAGGGATGACGTTATTGTATTTCTTGAAATAATTTATTCGGAGAGAAAAATTGTGACAAACGATCGATCAATAAACCCTCCGACACTCTATCTCCTGGGCATATTTGGTACAAGGGACGAAACCCTCTAACCACTACTTTGAATGAGATAACGTCCAATAATCGCCATTGGTGTCTCTTAATTAGGTGTGAATACACGGCGTTATTGCATTGGTCGATTTAAGCGCATGACCCAACACTTAATGATTAGAATACGTAGATTTCCTTAGTGTCATGTCATAAGATTTTTAGGGCCATGTCTTTAAATAAGAGCGACCAACACAATTACTATTGATTCACATATAGGAGACAAGACATTCTACACAACACTATGGGTCTTCCGTCTCAGTTTGGATGAAACCCCCGGAACATAGTGGCTCACCATAGGATAATAAGCCAATAAGGTACAAGGGATGACGTTATTGTATTTCTTGAAATGTTTTATTCGGAGAGAAAAATAGTGACAAACGATCGATCAATAAACCCTCCGACACCCTGTCTCCTAGGCATATTTGTTACAAGGGACGAAACCCTCTAACCACTACTTTGAATGAGATAACGTCCAATAATCGCCATTGGTGTCTCTTAATTAGGTGTGAATACACGGCATTATTGCATTGGTCGATTTAAGAACATGAACCAACACTTAATGATTAGAATAGGTAGATATCCTTAGGGTCATGTCCTAAGATATTTAGGGTCCTGTCTTTAAATAACAGCGACCAACATAATGACTATTGATTCATGTATAGGAGATAAGACATTCTACACAACACTATGGGTCTTGCGTCTCGGTATGGATGAAACCCCCGGAACATAGTGGCTCACCATGGGATAATAAGCAGATAGGGTACAAGGGATGACGTTATTGTATTTCTTGAAATGATTTATTCGGAGAGAAAAATTGTGACAAACGATCGATCAATAAACCCTACGACACTCTGTCTCCCCGGGCATATTCGGTACAAGGGACGAAACCCTCTAACTACTACTTTGAATGAGATAACATCCAATAAACGCCATTGGTGTCTCCTAATTAGGTGTTAATACACGGAATTATTGCATTGGTCGATTTAAGCACATGACCCAACACTTAATGATTAGAATAGGTAGATATCCTTAGGGTCATGTCCTAAGATATTTAGGGTCATGTCTTTATATAAGAGCGACCAACACAATTACTATTGACTCATATATAAGAGACAAGACATTCTACACAACACTATGGGTCTTGCGTCTCGGTATGGATGAAACCCCCGGAACATAGTGGCTCACCATGGGATAATAAGCCGATCGGGTACGAGGGATGACGTTATTGTATTTCTTGAAATAATTTATTCGGAGAGAAAAATTGTGACAAACGATCGATCAATAAACCCTCCGACACTCTGTCTCCTGGGCATATTTGGTACAAGGGACGAAACCCTCTAACCACTACTTTGAATGAGATAACGTCCAATAATCGCCATTGGTGTCTCTTAATTAGGTGTGAATACACGGCATTATTGCATTGGTCGATTTAAGAACATGAACCAACACTTAATGATTAGAATAGGTAGATATCCTTAGGGTCATGTCCTAAGATATTTAGGGTCATGTCTTTAAATAACAGCGACCAACATAATGACTATTGATTCATGTATAGGAGATAAGACATTCTACACAACACTATGGGTCTTGCGTCTCGGTATGGATGAAACCCCCGGAACATAGTGGCTCACCATGGGATAATAAGCAGATAGGGTACGAGGGATGACGTTATTTTATTTCTTGAAATGATTTATTCGGAGAGAAAAATTGTGACAAACGATCGATCAATAAACCCTACGACACTCTGTCTCCTGGGCATATTTGGTACAAGGGACGAAACCCTATAACCACTACTTTGAATGAGATAACGTCCAATAATCGCCATTGGTGTCTCTTAATTAGGTGTGAATACACGACATTATTGCATTGGTCAATTTAAGGACAAGACCCAACATTTAATCATTAGAATAGGTAGATTTCCTTAGGGTCATGTCCTAACATATTTAGAGTCATGTCTTTAAATAAGAGCGACCAACACAATTACTATTGATTCACATATAGGAGACAAGACATTCTACACAACACTATGGGTCTTCCGTCTCGGTTTGGATGAAACCCCGGAACATAGTGGCTCACCATGGGATAATATGCCGATAAGGTACAAGGGATGACGTTATTGTATTTCTTGAAATGATTTATTCGGAGAGAAAAATAGTGACAAACGATCGATCAATAAACCCTCTGACACCCTGTCTCCTAGGCATATTTGGTACAAGGGACAAACCCTCTAACTACTACTTTGAATGAGATAACGTCCAATAAACGCCATTGGTGTCTCCTAATTAGGTGTTAATACACGGAATTATTGCATTGGTCGATTTAAGCACATGACCCAACACTTAATGATTAGAATAGGTAGATATCCTTAGGGTCATGTCCTAAGATATTTAGGGTCATGTCTTTAAATAAGAGCGACCAACACAATAACTATTGATTCACATATAGGAGACAAGACATTCTACACAACACTATGGGTCTTGCGTCTCTGTATGGATGAAACCCCCGGAACATAGTGGCTCACCATGGGATAATAAGCCGATCGGGTACGAGGGATGACGTTATTGTATTTCTTGAAATAATTTATTCGGAGAGAAAAATTGTGACAAACGATCGATCAATAAACCCTACGACACTCTGTCTCCTGGGCATATCTGGTACAAGGGACGAAACCCTCTAACTACTACTTTGAATGAGATAACATCCAATAAACGCCATTGGTGTCTCTTAATTAGGTGTGAATACACGACTTTATTGCATTGGTCGATTTAAGCACATGACCCAATACTTAATGATTAGAATAGGTAGATATCCTTAGGGTCATGTCCTAAGATATTTAGGGTCATGTCTTTAAATAAGAGCGACCAACACAATAACTATTGATTCAAATATAGGAGACAAGACATTCTACACAACACTATGGGTCTTGCGTCTCGGTATGGATGAAACCCCCGAAACATAGTGGCTCACCATGGGATAATAAGTCGATCGGGTACGAGGGATGACGTTATTGTATTTCTTGAAATAATTTATTCGGAGAGAAAAATTGTGACAAACGATCGATCAATAAACCCTCCGACACTCTATCTCCTGGGCATATTTGGTACAAGGGACGAAACCCTCTAACCACTACTTTGAATGAGATAACGTCCAATAATCGCCATTGGTGTCTCTTAATTAGGTGTGAATACACGGCATTATTGCATTGGTCGATTTAAGAACATGAACCAACACTTAATGATTAGAATAGGTAGATATCCTTAGGGTCATGTCCTAAGATATTTAGGGTCATGTCTTTAAATAACAGCGACCAACATAATGACTATTGATTCATGTATAGGAGATAAGACATTCTACACAACACTATGGGTCTTGCGTCTCGGTATGGATGAAACCCCTGGAACATAGTGGCTCACCATGGGATAATAAGCAGATAGGGTACGAGGGATGACGTTATTTTATTTCTTGAAATGATTTATTCGGAGAGAAAAATTGTGAGAAACGATCGATCAATAAACCCTACGACACTCTGTCTCCTGAGCATATTTGGTACAAGGGACGAAACCCTATAACCACTACTTTGAATGAGATAACGTCCAATAATCGCCATTGGTGTCTCTTAATTAGGTGTGAATACACGACATTATTGCATTGGTCAATTTAAGGACAAGACCCAACATTTAATCATTAGAATAGGTAGATTTCCTTAGGGTCATGTCCTAACATATTTAGAGTCATGTCTTTAAATAAGAGCGACCAACACAATTACTATTGATTCACATATAGGAGACAAGACATTCTACACAACACTATGGGTCTTCCGTCTCGGTTTGGATGAAACCCCCGGAACATAGTGGCTCACCATGGGATAATATGCCGATAAGGTACAAGGGATGACGTTATTGTATTTCTTGAAATGATTTATTCGGAGAGAAAAATAGTGACAAACGATCGATCAATAAACCCTCTGACACTCTGTCTCCTGGGCATATTTGGTACAAGGGACGAAACCCTCTAACTACTACTTTGAATGAGATAACGTCCAATAAACGCCATTGGTGTCTCCTAATTAGGTGTTAATACACGGAATTATTGCATTGGTCGATTTAAGCACATGACCCAACACTTAATGATTAGAATAGGTAGATATCCTTAGGGTCATGTCCTAAGATATTTAGGGTCATGTCTTTAAATAAGAGCGACCAACACAATAACTATTGATTCACATATAGGAGACAAGACATTCTACACAACACTATGGGTCTTGCGTCTCTGTATGGATGAAACCCCCGGAACATAGTGGCTCACCATGGGATAATAAGCCGATCGGGTACGAGGGATGACGTTATTGTATTTCTTGAAATAATTTATTCGGAGAGAAAAATTGTGACAAACGATCGATCAATAAACCCTCCGACACTCTATCTCCTGGGCATATTTGGTAAAAGGGACGAAACCCTCTAACCACTACTTTGAATGAGATAACGTCCAATAATCGCCATTAGTGTCTCTTAATTAGGTGTGAATACACACTTTATTGCATTGGTCGATTTAAGCACATGACCCAATACTTAATGATTAGAATAGGTAGATATCCTTAGGGTCATGTCCTAAGATATTTAGGGTCATGTCTTTAAATAAGAGCGACCAACACAATAACTATTGATTCAAATATAGGAGACAAGACATTCTACACAACACTATGGGTCTTGCGTCTCTGTATGGATGAAACCCCCGAAACATAGTGGCTCACCATGGGATAATAAGTCGATCGGGTACGAGGGATGACGTTATTGTATTTCTTGAAATAATTTATTCGGAGAGAAAAATTGTGACAAACGATCGATCAATAAACCCTCCGACACTCTATCTCCTGGGCATATTTGGTACAAGGGACGAAACCCTCTAACCACTACTTTGAATGAGATAACGTCCAATAATCGCCATTGGTGTCTCTTAATTAGGTGTGAATACACGGCATTATTGCATTGGTCGATTTAAGAACATGAACCAACACTTAATGATTAGAATAGGTAGATATCCTTAGGGTCATGTCCTAAGATATTTAGGGTCATGTCTTTAAATAACAGCGACCAACATAATGACTATTGATTCATGTATAGGAGATAAGACATTCTACACAACACTATGGGTCTTGCGTCTCGGTATGGATGAAACCCCTGGAACATAGTGGCTCACCATGGGATAATAAGCAGATAGGGTACGAGGGATGACGTTATTGTATTTCTTGAAATGATTTATTCGGAGAGAAAAATTGTGAGAAACGATCGATCAATAAACCCTACGACACTCTGTCTCCTTAGCATATTTGGTACAAGGGACGAAACCCTATAACCACTACTTTGAATGAGATAACGTCCAATAATCGCCATTGGTGTCTCTTAATTAGGTGTGAATACACGACATTATTGCATTGGTCAATTTAAGGACAAGACCCAACATTTAATCATTAGAATAGGTAGATTTCCTTAGGGTCATGTCCTAACATATTTAGAGTCATGTCTTTAAATAAGAGCGACCAACACAATTACTATTGATTCACATATAGGAGACAAGACATTCTACACAACACTATGGGTCTTCCGTCTCGGTTTGGATGAAACACCCGGAACATAGTGGCTCACCATGGGATAATATGCCGATAAGGTACAAGGGATGACGTTATTGTATTTCTTGAAATGATTTATTCGGAGAGAAAAATAGTGACAAACGATCGATCAATAAACCCTCTGACACTCTGTCTCCTGGGCATATTTGGTACAAGGGACAAACCCTCTAACTACAACTTTGAATGAGATAACGTCCAATAAACGCCATTGGTGTCTCCTAATTAGGTGTTAATACACGGAATTATTGCATTGGTCGATTTAAGCACATGACCCAACACTTAATGATTAGAATAGGTAGATATCCTTAGGGTCATGTCCTAAGATATTTAGGGTCATGTCTTTAAATAAGAGCGACCAACACAATAACTATTGATTCACATATAGGAGACAAGACATTCTACACAACACTATGGGTCTTGCGTCTCCGTATGGATGAAACCCCCCGGAACATAGTGGCTCACCATGGGATAATAAGCCGATCGGGTACGAGGGATGACGTTATTGTATTTCTTGAAATAATTTATTCGGAGAGAAAAATTGTGACAAACGATCGATCAATAAACCCTCCGACACTCTATCTCCTGGGCATATTTGGTAAAAGGGACGAAACCCTCTAACCACTACTTTGAATGAGATAACGTCCAATAATCGCCATTAGTGTCTCTTAATTAGGTGTGAATACACGACTTTATTGCATTGGTCGATTTAAGCACATGACCCAATACTTAATGATTAGAATAGGTAGATATCCTTAGGGTCATGTCCTAAGATATTTAGGGTCATGTCTTTAAATAAGAGCGACCAACACAATAACTATTGATTCAAATATAGGAGACAAGACATTCTACACAACACTATGGGTCTTGCGTCTCTGTATGGATGAAACCCCCGGAACATAGTGGCTCACCATGGGATAATAAGCCGATCGGGTACGAGGGATGACGTTATTATATTTCTTGAAATAATTTATTCGGAGAGAAAAATTGTGACAAACGATCGATCAATAAACCCTCCGACACTCTATCTCCTGGGCATATTTGGTAAAAGGGACGAAACCCTCTAACCACTACTTTGAATGAGATAACGTCCAATAATCGCCATTGGTGTCTCTTAATTAGGTGTGAATACACGGCGTTATTGCATTGGTCGATTTAAGCGCATGACCCAACACTTAATGATTAGAATACGTAGATTTCCTTAGTGTCATGTCATAAGATTTTTAGGGCCATGTCTTTAAATAAGAGCGACCAACACAATTACTATTGATTCACATATAGGAGACAAGACATTCTACACAACACTATGGGTCTTCCGTCTCAGTTTGGATGAAACCCCCGGAACATAGTGGCTCACCATAGGATAATAAGCCAATAAGGTACAAGGGATGACGTTATTGTATTTCTTGAAATGTTTTATTCGGAGAGAAAAATAGTGACAAACGATCGATCAATAAACCCTCCGACACCCTGTCTCCTAGGCATATTTGTTACAAGGGACGAAACCCTCTAACCACTACTTTGAATGAGATAACGTCCAATAATCGCCATTGGTGTCTCTTAATTAGGTGTGAATACACAGCATTATTGCATTGGTCGATTTAAGAACATGAACCAACACTTAATGATTAGAATAGGTAGATATCCTTAGGGTCATGTCCTAAGATATTTAGGGTCATGTCTTTAAATAACAGCGACCAACATAATGACTATTGATTCATGTATAGGAGATAAGACATTCTACACAACACTATGGGTCTTGCGTCTCGGTATGGATGAAACCCCCGGAACATAGTGGCTCACCATGGGATAATAAGCAGATAGGGTACAAGGGATGACGTTATTGTATTTCTTGAAATGATTTATTCGGAGAGAAAAATTGTGACAAACGATCGATCAATAAACCCTACGACACTCTGTCTCCTGGGCATATCTGGTACAAGGGACGAAACCCTCTAACTACTACTTTGAATGAGATAACATCCAATAAACGCCATTGGTGTCTCCTAATTAGGTGTTAATACACGGAATTATTGCATTGGTCGATTTAAGCACATGACCCAACACTTAATGATTAGAATAGGTAGATATCCTTAGGGTCATGTCCTAAGATATTTAGGGTCATGTCTTTATATAAGAGCGACCAACACAATTACTATTGACTCATATATAAGAGACAAGACATTCTACACAACACTATGGGTCTTGCGTCTCGGTATGGATGAAACCCCGGAACATAGTGGCTCACCATGGGATAATAAGCCGATCGGGTACGAGGGATGACGTTATTGTATTTCTTGAAATAATTTATTCGGAGAGAAAAATTGTGACAAACGATCGATCAATAAACCCTCCGACACTCTATCTCCTGGGCATATTTGGTACAAGGGACGAAACCCTCTAACCACTACTTTGAATGAGATAACGTCCAATAATCGCCATTGGTGTCTCTTAATTAGGTGTGAATACACGGCGTTATTGCATTGGTCGATTTAAGCACATGACCCAACACTTAATGATTAGAATAGGTAGATTTCCTTAGGGTCATGTCATAAGATATTTAGGGCCATGTCTTTAAATAAGAGCGACCAACACAATTACTATTGATTCACATATAGGAGACAAGACATTCTACACAACACTATGGGTCTTCCGTCTCAGTTTGGATGAAACCCCCGGAACATAGTGGCTCACCATAGGATAATAAGCCAATAAGGTACAAGGGATGACGTTATTGTATTTCTTGAAATGTTTTATTCGGAGAGAAAAATAGTGACAGACGATCGATCAATAAACCCTCCAACACTATGTCTCCTAGGCATATTTGGTACAAGGGACGAAACCCTCTAACCACTACTTTGAATGAGATAACGTCCAATAATCGCCATTGGTGTCTCTTAATTAGGTGTGAATACACGGCATTATTGCATTGGTCGATTTAAGAACATGAACCAACACTTAATGATTAGAATAGGTAGATTTCCTTAGGGTCATGTCCTAAGATATTTAGGGTCATGTCTTTAAATAACAGCGACCAACATAATGACTATTGATTCATGTATAGGAGATAAGACATTCTACACAACACTATGGGTCTTGCGTCTCGGTATGGATGAAACCCCCGGAACATAGTGGCTCACCATGGGATAATAAGCAGATAGGGTACGAGGGATGACGTTATTGTATTTCTTGAAATGATTTATTCGGAGAGAAAAATTGTGACAAACGATCGATCAATAAACCCTACGACACTCTGTCTCCTGAGCATATTTGGTACAAGGGACGAAACCCTATAACCACTACTTTGAATGAGATAACGTCCAATAATCGCCATTGGTGTCTCTTAATTAGGTGTGAATACACGACATTATTGCATTGGTCAATTTAAGGACAAGACCCAACATTTAATGATTAGAATAGGTAGATTTCCTTAGGGTCATGTCCTAACATATTAAGGGTCATGTCTTTAAATAAGAGCGACCAACACAATTACTATTGATTCACATATTGGAGACAAGACATTCTACACAACACTATGGGTCTTGCGTCCCGGTTTGGATGAAACACCCGGAACATAGTGGCTCACCATGGGATAATATGCCGATACGGTACAAGGGATGACGTTATTGTATTTCTTGAAATGATTTATTCGGAGAGAAAAATAGTGACAAACGATCGATCAATAAACCCTCTGACACTCTGTCTCCTGGGCATATTTGCTACAAGGGACGAAACCCTCTAACTACTACTTTGAATGAGATAACGTCCAATAAACGCCATTGGTGTCTCCTAATTAGGTGTTAATACACGGAATTATTGCATTGGTCGATTTAGGCACATGACCCAACACTTAATGATTAGAATAGGTAGATATCCTTAGGGTCATGTCCTAAGATATTTAGGGTCATGTCTTTATATAAGAGCGACCAACACAATTACTATTGACTCATATATAAGAGACAAGACATTCTACACAACACTATTGGCCTTGCGTCTCGGTATGGATGAAACCACCGGAACATAGTGGCTCACCATGGGATAATAAGCCGATCGGGTACGAGGGATGACGTTATTGTATTTCTTGAAATAATTTATTCGGAGAGAAAAATTGTGACAAACGATCGATCAATAAACCCTCCGACACTCTATCTTCTGGGCATATTTGGTACAAGGGACGAAACCCTCTAACCACTACTTTGAATGAGATAACGTCCAATAATCGCCATTGGTGGCTCTTAATTAGGTGTGAATACACGGCGTTATTGCATTGGTCGATTTAAGCACATGACCCAACACTTAACAATTAGAATAGGTAGATTTCCTTAGGGTCATGTCATAAGATATTTAGGGTCATGTCTTTAAATAAGAGCGACCAACACACTTACTATTGATTCACATATAGGAGACAAGACATTCTACACAACACTATGGGTCTTCCGTCTCAGTTTGGATGAAACCCCCGGAACATAGTGGCTCACCATAGGATAATAAGCCAATAAGGTACAAGGGATGACGTTATTGTATTTCTTGAAATGTTTTATGGGAAAAATAAACGATCGATCAATAAACCCTCCGACACTCTGTCTCCTAGGCATATTTGGTACAAGGGACGAAACCCTCTAACCACTACTTTGAATGAGATAACGTCCAATAATCGCCATTGGTGTCTCTTAATTAGGTGTGAATACACGGCATTATTGCATTGGTCGATTAAAGCACATGACCTAACACTTAATGATTAGAATAGGTAGATATCCTTAGGGTCATGTCCTAAGATATTTAGGGTCATGTCTTTAAATAACAGCGACCAACATAATGACTATTGATTCATGTATAGGAGACAAGACATTCTACACAACACTATGGGTCTTGCGTCTCGGTATGGATGAAATGGGATAATAAGCAGATAGGGTCCGAGGGATGACATTATTGTATTTCTTGAAATGATTTATTCGGAGAGAAAAATTGTGACAAACGATCGATCAATAAACCCTCCGACACTCTGTCTCCTGAGCATATTTGGTATAAGGGACGAAACCCTATAACCACTACTTTGAATGAGATAACGTCCAATAATCGCCATTGGTGTCTCTTAATTAGGTGTGAATACACGACATTATTGCATTGGTCGATTTAAGCACATGACCAACCACTTAATGATTAGAATAGGTAGATTTCCTTAGGGTCATGTCTTAAGATATTTAGGGTCATGTCTTTAAATAAGAGCGACCAACACAATTATTATTGATTCATATATAGGAGACAAGACATTCTACACAACACTATGGGTCTTGCGTCTCGATATGAAGGAAACACCAGGAACATAGTAGCTCGCCATGGGATAATAAGCCGATAGGGTACGAGGGATGACGTTATTGTTTTTCTTGAAATGATTTATTCGGAGAGAAAAATTGTGACAAACGATCGATCAATAAACCCACCGGCACTCTGTCTCCTGGGCATATTTGGTACAATGGACGAAACCCTATAACCACTACTTTGAATGGGATAACGTTCAATAATCGCCATTGGTGTCTCTTAATTAGGAATGAATACACGACATTATTGCATGGGCCGATTTAAGCACATGACCCAACACTTTAGGCTTAGAATAGGAAGATTTCCTTAGGGTCATGTCCTAATATATTTAGGGTCATGTCTTTAAATAACAGCGACCAACACAATGACTATTGATTCATGTATAGGAGACAAGACATTCTACACAACACTATGGGTCTTGCGTCTCGGTATGGATGAAACCCCCGGAACATAGTTGCTCACCATGGTATAATAGGCCGATAGGGTACGAAGGATGACGTTATTGTATTTCTTAAAATGATTTATTCGGAGACAAAAATTGTGACAGACGATCGATCAATAAACTCTCCGGCACTCTATCTCCTGGGCATATTTGGTACAAGGGATGAAACCCTCTAACCACTACTTTGAATGAGATAACGTCCAATAATCGCCATTGGTGTCTCTTAATTAGGAATAAATGCACGGCCTTATTGCATTGTTCGATTTAAGCACATGATCCAACACTTTAGGCTTAGAATAGGTAGATTTCCTAAGGGTCATGTCCTAAGATATTTAGGGTCATGTCATTAAATAAGAGCGACCAACACAATGACTATTGATTCATATATAGGAGACAATACATTATACACAACATTATGGGTCTTGCGTCTCGGTATGGATGAAAACCCCGGAACCTAGTGGCTCACCATGGGATAATAAGCCGATAGGATACAATGGATGACGTGATTGTATTTCTTGAAATGATTTATTCGGAGAGAAAAATTGTGACAAATTATCGATCAATAGAACCTCCGACACTCCGTCTCCTTAGCATATTTGGTACAAGGGACGAAACCCTATAACCACTACTTTGAATGAGATAGCGTCAAATAATCGCCATTGGTGTCTCGTAATTAGGAATGAATACACGGCATTATCGCATTGGTCGATTTCCTTAGGGTCATGTCCTAATATATTTAGGGTAATGTCTTTAAATAACAGCGAACAACACAATGACTATTGATTCATGTATCGGAGACAAGACATTCTACACTACACTATGGGTCTTGCATCTCGGTATGGACGAAACCCCCCGGAACATAGTGGTTCCCATGGGGTAATAAGCCGATAGGCTACGAGGGATGACGTTATTGTATTTCTTGAAATGATTTAGTTGGAGAGAAAAATTGTGAAAAACGATCGATCAATAAAGCCTCCGACACTCTGTCTCCTGGGCATATTTGGTAAAGGGACGAAACCCTCTAACCACTACTTTGAATGAGATAACGTCCAATAATCGCCATTGGTGTCTCTTAATTAGGAATAAATGCACGGCCTTAATGCATTGTTCGATTTAAGCACATGATCCAACACTTTAGGCTTAGAATAGGTAGATTTCCTACGGGTCATGTCCTAAGATATTTAGGGTCATGTCTTTAAATAAGAGCGACCAACACAATGACTATTGATTCATATATAGGAGACAATACATTATACACAACATTATGGGTCTTGCGTCTCGGTATGGATGAAAACCCCGGAACCTAGTGGCTCACCATGGGATAATAAGCCGATAGGATACAAGGGATGACGTTATTGTATTTCTTGAAATGATTTATTCGGAGAGAAAAATTGTGACAAATTATCGATCAATAGAACCTCCGACACTCCGTCTCCTGAGCATATTTGGTACAAGGGACGAAACCCTATAACCACTACTTTGAATGAGATAGCGTCAAATAATCGCCATTGGTGTCTCGTAATTAGGAATGAATACACGACATTATCGCATTGGTCGATTTCCTTAGGGTCATGTCCTAATATATTTAGAGTAATGTCTTTAAATAACAGCGAACAACACAATGACTATTGATTCATGTATCGGAGACAAGACATTCTACACTACACTATGGGTCTTGCATCTCGGTATGGAAGAAACCCCCGGAACATAGTGGTTCCCATGGGGTAATAAGCCGATAGGCTACGAGGGATGACGTTATTGTATTTCTTGAAATGATTTATTTGGAGAGAAAAATTGTGAAAAACGATCGATCAATAAAGCCTCCGACACTCTGTCTCCTGGGCATATTTGGTAAAAGGGACGAAACCCTCTAACCACTACTTTGAATGAGATAACGTCCAATAATCGCCATTGGTGTCTCTTAATTAGGAATAAATGCACGGCCTTAATGCATTGTTCGATTTAAGCACATGATCCAACACTTTAGGCTTAGAATAGGTAGATTTCCTACGGGTCATGTCCTAAGATATTTAGGGTCATGTCTTTAAATAAGAGCGACCAACACAATGACTATTGATTCATATATAGGAGACAATACATTATACACAACATTATGGGTCTTGCGTCTCGGTATGGATGAAAACCCCGGAACCTAGTGGCTCACCATGGGATAATAAGCCGATAGGATACAAAGGATGACGTGATTGTATTTCTTGAAATGATTTATTCGGAGAGAAAAATTGTGACAAATTATCGATCAATAGAACCTCCGACACTCCGTCTCCTGAGCATATTTGGTACATGGGACGAAACCCTATAACCACTACTTTGAATGAGATAGCGTCAAATAATCGCCATTGGTGTCTCGTAATTAGGAATGAATACACGGCATTATCGCATTGGTCGATTTCCTTAGGGTCATGTCCTAATATATTTAGGGTAATGTCTTTAAATAACAGCGAACAACACAATGACTATTGAATCATGTATCGGAGACAAGACATTCTACACTACACTATGGGTCTTGCATCTCGGTATGGACGAAACCCCCGGAACATAGTGGTTCCCATGGGGTAATAAGCCGATAGGCTACGAGGGATGACGTTATTGTATTTCTTGAAATGATTTAGTTGGAGAGAAAAATTGTGAAAAACGATCGATCAATAAAGCCTCCGACACTCTGTCTCCTGGGCATATTTGGTAAAAGGGACGAAACCTTCTAACCACTACTTTGAATGAGATAACGTCCAATAATCGCCATTGGTGTCTCTTAATTAGGTATGAATACACGACATTATTGCATTGGTCGAGTTAAGCACATGACCCAACACTCAATGATTAGAATAGGTAGATTTCCTTAGGGTCATGTCCTAAGAAATTTAGGGTCATGTCATTAAATAAGAGCGACCAACACAATTATTATTCATTCATATATAGGAGACAAGACATTCTACACAACACTATGGGTCTTGCGTCTCGATATGGATGATCCCCCAGAACATAGTGGCTCGCCATGGGAAAATAAGCCGATAGGCTACGATGGATGACGTTATTGTTTTTCTTGAAATGATTTATTCGGAGAGAAAAATTAGGACAAACGATCGATCAATAAACCCTCCGACACTCTGTCTCCTTGGCATATTTGGTACATGGGACGGAACCCTCTAACCACTACTTTGAATGAGATAACGTCCAGGTAATCGCCATTGGTGTCTATTAATTAGGAATGAATACACGGCATTATTGCATTGGTCGATTTAAGCACATGACCGAACACATTAGGCTTAAAATAGGAAGATTTACTTAGGGTCATGTCCTAATATATTTAGGGTCATGTCTTTAAATAACAGCGACCAACACAATGACTATTGATTCATGTATAGGAGACAAGACATTCTACACAACACTATGGGTCTTGCGTCTCGATATGGATGAAACCCCCGGAACATAGTTGCTCACCATGGTATAATAAGCCGATTGGGTACGAGGGATGACGTTATTGTATTTCTTAAAATGATTTATTCGGAGACAAAAATTGTGACAGACGATCGATCAATAAACCCTCCGTCACTCTATCTCCTGGGCATATTTGGTACAAGGGACGAAACCCTCTAACCACTACTTTGAATGAGATAACGTCCAATAATCGCCATTGGTGTCTCTTAATTAGGAATAAATGCACGGCCTTATTGCATTGTTCGATTTAAGCACATGATCCAACACTTTAGGCTTAGAATAGGTAGATTTCCTAAGGGTCATGTCCTAAGATATTTAGGGTCATGTCTTTAAATAAGAGCGACCAACACAATGACTATTGATTCATATATAGGAGACAATACATTCTACACAACATTATGGGTCTTGCGTCTCGGTATGGATGAAAACCCCGGAACCTAGTGGCTCACCATGGGATAATAAGCCGATAGGATACAAGGGATGACGTTATTGTATTTCTTGAAATGATTTATTCGGAGAGAAAAATTGTGACAAATTATCGATCAATAGAACCTCCGACACTCCGTCTCCTGAGCATATTTGGTACAAGGGACGAAACCCTATAACCACTACTTTGAATGAGATAGCGTCAAATAATCGCCATTGGTGTCTCGTAATTAGGAATGAATACACGACATTATCGCATTGGTCGGATTTCCTTAGGGTCATGTCCTAATATATTTAGAGTAATGTCTTTAAATAACAGCGAACAACACAATGACTATTGATTCATGTATCGGAGACAAGACATTCTACACTACACTATGGGTCTTGCATCTCGGTATGGATGAAACCCCCGGAACATAGTGGTTCCCATGGGGTAATAAGCCGATAGGCTACGAGGGATGACGTTATTGTATTTTTTGAAATGATTTATTTGGAGAGCAAAATTGTGAAAAACGATCGATCAATAAAGCCTCCGACACTCTGTCTCCTGGGCATATTTGGTAAAAGGGACGAAACCCTCTAACCACTACTTTGAATGAGATAACGTCCAATAATCGCCATTGGTGTCTCTTAATTAGGTGTGAATACACGACATTATTGCATTGGTCGATTTAAGCACATGACCCAACACTCAATGACTAGAATAGGTAGATTTCCTTAGGGTCATGTCCTAAGAAATTTAGGGTCATGTCATTAAATAAGAGCGACCAACACAATTATTATTGATTCATATATAGGAGACAAGACATTCTACACAACACTATGGGTCTTGCGTCTCAATATGGATGAAACCCCCGGAACATAGTGGCTCGCCATGGGAAAATAAGCCGATAGGCTACGATGGATGACGTTATTGTTTTTCTTGAAATGATTTATTCGGAGAGAAAAATTAGGACAAACCATCGATCAATAAACCCTCCGACACTCTGTCTCCTTGGCATATTTGGTACATGGGACGGAACCCTCTAACCACTACTTTGAATGAGATAACGTCCAGGTAATCGCCATTGGTGTCAATTAATTAGGAATGAATACACGGCATTATTGCATTGGTCGATTTAAGCACATGACCGAACACATTAGGCTTAAAATAGGAAGATTTACTTAGGGTCATGTCCTAATATATTTAGGGTCATGTCTTTAAATAACAGCGACCAACACAATGACTATTGATTCATGTATAGGAGACAAGACATTCTACACAACACTATGGGTCTTGCGTCTCGATATGGATGAAACCCCCGGAACATAGTTGCTCAACATGGGATAATAAGCCGATAGGGTACGAGGGATGACGTTATTGTATTTCTTAAAATGATTTATTCGGAGACAAAAATTGTGACAAACGATCGATCAATAAACCCTCCGTCACTCTATCTCCTAGGCATATTTGGTACAAGGGACGAAACCCTCTAACCACTACTTTGAATGAGATAACGTCCAATAATCGCCATTGGTGTCTCTTAATTAGGAATAAATACACGGCCTTATTGCATTGTTCGATTTAAGCACAGCATCCAACACTTTAGGCTTAGAATAGGTAGATTTCCTTAGGGTCATGTTCTAAGATATTTAGGGTTATGTCTTTAAATAAGTGCGACCAACACAATGACTATTGATTCATATATAGGAGACATTACATTCTAAACAACATTATGGGACTTGCGTCTCGGTATGGATGAAAACCCCGGAACCTAGTGGCTCACCATGGGATAATAAGCCGATAGGATACCAGGGATGACGTTATTGTATTTCTTGAAATGATTTATTCGGAGAGAAAAATTGTGACAAATGATCGATCAATAAACCTTCCGACACTCTGTCCCCTGGGCATATTTGGTAAAAGGGACGAAACCCTTTAACCACTACTTTGAATGAGATAACGTCCAATAATCGCCATTGGTGTCTCTTAATTAGGAATAAATGCACGGCCTTATTGCATTGTTCGATTTAAGCACATGATCCAACACTTTAGGCTTAGAATAGGTAGATTTCCTAAGGGTCATGTCCTAAGATATTTAGGGTCATGTCTTTAAATAAGAGCGACCAACACAATGACTATTGATTCATATATAGGAGACAATACATTCTACACAACATTATGGGTCTTGCGTCTCGGTATGGATGAAAACCCCGGAACCTAGTGGCTCACCATGGGATAATAAGCCGATAGGATACAAGGGATGACGTTATTGTATTTCTTGAAATGATTTATTCGGAGAGAAAAATTGTGACAAATTATCGATCAATAGAACCTCCGACACTCCGTCTCCCGAGCATATTTGGTACAAGGGATGAAACCCTATAACCACTACTTTGAATGAGATAGCGTCAAATAATCGCCATTGGTGTCTCGTAATTAGGAATGAATACACGACATTATCGCATTGGTCGATTTCCTTAGGGTCATGTCCTAATATATTTAGAGTAATGTCTTTAAATAACAGCGAACAACACAATGACTATTGATTCATGTATCGGAGACAAGACATTCTACACTACACTATGGGTCTTGCATCTCGGTATGGATGAAACCCCGGAACATAGTGGTTCCCATGGGGTAATAAGCCGATAGGCTACGAGGGATGACGTTATTGTATTTTTTGAAATGATTTATTTGGAGAGCAAAATTGTGAAAAACGATCGATCAATAAAGCCTCCGACACTCTGTCTCCTGGGCATATTTGGTAAAAGGGACGAAACCCTCTAACCACTACTTTGAATGAGATAACGTCCAATAATCGCCATTGGTGTCTCTTAATTAGGTGTGAATACACGACATTATTGCATTGGTCGATTTAAGCACATGACCCAACACTCAATGACTAGAATAGGTAGATTTCCTTAGGGTCATGTCCTAAGAAATTTAGGGTCATGTCATTAAATAAGAGCGACCAACACAATTATTATTGATTCATATATAGGAGACAAGACATTCTACACAACACTATGGGTCTTGCGTCTCGATATGGATGAAACCCCCGGAACATAGTGGCTCGCCATGGGATAATAAGCCGATAGGATACAAGGGATGACGTTATTGTATTTCTTGAAATGATTTATTCGGAGACAAAAATTGTGACAGACGATCGATCAATAAACCCTCCGGCACTCTATCTCCTGGGCATATTTGGTACAAGGGACGAAACCCTCTAACCACTACTTTGAATGAGATAACGTCCAATAATCGCCATTGGTGTCTCTTAATTAGGTGTGAATACACGGCATTATTGCATTGGTCGATTTATGCACATGACCCAACATTTAATGATTAGAATAGGTAGATTTCCTTAGGGTCATGTCCTAAGATATTTAGGGTCATGTCTTTAAATAACAGCGACCAACACAATTACTATTGATTCACATATAGGAGACAAGACATTCTACACAACACTATGGGTCTTGCGTCTCGGTTTGGATGAAACCCTCGGAACATAGTGGCTCACCATGGGATAATAAGCCGATAGGATACAAGGGATGACGTTATTGTATTTCTTGAAATGATTTATTTGGAGACAAAAATTGTGACAGACGATCGATCAATAAACCCTCCGGCACTCTATCTCCTGGGCATATTTGGTACAAGGGACGAAACCCTCTAACCACTACTTTGAATGAGATAACATCCAATAATCGCCATTGGTGTCTCTTAATTAGGTGTGAATACACGGCATTATTGCATTGGTCGATTTAAGCACATGACCCAACATTTAATGATTAGAATAGGTAGATTTCCTTAGGGTCATGTCCTAAGATATTTAGGGTCATGTCTTTAAATAACAGCGACCAACACAATTACTATTGATTCACATATAGGAGACAAGACATTCTACACAACACTATGGGTCTTGCGTCTCGGTTTGGATGAAACCCCCGGAACATAGTGGCTCACCATGGGATAATATGCAGATAAGGTACAAGGGATGACGTTATTGTATTTCTTGAAATGATTTATTCGGAGAGAAAAATAGTGACAAACGATCGATCAATAAACCCTCCGACACTCTGTCTCCTGAGCATATTTGGTACAAGGGACGAAACCCTCTAACCACTACTTTGAATGAGATAACGTCCAATAATCGCCATTGGTGTCTCTTAATTAGGTGTGAATACACGACATTATTGCATTGGTCGATTTAAGCACATGACCCAACACTCAATGATTAGAATTGGTAGATTTCCTTAGGGTCATGTCCTAAGATATTTAGGGTCATGTCATTAAATAAGAGCGACCAACACAATTATTATTGATTCATATATAGGAGACAAGACATTCTACACAACACTATGGGTCTTGCGTCTCGATATGGATGAAACCCCCGGAACATAGTGGCTCGCCATGGGATAATAAGCCGATAGGGTACAAGGGATGACGTTATTGTTTTTCTTGAAATGATTTATTCGGAGAGAAAAATTAGGACAAACGATCGATCAATAAACCCTCCGACACTCTGTCTCCTTGGCATATTTGGTACATGGGACGAAACCCTCTAACCACTACTTTGAATGAGATAACGTCTAGGTAATCGCCATTGGTGTCTATTAATTAGTAATGAATACACGACATTATTGCATTGGTCGATTTAAGCACATGACCGAACACATTAGGCTTAGAATAGGAAGATTTACTTAGGGTCATGTCCTAATATATTTAGGGTCATGTCTTTAAATAACAGCGACCAACACAATGACTATTGATTCATGTATAGGAGACAAGACATTCTACACAACACTATGGGTCTTGCGTCTCGATATGGATGAAACCCCCGGAACATAGTTGCTCAACATGGGATAATAAGCCGATAGGAAACGAGGGATGACGTTATTGTATTTCTTAAAATGATTTATTCGGAGACAAAAATAGTGACAAACGATCGATCAATAAACCCTCCGTCACTCTATCTCCTGGGCATATTTGGTACAAGGGACGAAACCCTCTAACCACTACTTTGAATGAGATAACATCAAATAATCGCCATTGGTGTCTCTTAATTAGGAATAATTACACGGCCTTATTGCATTGTTCGATTTAAGCACATCATCCAACACTTTAGGCTTAGAATAGGTAGATTTCCTTAGGGTCATGTTCTAAGATATTTAGGGTTATGTCTTTAAATAAGAGCGACCAACACAATGACTATTGATTCATATATAGGAGACATTACATTCTAAACAACATTATGGGACTTGCGTCTCGGTATGGATGAAAGCCCCGGAACCTAGTGGCTCACTATGGGATAATAAGCCGATAGGATACCAGCGATGACGTTATTGTATTTCTTGAAATGATTTATTCGGAGAGAAAAATTGTGACAAATGATCGATCAATAAACCCTCCGACACTCTGTCTCCTGGGCATATTTGGTAAAAGGGACGAAACCCTTTAACCACTACTTTGAATGAGATAACGTCCAATAATCGTCATTGGTGTCTCTTAATTAGAAATAAATGCACGGCCATATTCCATTGTTCGATTTATGCACAGGATCCAACACTTTAGGCTTAGAATAGGTAGATTTCCTTGGGGTCATGTCCTAAGATATTTAGGGTCATGTCTTTAAATAACAGCGACCAACACAATGACAATTGATTCATATATAGGAGACAAGACATTCTACACAACACTATGGGTCTTGCGTCACGGTATGGATGAAACCCCCGGAACATAGTGGCTCACCATGGGATAATAAGCCGATAGGATACAAGGGATGACGTTATTGTATTTCTTGAAATGATTTATTCGGAGACAAAAATTGTGACAGATGATCGATCAATAAACCCTCCGGCACTCTATCTCCTAGGCATATTTGGTACAAGGGACGAAACCCTCTAACCACTACTTTGAATGAGATAACGTCTAGGTAATCGCCATTGGTGTCTATTAATTAGTAATGAATACACGACATTATTGCATTGGTCGATTTAAGCACATGACCGAACACATTAGGCTTAGAATAGGAAGATTTACTTAGGGTCATGTCCTAATATATTTAGGGTCATGTCTTTAAATAACAGCGACCAACACAATGACTATTGATTCATGTATAGGAGACAAGACATTCTACACAACACTATGGGTCTTGCGTCTCGATATGGATGAAACCCCCGGAACATAGTTGCTCAACATGGGATAATAAGCCGATAGGAAACGAGGGATGACGTTATTGTATTTCTTAAAATGATTTATTCGGAGACAAAAATAGTGACAAACGATCGATCAATAAACCCTCCGTCACTCTATCTCCTGGGCATATTTGGTACAAGGGACGAAACCCTCTAACCACTACTTTGAATGAGATAACATCCAATAATCGCCATTGGTGTCTCTTAATTAGGAATAAATACACGGCCTTATTGCATTGTTCGATTTAAGCACATCATCCAACACTTTAGGCTTAGAATAGGTAGATTTCCTTAGGGTCATGTTCTAAGATATTTAGGGTTATGTCTTTAAATAAGAGCGACCAACACAATGACTATTGATTCATATATAGGAGACATTACATTCTAAACAACATTATGGGACTTGCGTCTCGGTATGGATGAAAGCCCCGGAACGTAGTGGCTCACTATGGGATAATAAGCCGATAGGATACCAGGGATGACGTTATTGTATTTCTTGAAATGATTTATTCGGAGAGAAAAATTGTGACAAATGATCGATCAATAAACCTTCCGACACTCTGTCCCCTGGGCATATTTGGTAAAAGGGACGAAACCCTTTAACCACTACTTTGAATGAGATAACGTCCAATAATCGTCATTGGTGTCTCTTAATTAGAAATAAATGCACGGCCATATTCCATTGTTCGATTTATGCACAGGATCCAACACTTTAGGCTTAGAATAGGTAGATTTCCTTGGGGTCATGTCCTAAGATATTTAGGGTCATGTCTTTAAATAACAGCGACCAACACAATGACAATTGATTCATATATAGGAGACAAGACATTCTACACAACACTATGGGTCTTGCGTCACGGTATGGATGAAACCCCGGAACATAGTGGCTCACCATGGGATAATAAGCCGATAGGATACAAGGGATGACGTTATTGTATTTCTTGAAATGATTTATTCGGAGACAAAAATTGTGACAGATGATCGATCAATAAACCCTCCGGCACTCTATCTCCTAGGCATATTTGGTACAAGGGACGAAACCCTCTAACCACTACTTTGAATGAGATAACGTCTAGGTAATCGCCATTGGTGTCTATTAATTTGTAATGAATACACGACATTATTGCATTGGTCGATTTAAGCACATGACCGAACACATTAGGCTTAGAATAGGAAGATTTACTTAGGGTCATGTCCTAATATATTTAGGGTCATGTCTTTAAATAACAGCGACCAACACAATGACTATTGATTCATGTATAGGAGACAAGACATTCTACACAACACTATGGGTCTTGCGTCTCGATATGGATGAAACCCCCGGAACATAGTTGCTCAACATGGGATAATAAGCCGATAGGAAACGAGGGATGACGTTATTGTATTTCTTAAAATGATTTATTCGGAGACAAAAATAGTGACAAACGATCGATCAATAAACCCTCCGTCACTCTATCTCCTGGGCATATTTGGTACAAGGGACGAAACCCTCTAACCACTACTTTGAATGAGATAACATCCAATAATCGCCATTGGTGTCTCTTAATTAGGAATAAATACACGGCCTTATTGCATTGTTCGATTTAAGCACATCATCCAACACTTTAGGCTTAGAATAGGTAGATTTCCTTAGGGTCATGTTCTAAGATATTTAGGGTTATGTCTTTAAATAAGAGCGACCAACACAATGACTATTGATTCATATATAGGAGACATTACATTCTAAACAACATTATGGGACTTGCGTCTCGGTATGGGCGAAAGCCCCGGAACCTAGTGGCTCACCATGGGATAATAAGCCGATAGGATACCAGGGATGACGTTATTGTATTTCTTGAAATGATTTATTCGGAGAGAAAAATTGTGACAAATGATCGATCAATAAACCTTCCGACACTCTGTCCCCTGGGCATATTTGGTAAAAGGGACGAAACCCTTTAACCACTACTTTGAATGAGATAACGTCCAATAATCGTCATTGGTGTCTCTTAATTAGAAATAAATGCACGGCCTTATTCCATTGTTCGATTTATGCACAGGATCCAACACTTTAGGCTTAGAATAGGTAGATTTCCTTAGGGTCATGTCCTAAGATATTTAGGGTCATGTCTTTAAATAACAGCGACCAACACAATGACAATTGATTCATATATAGGAGACAAGATATTCTACACAACACTATGGGTCTTGCGTCACGGTATGGATGAAACCAACGGAACATAGTGGCTCACCATGGGATAATAAGCCGATAGGATACGTGGGATGACGTTATTGTATTTCTTGAAATGATTTATTCGGAGAGAAAAATTGTGACAAATTATCGATCAATAGAACCTCCGACACTCCGTCTCCTGAGCATATTTGGTACAAGGGACGAAACCCTATAACCACTACTTTGAATGAGATAGCGTCAAATAATCGCCATTGGTGTCTCGTAATTAGGAATGAATACACGGCATTATCGCATTGGTCGATTTCCTTAGGGTCATGTCCTAATATATTTAGGGTAATGTCTTTAAATAACAGCGAACAACACAATGACTATTGATTCATGTATCAGAGACAAGACATTCTACACTACACTATGGGTCTTGCATCTCGGTATGGATGAAACCCCCGGAACATAGTGGTTCCCATGGGGTAATAAGCCGATAGGCTACGAGGGATGACGTTATTGTATTTTTTGAAATGATTTATTTGGAGACAAAAATTGTGAAAAACGATCGATCAATAAAGCCTCCGACACTCTGTCTCCTGGGCATATTTGGTAAAAGGGACGAAAACCTCTAACCACTACTTTGAATGAGATAACGTCCAATAATCGCCATTGGTGTCTCTTAATTAGGTGTGAATACACGACATTATTGCATTGGTCGATTTAAGCACATGACCCAACACTCAATGATTAGAATTGGTAGATTTCCTTAGGGTCATGTCCTAAGATATTTAGGGCCATGTCATTAAATAAGAGCGACCAACACAATTATTATTGATTCATATATAGGAGACAAGACATTCTACACAACACTATGGGTCTTGCGTCTCGATATGGATGAAACCCCCGGAACATAGTGGCTCGCCATGGGATAATAAGCCGATAGGGTACAAGGGATGACGTTATTGTTTTTCTTGAAATGATTTATTCGGAGAGAAAAATTAGGACAAACGATCGATCAATAAACCC
Source organism: Beta lomatogona (assembly GCA_947646795.1). NCBI lineage: Eukaryota > Viridiplantae > Streptophyta > Magnoliopsida > Caryophyllales > Amaranthaceae > Beta > Beta lomatogona. The sequence goes on from CANSNZ010001027.1 coordinate 24,763, forward strand.
TCCGACACTCTGTCTCCTTGGCATATTTGGTACATGGGACGGAACCCTCTAACCACTACTTTGAATGAGATAACGTCTAGTTAATCGCCATTGGTGTCTATTAATTAGTAATGAATACACGACATTATTGCATTGGTCGATTTAAGCACATGACCGAACACATTAGGCTTAGAATAGGAAGATTTACTTAGGGTCATGTCCTAATATATTTAGGGTCATGTCTTTAAATAACAGCGACCAACACAATGACTATTGATTCATGTATAGGAGACAAGACATTCTACACAACACTATGGGTCTTGCGTCTCGATATGGATGAAACCCCCGGAACATAGTTGCTCAACATGGGATAATAAGCCGATAGGAAACGAGGGATGACGTTATTGTATTTCTTAAAATGATTTATTCGGAGACAAAAATAGTGACAAACGATCGATCAATAAACCCTCCGTCACTCTTTCTCTTGGGCATATTTGGTACAAGGGACGAAACCCTCTAACCACTACTTTGAATGAGATAACATTAAATAATCGCCATTGGTGTCTCTTAATTAGGAATAAATACACGGCCTTATTGCATTGTTCGATTTAAGCACATCATCCAACACTTTAGGCTTAGAATAGGTAGATTTCCTTAGGGTCATGTTCTAAGATATTTAGGGTTATGTCTTTAAATAAGAGCGACCAACACAATGACTATTGATTCATATATAGGAGACATTACATTCTAAACAACATTATGGGACTTGCGTCTCGGTATGGATGAAAGCCCCGGAACCTAGTGGCTCACCATGGGATAATAAGCCGATAGGATACCAGGGATGACGTTATTGTATTTCTTGAAATGATTTATTCGGAGAGAAAAATTGTGACAAATGATCGATCAATAAACCTTCCGACACTCTGTCCCCTGGGCATATTTGGTAAAAGGGACGAAACCCTTTAACCACTACTTTGAATGAGATAACGTCCAATAATCGTCATTGGTGTCTCTTAATTAGAAATAAATGCACGGCCTTATTCCATTGTTCGATTTATGCACAGGATCCAACACTTTAGGCTTAGAATAGGTAGATTTCCTTAGGGTCATGTCCTAAGATATTTAGGGTCATGTCTTTAAATAACAGCGACCAACACAATTACTATTGACTCATATATAGGAGACAAGACATTCTACACAACACTATGGGTCTTGCGTCACGGTATGGATGAAACCCCCGGAACATAGTGGCTCACCATGGGATAATAAGCCGATAGGATACGTGGGATGACGTTATTGTATTTCTTGAAATGATTTATTCGGAGAGAAAAATTGTGACAAATTATCGATCAATAGAACCTCCGACACTCCGTCTCCTGAGCATATTTGGTACAAGGGACGAAACCCTATAACCACTACTTTGAATGAGATAGCATCAAATAATCGCCATTGGTGTCTCGTAATTAGGAATGAATACACGGCATTATCGCATTGGTCGATTTAAGCACATGACCCAACACTCAATGATTAGAATTGGTAGATTTCCTTAGGGTCATGTCCTAAGATATTTAGGGTCATGTCATTAAATAAGAGCGACCAACACAATTATTATTGATTCATATATAGGAGACAAGACATTCTACACAACACTATGGGTCTTGCGTCTCGATATGGATGAAACCCCCGGAACATAGTGGCTCGCCATGGGATAATAAGCCGATAGGGTACAAGGGATGACGTTATTGTTTTTCTTGAAATGATTTATTCGGAGAGAAAAATTAGGACAAACGATCGATCAATAAACCCTCCGACACTCTGTCTCCTTGGCATATTTGGTACATGGGACGGAACCCTCTAACCACTACTTTGAATGAGATAACGTCTAGGTAATCGCCATTGGTGTCTATTAATTAGTAATGAATACACGACATTATTGCATTGGTCGATTTAAGCACATGACCGAACACATTAGGCTTAGAATAGGAAGATTTACTTAGGGTCATGTCCTAATATATTTAGGGTCATGTCTTTAAATAACAGCGACCAACACAATGACTATTGATTCATGTATAGGAGACAAGACATTCTACACAACACTATGGGTCTTGCGTCTCGATATGGATGAAACCCCCGGAACATAGTTGCTCAACATGGGATAATAAGCCGATAGGAAACGAGGGATGACGTTATTGTATTTCTTAAAATGATTTATTCGGAGACAAAAATAGTGACAAACGATCGATCAATAAACCCTCCGTCACTCTATCTCCTGGGCATATTTGGTACAAGGGACGAAACCCTCTAACCACTACTTTGAATGAGATAACATCAAATAATCGCCATTAGTGTCTCTTAATTAGGAATAAATACACGGCCTTATTGCATTGTTCGATTTAAGCACATCATCCAACACTTTAGGCTTAGAATAGGTAGATTTCCTTAGGGTCATGTTCTAAGATATTTAGGGTTATGTCTTTAAATAAGAGCGACCAACACAATGACTATTGATTCATATATAGGAGACATTACATTCTAAACAACATTATGGGACTTGCGTCTCGGTATGGATGAAAGCCCCGGAACCTAGTGGCTCACCATGGGATAATAAGCCGATAGGATACCAGGGATGACGTTATTGTATTTCTTGAAATAATTTACTCGGAGAGAAAAATTGTGACAAATGATCGATCAATAAACCTTCCGACACTCTGTCCCCTGGGCATATTTGGTAAAAGGGACGAAACCCTTTAACCACTACTTTGAATGAGATAACGTCCAATAATCGTCATTGGTGTCTCTTAATTAGAAATAAATGCACGGCCTTATTCCATTGTTCGATTTATGCACAGGATCCAACACTTTAGGCTTAGAATAGGTAGATTTCCTTAGGGTCATGTCCTAAGATATTTAGGGTCATGTCTTTAAATAACAGCGACCAACACAATGACAATTGATTCATATATAGGAGACAAGACATTCTACACAACACTATGGGTCTTGCGTCACGGTATGGATGAAACCCCCGGAACATAGTGGCTCACCATGGGATAATAAGCCGATAGGATACAAGGGATGACGTTATTGTATTTCTTGAAATGATTTATTCGGAGACAAAAATTGTGACAGATGATCGATCAATAAACCCTCCGGCACTCTATCTCCTAGGCATATTTGGTACAAGGGACGAAACCCTCTAACCACTACTTTGAATGAGATAACGTCCAAGAATCGCCATTGGTGTCTCTTAAATAGGTGTGAATACACGGCATTATTGCATTGGTCGATTTAAGCACATGACCCAACATTTAATGATTAGAATAGGTAGATTTCCTTAGGGTCATGTCCTAAGATATTTAGGGTCATGTCTTTAAATAACAGCGACCAACACAATTACTATTGATTCACATATAGGAGACAAGACATTCTACACAACACTATGGGTCTCGCGTCTCGGTTTGGATGAAACCCCCGGAACATAGTGGCTCACCATGGGATAATATGCAGATAAGGTACAAGGGATGACGTTATTGTATTTCTTGAAATGATTTATTCGGAGAGAAAAATAGTGACAAACGATCGATCAATAAACCCTCCGACACTCTGTCTCCTGAGCATATTTGGTACTAGGGACGAAACCCTCTAACTACTACTTTGAATGAGATAACGTCCAATAAACGCCATTGGTGTCTCTTAATTAGGTGTGAATATACGGAATTATTGCATTGGTCGATTTAAGCACATGACCCAACACTTAATGATTAGAATAGGTAGATATCCTTAGGGTCATGTCCTAAGATATTTAGGGTCATGTCTTTAAATAAGAGCGACCAATACAATTACTATTGATTCATATATAGGAGACAAAACATTCTACACAACACTATGGGTCTTGCGTCTCGGTATGGATGAAACACCCGGAACATAGTGGCTCACCATGGGATAATAAGCCGATAGGGTACGAGGGATGACGTTATTGTATTTCTAAAAATGATTTATTCGGAGACAAAAATTGTGACAAACGATCGATCAATAAACCCACTACTACAAAAACCAGAATATGAAACGCTAGATAAAGAACGGTTAAGTGTTTAAAGCGTTTTATAGGTTTATATAGAACGCCTTTCTCTGACAACCGTTATGTGAGTGGACAATATACAACGCCTATCTTAAATAACTGTTTTCTTGATGGTTACCAGTTACCACAATTAAAAAAATAAATAAATTAATGAATCTAAATAAGGCTGACATGCTCTCACTCAGTCACTCCTCCTCTCCCTTCTTTTGCAGGAGTCACGACATCTCCCTTTTCTCCTCTCTTTCTTCCTTTAACCTCTATTCTCTAATTCTTCAGATCTAACCTCTCTTAGTTTTGCTCCCTACTTTGCTAACTCTATCTTAGATTTCTCTCATGTGCCCTTAACAATTAACTTACCTAATTCTACTGGGTAAGATTTTTGTGTATATTATTTCCTTTTAATGCAATTTCGCTTCTTATAGATCGATCTATAACTTTCTCTCTATTTTGATTTTCGTAATTCTAAGTAAGTTATTCTCACTGAATTGCATTATCCTTCTCCCCATGATGATTTTATAGTCGACAATTACTTCAGCATCAAAATTACAGATTCTTATAGATGGTTTCGATTCAATTTATTCAATTTTTTTGGGTTTTGAATTTGGTTGATTGTTTTCATCAAATTGAATTTTTTTTTTGGATGATTTAGGCTTGAAATCCGGATTTTGAAGCAAGAAGCGGTTTATGAAGAATCAAATGAAGTGCTTCGCAGACGAGCCAGTTTGATTTTCGAAGAATATGGAAGATTAAACTTCTCTTTAAATTTAAATCTTGCTACTTTTTTTTTAAAAGATTGAGTATAATGATATATCAAGATGAAGATGAAGGTTGTTTGAAATGGACAAGAGGAGGGAGAATTTGGTACAGACTTGCGAGAGAACAATGAAGTTTGGGGGGACTTAAGTTGAATCAAATGAAGTTGAAGGTTGGGGGAAGCACGAGAAAAGAAAGTTGCAGATGTAATTAACAACTAGTATCTGAAAGTTGCAGATTTGAGTTTTTCTTTAATTTCTAACACTATGTAAATAAGTCAAGTATATTTGTATGTATTTGTTTATACTTAGATAATATTATATATTCATAATTGTAGATCACTTACCTGATCATAGCCTAAGATATAGCCTAATATCAAGTTGTAAATATCATTGACAAGTTGTATGAGATAATCAGGGCAAAATATTCTCTTAATTCCTAATTTTGTTAACTAGATTCGTATTTATCTTATGAACAATTCATTTAGCTAATAATAGAAAATTCATTATATATTTTTTTTTTTGGAAAAAATGGAAGCGAGAAGAATATAGAACTGTCCACTATACTAATTGTTTCCTATTCCTTCTTTATTTCCTTTGATTTAGGAAGGGAAAAGAGAACGGTGCTTCGTGAAAAGCGCTCTCTTTGAATGAGCAAACAAAACGCCTCCTAGGCCCGTTTTGTAAACTTTATAGATCACTTAGCAAGAGAACGCTCCTAAGGCGTTCTGTAAAGCCTATTTCGACAGTTCTCCTTACTCTTTTTTGTAGTAGTGACCCTACGGCACTCTGTCTCCTGGGCATATTTGGTACAAGGGACGAAACCCTCTAACCACTACTTTGAATGAGATAACGTCCAGTAATCGCCATTGGTGTCTCTTAATTAGGTGTGAATACACGGCATTATTGCATTGGTCGATTTAAGCACATGACCCAACACTCAATGATTAGAATAGGTAGATTTCCTTAGGGTCATGTCCTAAGATATTTAGGGTCATGTCTTTAAATAAGAGCGACCAACACAATTACTATTGATTCATATATAGGAGACAAGACATTCTACACAACACTATGGGTCTTGCGTCTCGGTATGGATGAAATCCCCGGAACATAGTGGCTCACCATGGGATAATAAGCCGATAAGGTACGAGGGATGACGTTATTGTATTTCTTAAAATGATTTATTCGGAGAGAAAAATTGTGACAAACGATCGATCAATAAACCCTCCGACACTCTGTCTCCTGGGCATATTTGGTACAAGGGACGAAACCCTCTAACCACTACTTTGAATGAGATAACGTCCAATAATCGCCATTGGTGTCTCTTAATTAGGAATGAATACACGGCCTTATTACAATGGTCGATTTAAGGCAAAAACCTAACACTTTAGGCTTAGAATAGGTAGATTTCCTTGGTTGGTTGTCCTAATATATTTAGGGCATGTCTTTAAATAAGACGCACACAATTACTATTGATTCATTTATAGGAGACAAGACATTCTACACAACACTATGGGTCTTGCGTCTCGGTATGGATGAAACCCCCGGAACATAGTGGCTCACCATGGGATAATAAGCCGATAGGGTACGAGGGATGACGTTATTGTATTTCTTAAAATGATTTATTCGGAGAGAAAAATTGTGACAAACGATCGATCAATAAACCCTACGACACTCTGTCTCCTGGGCATATTTGGTACAAGGGACGAAACCCTCTAACCACTACTTTGAATGAGATAACGTCCAATAATCGCCATTGGTGTCTCTTAATTAGGAATAAATACACGGCATTATTGCATTGGTCGATTTAAGCACATGACCCAACACTTTAGGCTTAGAATAGGTAGATTTCCTTAGGGTCATGTCCTAAGATATTTAGGGTCATGTCTTTAAATAAGAGCGACCAACACAATTACTATTGATTCATATATAGGAGACAAGACATTCTACACAACACTATGGGTCTTGCGTCTCGGTATGGATGAAACCCCGGAACATAGTGGCTCACCATGGGATAATAAGCCGATAGGGTACGAGGGATGACGTTATTGTATTTCTTGAAATGATTTATTCGGAGAGAAAAATTGTGACAAACGATCGATCAATAAACCCTCCGACACTCTGTCTCCTGGGCATATTTGGTACAAGGGACGAAACCCTCTAACCACTACTTTGAATGAGATAACGTCCAATAATCGCCATTGGTGTCTCTTAATTAGGAATGAATACACGGCATTATTGCATTGGTCGATTTAAGCACATGACCCAACACTTTAGGCTTAGAATAGGAAGATTTCCTTAGGGTCATGTCCTAATATATTTAGGGTCATGTCTCTTAAATAAATACGACCAACACAATGACTATTGATTCATGTATAGGAGACAAGACATTCTACACAACACTATGGGTCTTGCGTCTCGGTATGGATGAAACCCCCGGAACATAGTGGCTCACCATGGGATAATAAGCCGATAGGGTACGAGGGATGACGTTATTGTATTTCTTGAAATGATTTATTCGGGGAGAAAAATTGTGACAAACGATCGATCAATAAACCCTCCGACACTCTGTCTCCCTGGGCATATTTGGTACAAGGGACGAAACCCTCTAACCACTACTTTGAATGAGATAACGTCCAATAATCGCCATTGGTGTCTCTTAATTAGGAATAAATACACGGCATTATTGCATTGGTCGATTTAAGCACATGACCCAACACTTTAGGCTTAGAATAGGTAGATTTCCTTAGGGTCATGTCCTAAGATATTTAGGGTCATGTCTTTAAATAATAGCGACCAACACAATGACTATTGATTCATATATAGGAGACAAGACATTCTACACAACACTATGGGTCTTGCGTCTCGGTATGGATGAAACCCCGGAACATAGTGGCTCACCATGGGATAATAAGCCGATAGGGTACGAGGGATGACGTTATTGTATTTCTTGAAATGATTTATTCGGAGAGAAAAATTGTGACAAACGATCGATCAATAAACCCTCCGACACTCTGTCTCCTGGGCATATTTGGTACAAGGGACGAAACCCTCTAACCACTACTTTGAATGAGATAACGTCCAATAATCGCCATTGGTGTCTCTTAATTAGGAATGAATACACGGCATTATTGCATTGGTCGATTTAAGCACATGGCCCAACACTTTAGGCTTAGAATAGGTAGATTTCCTTAGGGTCATGTCCTAATATATTTAGGGTCATGTCTTTAAATAACAGCGACCAACACAATGACTATTGATTCATGTATAGGAGACAAGACATTCTACACAACACTATGGGTCTTGCGTCTCGGTATGGATGAAACCCCGGAACATAGTGGCTCACCATGGGATAATAAGCCGATAGGGTACGAGGGATGACGTTATTGTATTTCTTGAAATGATTTATTCGGAGAGAAAAATTGTGACAAACGATCGATCAATAAACCCTCCGACACTCTGTCTCCTGGGCATATTTGGTACAAGGGACGAAACCCTCTAACCACTACTTTGAATGAGATAACGTCCAATAATCGCCATTGGTGTCTCTTAATTAGGAATGAATACACGACATTATTGCATTGGTCGATTTAAGCACATGACCCAACACTTTAGGCTTAGAATAGGTAGATTTCCTTAGGGTCATGTCCTAATATATTTAGGGTCATGTCTTTAAATAAGAGCGACCAACACAATGACTATTGATTCATGTATAGTAGACAAGACATTCTACACAACACTATGGGTCTTGCGTCTCGGTATGGATGAAACCCCGGAACATAGTGGCTCACCATGGGATAATAAGCCGATAGGGTACGAGGGATGACGTTATTGTATTTCTTGAAATGATTTATTCGGAGAAAAAATTGTGACAAACGATCGATCAATAAACCCTCCGGACACTCTGTCTCCTGGGCATATTTGGTACAAGGGACGAAACCCTCTAACCACTACTTTGAATGAGATAACGTCCAATAATCGCCATTGGTGTCTCTTAATTAGGAATGAATACACGGCATTATTGCATTGGTCGATTTAAGCACATGACCCAACACTTTAGGCTTAGAATAGGTAGATTTCCTTAGGGTCATGTCCTAATATATTTAGGGTCATGTCTTTAAATAAGAGCGACCAACACAATGACTATTGATTCATATATAGGAGACAAGACATTCTACACAACATTATGGGTCTTGCGTCTCGGTATGGATGAAACCCCGGAACATAGTGGCTCACCATGGGATAATAAGCCGATAGGATACGAGGGATGACGTTATTGTATTTCTTGAAATGATTTATTCGGAGAGAAAAATTGTGACAAACGATCGATCAATAAACCCTCCGACACTCTGTCTCCTGGGCATATTTGGTACGAGGGACGAAACCCTCTAACCACTACTTTGAATGAGATAACGTCCAATAATCGCCATTGGTGTCTCTTAATTAGGAATGAATACACGGCATTATTGCATTGGTCGATTTAAGCACATGACCCAACACTTTAGGCTTAGAATAGGTAGATTTCCTTAGGGTCATGTCCTAATATATTTAGGGTCATGTCTTTAAATAAGAGCGACCAACACAATGACTATTGATTCATGTATAGGAGACAAGACATTCTACACAACACTATGGGTCTTGCGTCTCGGTATGGATGAAACCCCCGGAACATAGTGGCTCACCATGGGATAATTGTAGCGGTAGGGTACGAGGGATGACGTTATTGTATTTCTTGAAATGATTTATTCGGAGAGAAAAATTGTGACAAACGATCGATCAATAAACCCTCCGACACTCTGTCTCCTGGGCATATTTGGTACAAGGGACGAAACCCTCTAACCACTACTTTGAATGAGATAACGTCCAATAATCGCCATTGGTGTCTCTTAATTAGGAATGAATACACGGCATTATTGCATTGGTCGATTTAAGCACATGACCCAACACTTTAGGCTTAGAATAGGTAGATTTCCTTGGGGTCATGTCCTAAGATATTTAGGGTCATGTCTTTAAATAAGAGCGACCAACACAATTACTATTGATTCATATATAGGAGACAAGACATTCTACACAACACTATGAGTTTTGCGTCCCGGTATGGATGAAACCCCGGAACATAGTGGCTCACCATGGGATAATAAGCCGGATAGGATACGAGGGATGACGTTATTGTATTTCTTGAAATGATTTATTCGGAGAGAAAAATTGTGACAAACGATCGATCAATAAACCCTCCGACACTCTGTCTCGCGGGCATATTTGGTACGAGGGACGAAACCCTCTAACCACTACTTTGAATGAGATAACGTCCAATAATCGCCATTGGTGTCTCTTAATTAGGAATGAATACACGGCATTATTGCATTGGTCGATTTAAGCACATGACCCAACACTTTAGGCTTAGAATAGGTAGATTTCCTTAGGGTCATGTCCTAATATATTTAGGGTCATGTCTTTAAATAAAAGCGACCAACACAATGACTATTGATTCATGTATAGGAGACAAGACATTCTACACAACACTATGGGTCTTGCGTCTCGGTATGGATGAAACCCCTGGAACATAGTGGCTCACCATGGGATAATAAGCCGATAGGGTACGAGGGATGACGTTATTGTATTTCTTGAAATGATTTTTCGGAGACAAAAATTGTGACAAACGATCGATCAATAAACCCTCCGACACTTTGTCTCCTGGGCATATTTGGTACAAGGGACGAAACCCTCTAACCACTACTTTGAATGAGATAACGTCCAATAATCGCCATTGGTGTCTCTTAATTAGGAATGAATACACGGCATTATTGCATTGGTCGATTTAAGCACATGACCCAACACTTTAGGCTTAGAATAGGTAGATTTCCTTAGGGTCATGTCCTAATATATTTAGGGTCATGTCTTTAAATAAGAGCGACCAACACAATGACTATTGATTCATATATAGGAGACAAGACATTCTACACAACACTATGGGTCTTGCGTCTCGGTATGGATGAAACCCCCGGAACATAGTGGCTCACCATGGGATAATAAACCGATAGGGTACGAGGGATGACGTTATTGTATTTCTTGAAATGATTTATTCGGAGAGAAAAATTGTGACAAACGATCGATCAATAAACCCTCCGACACTCTGTCTCCTGGGCATATTTGGTACAAGGGACGAAACCCTCTAACCACTACTTTGAATGAGATAACGTCCAATAATCGCCATTGGTGTCTCTTAATTAGGAATGAATACACGGCATTATTGCATTGGTCGATTTAAGCACTGACCACACTTTAGGCTTAGAATAGGTAGATTTCCTTAGGGTCATGTCCTAATATATTTAGGGTCATGTCTTTAAATAAGAGCGACCAACACAATTACTATTGATTCATATATAGGAGACAATACATTCTACACAACACTATGGGTCTTGCGTCTCGGTATGGATGAAACCCCCGGAACATAGTGGCTCACCATGGGATAATAAGCCGGTAGGATACGAGGGATGACGTTATTGTATTTCTTGAAATGATTTATTCGGAGAGAAAAATTGTGACAAACGATCGATCAATAAACCCACCGACACTCTGTCTCCTGGGCATATTTGGTACAAGGGACGAAACCCTCTAACCACTACTTTGAATGAGATAGCGTCAAATAATCGCAATTGGTGTCTCTTAATTAGGAATGAATACACGGCCTTATCGCATTGGTCGATTTAAGCACATGGCCCAACACTTTAGGCTTAGAATAGGAAGATTTCCTTAGGGTCATGTCCTAATATATTTAGGGTAATGTATTTAAATAACAGCGAACAACACAATGACTACAGATTCATGTATAGGAGACAAGACATTCTACACAACACTATGGGTCTTGCGTCTCGGTATGGATGAAACCCCCGGAACATAGTGGCTCACCATGGGATAATAAGCCGCTAGGGTACGAGGGATGACGTTATTGTATTTCTTGAAATGATTTTTCGGAGACAAAAATTGTGACAAACGATCGATCAATAAACCCTCCGACACTTTTTCTCCTGGGCATATTTGGTACAAGGGACGAAACTCTCTAACCACTACTTTGAATGAGATAACGTCCAATAATCGCCATTGGTGTCTCTTAATTAGGAATGAATACACGGCATTATTGCATTGGTCGATTTAAGCACATGGCCCAACACTTTAGGCTTAGAATAGGTAGATTTCCTTAGGGTCATGTCCTAATATATTTAGGGTCATGTCTTTAAATAACGACGACCAACACAATGACTATTGTTTCATGTATAGGAGACTAGACATTCTACGCAACACTATGGGTCTTGCGTCTCGGTATGGATGAAATCCCCGGAACATAGTGGCTCACCATGGGATAATAAGCCGATAAGGTACGAGGGATGACGTTATTGTATTTCTTGAAATGATTTGTTCGGAGACAAAAATTGTGACAAACGATCGATCAATAAACCCTCCGACACTCTATCTCCCGGGCATATTTGGTACAAGGGACGAAACCCTCTAACCACTACTTTGAATGAGATAACGTCCAATAATCGCCATTGGTGTCTCTTAATTAGGAATAAATACACGGCATTATTGAATTGGTCGATTTAAGCACATGACCCAACACTTTAGGCTTAGAATAGGTAGATTTCCGTTGGGTCATGTCCTAAGATTTTTAGGGTCATGTCTTTAAATAAGAGCGACCAACACAATGACTATTGATTCATATATAGGAGACAAGACATTCTACACAACACTATGGGTCTTGCGTCTCGGTATGGATGAAAACCCCCGGAACATAGTGGCTCACCATGGGATAATAAGCCGGTAGGATACAAGGGATGACGTTATTGTATTTCTTGAAATGATTTATTCGGAGAGAAAAATTGTGACAAACGATCGATCAATAAACCCTCCGACACTCTGTCTCCCGGGCGTATTTGGTACAAGGGACGAAACCCTCCTAACCACTACTTTGAATGAGATAGCGTCCAATAATCGCCATTGGTGTCTCTTAATTAGGAATGAATACACGGCATTATTGTATTGGTCGATTTAAGCACATGGCCCAACACTTTAGGCTTAGAATAGGTAGATTTCCTTAGGGTCATGTCCTAATATATTTAGGGTCATGTCTTTAAATAACAGCGACCAACACAAATATCTATTGATTCATGTATAGGAGACAAGACATTCTACACAACACTATGGGTCTTGCGTCTCGGTATGGATGAAACCCCCGGAACATAGTGGCTCACCATGGGATAATAAGCCGATAGGGTACGAGGGATGACGTTATTGTATTTCTTGAAATGATTTTTCGGAGACAAAAATTGTGACAAACGATCGGTCAATAAACCCTACGACACCCAGTCTCCTGGGCACATTTGGTACAAGGGACGAAACCCTCTAACCACTACTTTGAATGAGAAAACGTCCAATAATCGCCATTGGTGTCTCTTAATTAGGAATGAATACACGACATTATTGCATTAGTCGATTTAAGCACATGACCCAACACTTTAGGCTTAGAATAGGAAGATTTCCTTAGGGTCATGTCCTAATATATTTAGGGTCATGTCTTTAAATAACAGCGACCAACACAATGACTATAGATTCATGTATAGGAGACAAGACATTCTACACAACACTATGGGTCTTGCGTCTCGGTATGGATGAAACCCCCGGAACATAGTGGCTCACCATGGGATAATAAGCCGATAGGGTACGAGGGATGACGTTATTGTATTTCTTAAAATGATTTATTCGGAGACAAAAATTGTGACAAACGATCGATCAATAAACCCTCCGACACTCTGTCTCCTGGGCATATTTGGTACAAGGGACGAAACCCTCTAACCACTACTTTGAATGAGATAACGTCCAATAATCGCCATTGGTGTCTCTTAATTAGGAATGAATACACGGCATTATTGCATTGGTCGATTTAAGCACATGACCCAACACTTTAGGCTTAGAATAGGTAGATTTCCTTAGGGTCATGTCCTAAGATATTTAGGGTCATGTCTTTAAATAACGACCGACCAACCAATGACTATTGATTCATATATAGGAGACAAGACATTCTACACAACACTATGGGTCTTGCGTCTCGGTATGGATGAAACCCCGGGAACATAGTGGCTCACCCTGGAATAATAAGCCGATAGGGTACGAGAGATGACGTTATTGTATTTCATGAAATGATTTATTCGGAGAGAAAAATTGTGACAAACGATCGATCAATAAACCCTCTGACACTCTGTCTCCTGGGCATATTTGGTACAAGGGACAAAACCCTCTAACCACTACTTTGAATGAGATAACGTCCAATAATCGCCATTGGTGTCTCTTAATTAGGAATGAATACACGACATTATTGCATTGGTCGATTTAAGCACATGACCCAACACTTTAGGCTTAGAATAGGTAGATTTCCTTAGGGTCATTTCCTAAGATATTTAGGGTCATGTCTTTAAATAAGAGCGAGCCAACGCAATTACTATTGATTCATATATAGGAGACAAGACATTCTAGCCCACACTATGGGTCTTGCGTCTCGGTATGGATGAAACCCCGGGAACATAGTGGCTCACCGTGGAATAATAAGCCGAGTAGGGTACGAGGGATGACGTTATTGTATTTCTTGAAATGATTTATTCGGAGAGAAAAATTGTGACAAACGATCGATCAATAAACCCCTCGACACTCTGTCTCCTGGGCATATTTGGTACAGGGGACGAAACCCTCTAACCACTACTTTGAATGAGATAGCGTCCAATAATCGCCATTGGTGTCTCTTAATTAGGAATGAATACACGGCATTATTGCATTGGTCGATTTAAGCACATGACCCAACACTTTAGGCTTAGAATAGGAAGATTTCCTTAGGGTCATGTCCTAATATATTTAGGGTCATGTCTTTAAATAACAGCGAACAACACAATGACTATTGATTCATGTATAGGAGACAAGACATTCTACACAACACTATGGGTCTTGCGTCTCGGTATGGATGAAACCCCGGAACATAGTGGCTCACCATGGGATTATAAGCCGATAGTAGGTACGAGGGATGACATTATTGTATTTCTTGAAATGATTTATTCGGAGAGAAAAATTGTGACAAACGATCGATCAATAAACCCTCCAACACTCTGTCTCGTGGGCATATTTGGTACAAGGGACGCAACCCTCTAACCACTACTTTGAAAGAGATAACGTCCAATAATCGCCATTGGTGTCTCTTAATTGGGAATGAATACGCGGCATTATTGCATTGGTCGATTTAAGCACAAGACCCAACACTTTAGGCTTAGAATAGGAACATTTCCTTAGGGTCATGTCCTAATATATTTAGGGCCATGTCTTTAAATAACGGCGACCAACACAATGACTATTGATTCATGTATAGGAGACAAGACATTCTACACAACACTATGGGTCTTGCGTCTCGGTATGGATAAAATCCCCGGAACATAGTGGTTCACCATGGGATAATAAGCCGATAGGGTACGAGGGATGACGTTATTGTATTTCTTGAAATGATTTATTCGGAAAGAAAAATTGTGACAAACGATCGATCAATAAACCCTTTGACACTCTGTCTCTTGGGCATATTTGGTACAAGGGACGAAACCCTCTAACCACTACTTTGAATGAGATAACGTCCAATAATCGGAGCATTGGTCAATTTAAGCACATGACCCAACACTTTAGGCTTAGAATAGGAAGATTTCCTTAGGGTCATGTCCAAATATATTTCGGGTCATGTCTTTAAATAACAAGCGACCAACACAAAAACTATTGATTCATGTATAGGAGACAAGACATTCTACACAACACTATGGGTCTTACGTCTCGGTATGGATGAAACCCCCGGAACATAGGGGCTCACCATGGGATAATAAGCCGATAGGGTACGAGGGATGACGTTATTGTATTTCTTGAAATGATTTATTCGGAGACAAAAATTGTGACAAACGATCGATCAATAAACCCTCCGACACTCTGTCTCCTTGGCATAATTGGTACTAGGGGCAAAAACCTCTAACCACTACTTTGAATGAGATAACGTCCAATAATCGCCATTGGTGGCTCTTAATTAGGAATGAATACACGGCATTATTGCATTAGTCGATTTAAGCACGTGACCCAACACTTTAGGCTTAGAATAGGTAGATTTCCTTAGGGTCATGTCCTAATATATTTAGGGTCATGTCTTTAAATAAGAGCGACCAACACAAGTACTATTGATTCATATATAGGAGACAAGGCATTCTACACAATACTATGGGTCTTGCGTTTCTGTATGGATGAAACCCCCGGAACATAGTGGCTCACCATGGGATAATAAGCCGAGTAGGGCACGAGAGATAACATTATTGTATTTCTTGAAATGATTTATTCGAAGAGAAAAATTATGACAAACGATTGATCAATAAACCCTCCGACACTCTGTCAACTGGGAATATTTGGTACAAGGGACGAAACCCTCTAACCACTACATTGAATGAGATAACGTCCAATAATAGCCATTGGTGTCTCTTAATTAGGAATGAATACACGGCATTATTGCATTGGTCGATTTAAGCACATGACCCAACACTTTAGGCTTAGAATAGGTAGATTTTCTTAGGGTCATGTCCTAAGATATTTAGGGTCATGTCTTTATAAGAGCGACCAACACAATGACTATTGATTCATATATAGGAGACAAGACATTCTACACAACACTATGGGTCTTGCGTCTCTGTATGGATGAAACCCCCGGAACACAGTGGCTCACCCTCGAATAATAAGCCGATAGGGTACGAGAGATGACGTTATTGTATTTCATGAAATGATTTATTCGGACAGAAAAATTGTGACAAACGATCGATCAATAAACCCTCCGACACTCGGTCTCCTGGGCATATTTGGTACAAGGGACAAAACCCTCTAACCACTACTTTGAATGAAATAACGTCCCATAATCGCCATTGGTGTCTCTTAATTTGGAATGAATACACGGCATTATTGCATTGGTCGATTTAACCACATGACCCAACACTTTAGGCTTAGAATAGGTAGATTTCCTTAGGGTCATGTCCTAAGATATATAGGGTCATGTCTTTAAATAAGAGCGAGCAACACAATTACTATTGATTCATATATAGGAGACAAGACATTCTACACACCACACTATGGGTCTTGCGTCTCGATATGGATGAAACCCCCGGAACATAGTGGCTCACCATGGGATAATAAGCCGATAGGGTACGAGTGATGACGTTATTGTATTTCTTGAAATAATTTATTCGGAGAGAAAACTTGTGACAAACGATCGATCAATAAACCCTCCGACACTCTGTCTCCTGAACATATTTGGTACAAGGGACGAAACCCCTCTAACCACTACTTTGAATGAGATAGCGTCCAATAATCGCCATTGGTGTCTCTTAATTAGGAATGAATACACGGCATTATCGCATTGGTCGATTTAAGCACATGACCCAACACTTTAGGCTTAGAATAGGAAGATTTCCTTAGGGTCATGTCCTAATATATTTAGGGTCATGTCTTTAAATAACAGCGACCAACACAATGACTATTGATTCATGTATAGGAGACAAGACAATCTACACAACACTATGAGTCTTGCGTCTCGGTATGGATGAAACCCCGGAACATAGTGGCTCACCATAGGATAATAAGCCGATAGGGTACGAGGGATGACGTTATTGTATTTCTTGAAATGATTTATTCGGAGAGAAAAATTGTGACAAACGATCGATCAATAAACCCTCCAACACTCTGTCTCGTGGGCATATTTGGTACAAGGGACGAAACCCTCTAACCACTACTTTGAATGAGATAACGTCCAATAATCGCCATTGGTGTCTCTTAATTGGGAATGAATACACGGCATTATTGCATTGGTCGATTTAAGCACATGACCCAACATTTTAGGCTTGAGAATAGGAAGATTTCCTTAGGGTCATGTCCTAAGATATTTAGGGTCATGTCTTTAAACAACAGCGACCAACACAATGACTATTGATTCATGTATAGGAGACAAGACATTCTACACAACACTATGGGTCTTGCGTCTCGGTATGGATGAAACCCCCGGAACATAGTGGCTCGCCATGGGATAATAAGCCGATAGGGTACGAGGGATAACATTATTGTATTTCTTGACATGATTTATTCGGAGAGAAAAAATGTGACAAACGATCGATCAATAAACCCTCCGACACTCTGTCTCTTGGGCACATTTGGTACAAGGGACGAAACCCTCTAACCACTACTTTGAATGAGATAACGTCCAATAATCGCCATTGGTGTCTCTTAATTAGGAATGAATACACGGCATTATTGCATTGGTCGATTTAAGCACATGACCCAACACTTTAGGCTTAGAATAGGAAGATTTCCTTAGGGTCATGTCCTAATATATTTAGGGTCATGTCTTTAAATAACAGCGAACAACACAATGACTATTGATTCATGTATAGGAGACAAGACATTCTACACAACACTATGGGTCTTGCGTCTCGGTATGGATGAAACCCCCGGAACATAGTGGCTCACCATGGGATAATAAGCCGATAGGGTACGAGGGATGACGTTATTGTATTTCTTGAAATGATTTATTCGGAGAGAAAAATTGTGACAAACGATCGATCAATAAACCCTTCAACACTCTGTCTCCTAGGCATATCTGGTACAAGGGACGAAACCCTCTAACCACTACTTTGAATGAGATAACGTCCAATAATCGCCATTGGTGTCTCTTAATTAGGAATGAATACACGGCATTATTGCATTGGTCGATTTAAGCACATGACCCAACACTTTAGGCTTTGAATAGGTAGATTTCCTTAGGGTCATGTCAAATGATATTTATGGTCTTGTCTTTAAATAAGAGCGACCAACACAATTACTATTGATTCATATATAAGAGACAAGACATTCAACACAACACTATGGGTCTTGCGTCTCATTATGGATGAAACCCCCCGGAACATAGTGGCTCACCATGGGATAATAAGCCGATAGGGTACGAGGGATGACGTTATTGTATTTCTTGAAATGATTTATTCGGAGACAAAAATTGTGACAAACGATCGATCAATAAACCCTCCGACACTCTGTCAGCTGGGCATATTTGGTACAAGGGACGAAACCCTCTAACCACTACTTTGAATGAGATAACGTCCAATAATCGCCATTGGTGTCTCTTAATTAGGAATGAATACAGGGCATTATTGGATTGGTCGATTTAAGAACATGAACCAACACTTTAGGCTTAGAATAGGAAGATTTCCTTAGGGTCATGGCCTAATATATTTAGGGTCATGTCTTTAAATAACAACGACCAACACAATGACTATTGATTCATGTATAGGAGACAAGACATTCTACACAACACTATGGGTCTTGCATCTCGGTATGGATGAAACCCCCGGAACATAGTGGCTCACCATGGGATAATAAGCCGATAGGGTACGAGGGATGACGTTATTGTATTTCTTGAAATGATTTATTCGGAGAGAAAAATTGTGACAAACGATCGATCAATAAACCCTCCAACACTCTGTCTCCTGGGCATGTTTAGTACAAGGGACGAAACCCTATAACCACTACTTTGAATGAGATAGCGTCCAATAATCGCCATTGGTGTCTCTTAATTGGGAATGAATACACGGCATTATTGCATTGGTCGATTTAAGCACATGACCCAACACTTTAGGCTTAGAATAGGAAGATTTCCTTAGGGTCATGTCCTAATATATTTAGGGTCATGTCTTTAAATAACAGTGAACAACACTATGGGTCTTGCGTCTCGGTATGGATGAAACCCCCGGAACATAGTGGCTCACCATGGGATAATAAGCCGATAGGGTACGAGGGATGACGTTATTGTATTTCTTGAAATGATTTATTCGGAGAGAAAAATTGTGACAAACGATCGATCAATAAACCCTCCGACACTCTGTCTCCTGGGATTATTTGGTAGAAGGGACGAAACCCTCTAACCACTACTTTGAATGAGATAACGTCCAATAATCGCCATTGGTGTCTCTTAATTAGGAATGAATACACGGCATTATTGCATTAGTCGATTTAAGCACATGACCCAACACTTTAGGCTTAGAATAGGTAGATTTCCTTAGGGTCATGTCCTAAGATATTTAGGGTCATGTCTTTAAATAAGAGCGACCAACACAATTACTATAGATTCATATATAGGAGACAAGACATTCTACACAACACTATGGGTCTTGCATCTCGGTATGGATGAAACCCCGGAACATAGTGGCTCACCTTGGGATAATAAGCCGATAGGGTACGAGGGATGAGATTATTGTATTTCTTGACATGATTTATTCGGAGACAAAAATTGTGACAAACGATCGATCAATAAACCCTCTGACACTCTGTCTCTTGGGCATATTTGGTACAAGGGACGAAACCCTCTAACCACTACTTTGAATGAGATAACGTCCAATAATCGCCATTGGTGTCACTTAATTAGGAATGAATACACGGCATTGTTGCATTGGTCTTTTTAAGCACATGACCCAACACTTTAGGCTTAGAATAGGAAGATTTCCTTAGGGTCATGTCCTAATATATTTAGGGTCATGTCTTTAAAAAACAACGACCAACACAATGACTATTGATTCATGTATAGGAGACAAGACATTCTACACAACACTATGGGTCTTGCCTCTCGGTATGGATGAAACCCCCGGAACATAGTGGCTCACCATAGGCTAATAAGCCGGAAGTAGGTACGAGGGATGACGTTATTGTATTTCTTGAAGTAATTTATTCGGAGAGAAAATTTGTGACAAACGATCGATCAATAAACCTTCCAACACTCTGTCTCCTAGGCATATCTGGTATAGGGGACGAAACCCTCTAACCACTACTTTGAATGAGATAACGTCCAATAATCGCCATTGGTGTCTCTTAATTAGGAATCAATACACGACATTATTGCATTGGTCGATTTAACCACATGACCCAACACTTTAGGCTTAGAATAGGTAGATTTCCTTAGGGTCATGTCCTAAGACATTTAGGGTCATGTCTTTAAATAAGAACGACCAACACAATTACTATTGATTCATATATAAGAGACAAGACATTCTACACAACACTATGGGTCTTGCGTCTCGGTATGGATGAATCCCACGGAACATAGTGGCTCACCATGGGATAATAAGCCGATATGGTACAAGGGATGACGTAATTTTATTTCTTGAAATGATTTATACGGAGACAAAAATTGTGACAAAAGATCGATCAACAAACCCTCCGACACTCTGTCAGCTGGGCATATTTGGTACAAGGGACGAAACCCTCTAACCACTACTTTGAATGAGAGAACGTCCAATTATCGCCATTGGTGTCTCTTAAATAGGAATGAATACACGGCATTATTGCATTAGCCAATTTAAGCACACGACCGAACACTTTAGGCTTAGAATAGGTAGATTTCCTTAGGGTCATGTCCTAAGATATTTATGGTCATGTCTTTAAATAAGAGCGACCAACACAATTACTATTGATTCATATAAAAGAGACAAGACATTCAACACAACACTATGGGTCTTGCGTCTCGGTATGGATGAAACCCCCGGAACATAGTGGCTCACCATGGGATAATAAGCCGATAGGGTACGAGGGATGACGTTATTGTATTTCTTGAAGTAATTTATTCGGAGAGAAAATTTGTTACAAACGATCGATCAATAAACCCTCCAACACTCTGTCTCCTAGGCATATTTGGTACAAGGGACGAAACCCTCTAACCACTACTTTGAATAAGATAACGTCCAATAATCGCCATTGGTGTCTCTTAATTAGGAATGAATACACGGCATTATTGCATTGGTCGATTTAAGCACATGACCCAACACTTTAGGCTTAGAATAGGTAGATTTCCTTAGGGTCATGTCCTAAGATATTTATGGTCATGTCTTTAAATAAGAGCGACCAACACAATTACTATTGATTCATATATAAGAGACAAGACATTCTACATAACACTATGGGTCTTGCGTCTCGGTATGGATGAAACCCCGGAACATAGTGGCTCACCATGGGATAATAAGCCGATAGGGTACGAGGGATGACGTTATTGTATTTCTTGAAATGATTTATTCGGAGACAAAAATTGTGACAAACGATCGATCAATAAACCCTCCGCTCGTCTCCGGGCATATTTGGTACAAGGGACGAAACCCTCTAACCACTACTTTGAATAAGATAACGTCCAATAATCGCCATTGGTGTCTCTTAATTAGGAATGAATACACGGCATTATTGCATTAGTCGATTTAAGCACATGACCCAACACTTTAGGCTTAGAATAGGTAGATTTCCTTAGGGTCATGTCCTAAGATATTTAAGGTCATGTCTTTAAATAAGAGCGACCAACACAATTACTATAGATTCATATATAGGAGACAAGACATTCTACACAACACTATGGGTCTTGCATCTCGGTATGGATGAAACCCCGGAACATATTGGCTCACCAAGGGATAATATGCCGATAGAGTACGAGGGATGACATTATTGTATTTCTTGAAATGATTTATTCGGAGAGAAAAATTGTGACAAACGATCGATAAACCCTCCGACACTCTGTCTCGTGGGTATATTTGGTACAAGCAGGGACGAAACCCTCTAACCACTACTTTGAATAAGATAACATCCAATAATCGCCATTGGTGTCTCTTAATTAGGAATGAATACACGGCATTATTGCATTGGTCGATTTAAGCACATGACGCCAACACTTTAGGCTTAGAATAGGTAGATTTCCTTAGGGTCATGTCCTAAGATATTTAGGGTCATGTCTTTAAATAAGAGCGACCAACACAATGACTATTGATTCATATATAAGAGACAAGACATTCTACATAACACTATGGGTCTTGCGTATCGGTATGGATGAATCCCACGGAACATAGTGGCTCACCATGGGATAATAAGCCGATAAGGTACGAGGGATGACGTTATTGTATTTCTTGAAATGATTTATTCGGAGACAAAAATTGTGACAAACGATCGATCAATAAACCCTCTCGTCTCCTGGGCATATTTGGTACAAGGGACGAAACCCTCTAACCACTACTTTGAATAAGATAACGTCCAATAATCGCCATTGGTGTCTCTTAATTAGGAATGAATACACGGCATTATTGCATTAGTCGATTTAAGCACATGACCCAACACTTTAGGCTTAGAATAGGTAGATTTCCTTAGGGTCATGTCCTAAGATATTTAGGGTCATGTCTTTAAATAAGAGCGACCAACACAATTACTATTGATTCATATATAGGAGACAAGACATTCTACACAACACTATGGGTCTTGCGTCTCGGTATGGATGAAACCCCCGGAACATAGTGGCTCACCATGGGATAATAAGCCGATAAGGTACGAGGGATGACGTTATTGTATTTCTTAAAATGATTTATTCGGAGAGAAAAATTGTGACAAACGATCGATCAATAAACCCTCCGACACTCTGGGCATATTTTGTACAAGGGACGAAACCCTCTAACCACTACTTTGAATAAGATAACGTCCAATAATCGCCATTGGTGTCTCTTAATTAGGAATGAATACACGGCATTATTGCATTGGTCGATTTAAGCACATGACCCAACACTTTAGGCTTAGAATAGGTAGATTTCCTTAGGGTCATGTCCTAAGATATTTAGGGTCATGTCTTTAAATAAGAGCGACCAACACAATTACTATTGATTCATATATAGGAGACAAGACATTCTACACAACACTATGGGTCTTGCGTCTCGGTATGGATGAAACCCCCGGAACATAGTGGCTCACCATGGGATAATAAGCCGATAGGGTACGAGGGATGACGTTATTGTATTTCTTGAAATGATTTATTCGGAGACAAAAATTGTGACAAACGATCGATCAATAAACCCTCCGACACTCTGGGCATATTTTGTACAAGGGACGAAACCCTCTAACCACTACTTTGAATAAGATAACGTCCAATAATCGCCATTGGTGTCTCTTAATTAGGAATGAATACACGGCATTATTGCATTAGTCGATTTAAGCACATGACCCAACACTTTAGGCTTAGAATAGGTAGATTTCCTTAGGGTCATGTCCTAAGATATTTAGGGTCATGTCTTTAAATAAGAGCGACCAACACAATTACTATTGATTCATATATAGGAGACAAGACATTCTACACAACACTATGGGTCTTGCGTCTCGGTATGGATGAAACCCCCGGAACATAGTGGCTCACCATGGGATAATAAGCCGATAGAGTACGAGGGATGACGTTATTGTATTTCTTGAAATGATTTATTCCGAGAGAAAAATTGTGACAAACGATCGATCAATAAACCCTCCGACACTCTGTCTCTTGGGCATATTTGGTACAAGGGACGAAACCCTCTAACCACTACTTTGAATGAGATAACGTCCAATAATCGCCATTGGTGTCACTTAATTAGGAATGAATACACGGCATTATTGCATTGGTCTTTTTGAAGCACATGACCCAACACTTTAGGCTTAGAATAGGAAGATTTCCTTAGGGTCATGTCCTAATATATTTAAGGTCATGTCTTTAAATAAAGCGACCAACACAATGACTATTGATTCATGTATAGGAGACAAGACATTCTACACAACACTATGGGTCTTGCATCTCGGTATGGATGAAACCCCCGGAACATAGTGGCTCACCATAGGCTAATAAGCCGATAGGGTACGAGGGATGACGTTATTGTATTTCTTGAAATAATTTATTCGGAGAGAAAAATTGTGACAAACGATCGATCAATAAACCCTCCAACACTCTGTCTCCTAGGCATATTCGGTACAGGGGACGAAACCCTCTAACCACTACTTTGAATGAGATAACGTCCAATAATCGCCATTGGTGTCTCTTAATTAGGAATCAATACACGGCATTATTGCATTGGTCGATTTAAGCACATGACCCAACACTTTAGGCTTAGAATAGGTAGATTTCCTTCAGGTGTCATGTCCTAAGACATTTATGGTCATGTCTTTAAATAAGAACGACCAACACAATTACTATTGATTCATATATAAGAGACAAGACATTCTACACAACACTATGGGTCTTGCGTCTCGGTATGGATGAATCCCACGGAACATAGTGGCTCACCATGGGATAATAAGCCGATAGGGTACGAGGGATGACGTTATTGTATTTCTTGAAATGATTTATTCGGAGACAAAAATTGTGACAAACGATCGATCAATAAACCCTCCGACACTCTGTCTCCTGGGCATATTTGGTACAAGGGACGAAACCCTCTAACCACTACTTTGAATGAGATAACGTCCAATAATCGCCATTGGTGTCTCTTAAATAGGAATGAATACACGGCATTATTGCATTAGCCAATTTAAGCACATGACCGAACACTTTAGTCTTAGAATAGGTAGATTTCCTTTAGGGTCATGTCTTTAAATAAGAGCGACCAACACAATTACTATTGATATATATATAGGAGACAAGACATTCTACACAACACTATGGGTCTTGCATCTCGGTATGGATGAAACCCCCGGAACATAGTGGCTCACCATGGGATAATAAGCCGATAGGGTACGAGGGATGACATTATTGTATTTCTTGAAATGATTTATTCGGAGAGAAAAATTGTGACAAACGATCGATCAATAAACCCTCCGACACTCTGTCTCTTGGGCATATTTGGTACAAGGGACGAAACCCTCTAACCACTACATTGAATGAGATAACGTCAAATAATCGCCATTGGTGTCTCTTAATTAGTAATGAATACACGGCATTATTGCATTGGTCGATTTTTAAGCACATGACCCAACACTTTAGGCTTAGAATAGGAAGATTTCCTTAGGGTCATGTCCTAATATATTTAGGGTCATGTCTTTAAAAAACAAAGCGACCAACACAATGACTATTGATTCATGTGTAGGAGACAAGACATTCTACACAACACTATGGGTCTTGCGTCTCGGTATGGATGAAACCCCCGGAACATAGTGGCTTACCATGGGATAATAAGCCGATAGGGGTACGAGGGATGACGTTATTGTATTTCTTGAAGTAATTTATTCGGAGAGAAAAATTTGTGACAAACGATCGATCAATAAACCCTCCAACACTCTGTCTCCTAGGCATATCTGGTACAAGGGACGAAACCCTCTAACCACTACTTTGAATAAGATAACGTCCAATAATCGCCATTGGTGTCTCTTAATTAGGAATGAATACACGGCATTATTGCATTGGTCGATTTAACCACATGACGCAACACTTTAGGCTTTGAATAGGTAGATTTCCTTAGGGTCATGTCCTAAGATATTTATGGTCATGTCTTTAAATAAGAGCGACCAACACAATTACTATTGATTCATATATAAGAGACAAGACATTCTATATAACACTATGGGTCTTGCGTCTCGGTATGGATGAATCCCCACGGAACATAGTGGCTCACCATGGGATAATAAGCCGATAGGGTACGAGGGATGACGTTATTGTATTTCTTGAAATGATTTATTCGGAGACAAAAATTGTGACAAACAATCGATCAATAAACCCTCTGTCAGCTGGGCATATTTGGTACAAGGGACGAAACCCTCTAACCACTACTTTGAATAAGATAACGTCCAATAATCGCCATTGGTGTCTCTTAATTAGGAATGAATACACGGCATTATTGCACTAGTCGATTTAAGTAGATGACCCAACACTTTAGGCTTAGAATAGGTAGATTTCCTTAGGGTCATGTCCTAAGATATTTAGGGTCATGTCTTTAAATAAGAGCGACCAACACAATTACTATAGATTCATATATAGGAGACAAGACATTCTACACAACACTATGGGTCTTGCATCTCGGTATGGATGAAACCCCCGGAACATAGTGGCTCACCATGGGATAATAAGCCGATAGGGTACGAGGGATGACATTATTGTATTTCTTGACATGATTTATTCAGAGAGAAAAATTGTGACAAACGATCGATCAATAAACCCTCCGACACTCTGTCTCTTGGGCATATTTGGTACAAGGGACGAAACCCTCTAACCACTTCTTTGAATAAGATAGCATCCAATAATCGTCATTGGTGTCTCTTAATTAGGAATGAATACACGGCATTATTGCATTGGTCGATTTAACCACATGACGCAACACTTTAGGCTTTGAATAGGTGGATTTCCTTAGGGTCATGTCCTAAGATATTTATGGTCATGTCTTTAAATAAGAGCGACCAACACAATGACTATTGATTCATATATAAGAGACAAGACATTCTATATAACACTATGGGTCTTGCGTATCGGTATGGATGAATCCCATGGAACATAGTGGCTCACCATGGGATAATAAGCCGATAGGGTACGAGGGATGACGTTATTGTATTTCTTGAAATGATTTATTCGGAGACAAAAATTGTGACAAACGATCGATCAATAAACCCTCTGTCAGCTGGGCATATTTGGTACAAGGGACGAAACCCTCTAACCACTACTTTGAATAAGATAACGTCCAATAATCGCCATTGGTGTCTCTTAATTAGGAATGAATACACGGCATTATTGCATTAGTCGATTTAAGTAGATGACCCAACACTTTAGGCTTAGAATAGGTAGATTTCCTTAGGGTCATGTCCTAAGATATTTAGGGTCATGTCTTTAAATAAGAGCGACCAACACAATTACTATAGATTCATATATAGGAGACAAGACATTCTACACAACACTATGGGTCTTGCATGTCGGTATGGATGAAACCCCCGGAACATAGTGGCTCACCATGGGATAATAAGCCGATAGGGTACGAGGGATGACATTATTGTATTTCTTGACATGATTTATTCAGAGAGAAAAATTGTGACAAACGATCGATCAATAAACCCTCCGACACTCTGTCTCTTGGGCATATTTGGTACAAGGGACGAAACCCTCTAACCACTACTTTGAATAAGATAACGTCCAATAATCGTCATTGGTGTCTCTTAATTAGGAATGAATACACGGCATTATTGCATTGGTCGATTTAACCACATGACGCAACACTTTAGGCTTTGAATAGGTAGATTTCCTTAGGGTCATGTCCTAAGATATATATGGTCATGTCTTTAAATAAGAGCGACCAACGCAATTACTATTGATTCATATATAAGAGACAAGACATTCTATATAACACTATGGGTCTTGCGTATCGGTATGGATGAATCCCACGGAACATAGTGGCTCACCATGGGATAATAAGCCGATAGGGTACGAGGGATGACGTTATTGTATTTCTTGAAATGATTTATTCGGAGACAAAAATTGTGACAAACGATCGATCAATAAACCCTCTGTCAGCTGGGCATATTTGGTACAAGGGACGAAACCCTCTAACCACTACTTTGAATAAGATAACGTCCAATAATCGCCATTGGTGTCTCTTAATTAGGAATGAATACACGGCATTATTGCACTAGTCGATTTAAGTAGATGACCCAACACTTTAGGCTTAGAATAGGTAGATTTCCTTAGGGTCATGTCCTAAGATATTTAGGGTCATGTCTTTAAATAAGAGCGACCAACACAATTACTATAGATTCATATATAGGAGACATGACATTCTACACAACACTATGGGTCTTGTGTCTCGGTATGGATGAAACCCCCGGAACATAGTGGCTCACCATGGGATAATATGTAACACCCCGTAATTTTTCCCTCTTTATTTTTGGTGTTAGTTTATTTTAAAATGATATTCTTTTCGTAAAAAAAAAATAAATAATTTATTATTTTCTCTAGATCAATGATTTTTTATTCTTTATAATTTGGGAGCCGAATTATTATTTTATTATATGGTGTGTTAGTGTGTGCATTATATTTATATTTATAATATAATTTATTAGAATTATTTTTATTATTAAGTATTTTCGACATTTAGGCGCGATTTAGGAATTAACCGTTTTATCGCGTATCGGGCTTTCGGAGCATGGATCGTTGTTGAATTGGGCCGAAAGTTTTGTGTGGGTGTTGGGCTTGGGGCAGCCGGCCAAGTGAAGGATTAAGGGGAGCCTTCTCCTTTTCTTTTCTCTTTTGTTTTTCTCATGACTCTTTGTTGATTTGTAACCCCCTAATCATTCTCCTTCATTAAAACCCTTTATTTCAATCATTAAACATCCATAAAATTCTTATTTTTAATCAAAGAAGTTCAGCAGCATTATTCTCATTTAACCCCCCACCGTTTCAAGAAAAGAAAGAGAGAAAAGGAAGAGCAAAAGAATAGAAAGTTCAACCCGGTTTTTCCTGTCGCACCTTCACGAAAATAACCGTAGCCGGAAATCTAACCGTTAGATCGTCTTCAAATTTGGACACAACGTTTATAACGTCTTGTTCTACATTCTGACCGGAGCGATTTGGAATCTAAGCTTTATACCATCGGGAATCATGGTCGTAACAGAGCAGTACGAAACAAGAGTTTTCAACGTTCAAGAAGAAATGCCTAGTGTCTCGTTGCTACAATTCTCGTTCGTAATGCTTGGGGTTAGAAGAGGATTTGGATTGCATGATTAACTCGTGATTGTCTCTTTAGACTCAGCTCTCCTCCCGACGATCCAGGTAACTAGTTGTTATCTTAGAACCATAGTGATTAGGGTATTATTCGGTATTAGATTAATACGTTAGGAATTATCTAAAATACTTTTTGAATGATATTTTTGATGAAATTTGACATGAACATACGTGACACATGCTATGTGAATACTGTGTAGAGAAAAATAATTTTCTCATGATTTTTAATATTTATTTGATTTAATTAGTATTTTGTGCGTTTTTGGCTAAATTTCGTAATAATTATTGAACGACTGTTAAAATTGATGAAATCATTTTTATTTGATCATGTTACATGCGTATAATGTATTCCATGCCTTAGAATAATTTTTATCTACTGTTTACTATTTTAATTAATTGATATATCTGTTTTTGTAATTTCTGTTCTGTCAGTATTTAATTCATGAAAATTATTTGTAAAGGCAGAAAAATTAATTTACTTGAATAGTATGTATTCCCGTGAGTTGTTACATGTTATGTGAATTTTTGGTAATTTTTGGGCGTCTGTTTATATTTTAAATTATTATAATGGCTTATTTGAGGAATCTGTATATTAACTGTTAAAAATACTTTTGGAGTCCGAAAATTATAAATAAAAATTGTACCATGTCAGTAGAGCTATTAGGGTTATATGATAATTTTTGTGTGATTTTTCTGCTCGAATTTGTAGGTTTCATAATTATTACGGTGTTTTTGTAATGAAATTGAGGACACACTATTAAATTGTTTGAGGGCTTGTAAATCAGATATAATTTATAATTTAATATATTCTGGGTTTCTGATTTTCAGTAGTATATAGTATGCATCATTTGAGTAACCACATGTTTAGGTTTGATTTATGAAATAAAATGATTTAATTGTTATTACTCTTTTAATGAATATGATTTAGAGTTAATTGGTGATGTATTTGTAATTGAGTGTGGTTGCTGTAAAAACCAGTATATTGTCATTGTTGATGTTTTGGAATGTTCAAGTGTTATTGTGAGAGATATTTGTTGAAAATTTGTAAGTGATTTATTTTGAGGATTTTTTTGAAGAATTACTTTTGATGAATTATGGGTATAAGGCCGGGTGGCATCCCTTTTGATGAATATTTTTGAGATGAATAATACTTTGATGACATTTATGATTTTATTTTGAGATAAGAACATCCGGTGGGATAGATGTAGTCCCCGGTGAAGAACATGCCAACCACCTGGTTTGCGAACTAGGGGTAAGCCTGGGTTAATTGTTGTCGTCCGAGAGGTCAGGGAGTTCTGCGTGTTCTACCCTCGCATCGGGAGTTTGGCCATTCTTAGACACGGGCAAGGGGGAACGTAAGCCCATAGAGCGACCTGGAGATTGCGATCGACAAACCTTAGGAAGTGATTTGCGAATCACTAGCGTTCGGTTTCTGTCTCAGACACTTGTTTTACCTATACTTTTATTTTTCTAAAAGTACTCTTGAGATGATTTATTTATTTTTATCCAACTCATTTGCTATTTATTATTCAATTGCGTTATTTGTGAGTTATATGGAAGTGAATGCATATTGTAGTTAACTTGACTTAATTATTTCCTTTCTTATTAATCTATGTCCGAATCGTACTTTGATTGCTTTTGTTCGGGAGAACTGCTAGTTACTCCCCACCGATTGTGGATATTTGTTGTATATTTTGCGGGTTTTGTTGATGGGGATTTTCTTTGATTTTGGGCTCGGGTTGAGATGCGAGAAATAATCTATTAGGGGTTTTAGTTCTAGACTTCTCTTTAGTTTGAGATAGTTTTCTCAATTTTATCTAAGTAATTAATTTACTTATAGTATTTAATTATGTTTGGTTTTATCACTTAGTTATATAAACAATAATCTTGTAGTAGTGACATTCACGTAAGACGATGTTTCCGCCATCGTCCTATTAATTATATTATTATTTCATTCTTTTCGGTCTTTGAAATTCGGGGTGTTACGGTTGGTATCGAGCAAAACGCTCATAAACTCGAAAAGAGTTGCTAATGATTCTTTAGAATTATTAGTTAGCCATAGGATATAAAATTTGTTTAGAATTAAGTTTAGTTAATTTACTATAATGAGAGTGTGATGGGTAGAGTAAGTAAAGGGAAGTCTTATGGGAATGTGATGTGCTCTCATGCTTATGGAGCATATGTTATATGTATAGTTATTTGTATTATTGGTGGAATTAGTCTACCAAGTTTGCTAATCTTATTTGCAGGGCCTCTTGCATGGAATTTATTTTCTCTTTTATCAGAGTGCGTAGCGAAAGCAAAGTAATTTATCGCCTTCTCGGTTTAGTTGTGTGCTTAATTTGTTTTGTGTTTTTCAATTTAGAAATAAGCTTTAATTTAATTTTAATATAGTGTTGTGTGTTGCATTG
Source organism: Beta lomatogona (assembly GCA_947646795.1). Classification (NCBI taxonomy): domain Eukaryota; kingdom Viridiplantae; phylum Streptophyta; class Magnoliopsida; order Caryophyllales; family Amaranthaceae; genus Beta; species Beta lomatogona. The sequence continues at coordinate 56,575 of CANSNZ010001027.1, forward strand.
CATTTATTTTATTTGCTAGATGCTTGTTAGTATATGTTATTCTGTGAGACAATATATATTTTCTGTTCTTTTTAAATTGAGTGTTGTTTTTATGTGAGTACTACGTATCTGTTTTATTATTTACAAAACTTTCTACTTTGAGTTTATATTCCAAATTATATTTTAGATCTTTGAACTTAATATATTTCATAACCATGTTAGAGTTATTTTCGACTTTCAAATTTTGTTATTGTTAAAATTTTGACATACTCTTTTGAAAAACGTTTAATTTCAATTGTCTTCAAATTTCTCTTACCGTTTTTGACCATCTATATTTATAAATATTTTCCTATTAATATTTTTATTTTTCATGCTAATCCTTGTTTAGCCTTTAATTATGGTAATAAGTTTTGTAGTCTTTGAAAATGAAAGTACTTTAATGAGTTGTCTTGTGTTAGATTGAAATGTAGACGCAAACTATTTTGTTTTAAAGGTAGCATTCAACAACTTTTATTTTACTTACTAATTTACTTTTCTTATTAGCATTATTTTTTTTTCGAACTCAAATACGTGAAGATCTCGTTTACTATTTGTTGTTTCTTGTTTAAATATTTAGTGCTTTCTCATTTCATAGCAAAATTTTGGTTGTTTTCATTACTTCTTATTTAATTCTCTGATTTTGACTGATCTGTTTTATATTCTTTGAAAATGAAATTTATATACTCAGTCTAAATTTTAAACTTGTTTGAGTTGATATTAAGTCATAATGGGTGATTCCTTTGACTTGTATGTCAATTTGATAAGTCTAAATTTTAAACTTGTTTGAGTTGATATTGAGTCATAATGGGTGATTCCTGTGACTTGTATGTCAATTTGATAAGTTGACACATTTTATCTATTTTGATTTAATTTCCTTTTTCAGTTGATATTAAGTTTACATTGGGTGATTCCAGTAAACTCTAATGTCGATTTGATAAGTTGGCTTTCAAATATTGTTTTGTTGATACTAGATTGCAATGGGTGGTTCCATGCACATTTGTGTCGACTTAGCAAATTTTATAATTGTTGTTAATAATTTATTACTTTATCGCCTATTTATTATTAGTGTTTCGTCGTTGTGAAATTTATTTTAAAGTTTTCAATTTCTTTTGCGAACTTTAATTTTCATATATATGTTTAGGAGGCGTACGCTCTTATAACATATGTCATGAGTTGTGTTCGTAAGTGCTATTTTAATAAAGCAGCTAGCTACTCTTTATTAAAGTGCTCTTATCTCTTTAAGTGGAGTATAAGCCCGTGTGGATACCTCTATTTAAATTGATTTGGCTATCTATTTACGAACTTTTTCTTCTTCGTTTCTTTTCTCAAAATATTTATGTATGATCGGATTTATTCTTTTATAATTTTACGTAAATATTTATTTCTGCTTCTTTTGCAAAAATTACCTATAGTTTATTGTGCAAAAGCTTTCTAATACTGTCTTTGGTTCTTTCACATTTTATAAATGATGGTTGTTACCGTGCTTCTTTACTGTACAACTATTTTTGGTCTTCCAAAATAAAATGTATATTATTTGAGTTATCAAATTTTTTATACCTGCAAAGTTGTTTAATTCGTAACTAAAATCCATCGATTTCTGTTTTCTTAATGTTCTTTATCTAGAGTACTTTCTTTTGTCTCTTGGTTGTTTTGAAGTTTCGAGGACGAAACTCTTTTAAGGGGGAGTGTTTGTAACACCCCGTAATTTTTCCCTCTTTATTTTTGGTGTTAGTTTATTTTAAAATGATATTCTTTTCGTAAAAAAAAAATAAATAATTTATTATTTTCTCTAGATCAATGATTTTTTATTCTTTATAATTTGGGAGCCGAATTATTATTTTATTATATGGTGTGTTAGTGTGTGCATTATATTTATATTTATAATATAATTTATTAGAATTATTTTTATTATTAAGTATTTTCGACATTTAGGCGCGATTTAGGAATTAACCGTTTTATCGCGTATCGGGCTTTCGGAGCATGGATCGTTGTTGAATTGGGCCGAAAGTTTTGTGTGGGTGTTGGGCTTGGGGCAGCCGGCCAAGTGAAGGATTAAGGGGAGCCTTCTCCTTTTCTTTTCTCTTTTGTTTTTCTCATGACTCTTTGTTGATTTGTAACCCCCTAATCATTCTCCTTCATTAAAACCCTTTATTTCAATCATTAAACATCCATAAAATTCTTATTTTTAATCAAAGAAGTTCAGCAGCATTATTCTCATTTAACCCCCCACCGTTTCAAGAAAAGAAAGAGAGAAAAGGAAGAGCAAAAGAATAGAAAGTTCAACCCGGTTTTTCCTGTCGCACCTTCACGAAAATAACCATAGCCGGAGATCTAACCGTTGGATCGTCTTCAATTTTGGACACAACGTTTATAATGTCTTGTTCTACATTCTGACCGGAGCGATTTAGAATCTAAGCTTTTGATCATCGGGAATCATGGTTGTAACAGAGCAGTACGAAACAAGAGTTTTCAACGTTCAAGAAGAAATGCCTAGTGTCTTGATGCTACAATTCTCGTTCGTTATGCCTTGGGGTTAGAAGAGGATTTGGATTGCATGATTAACTCGTGATTGTCTCTTTAGACTCAGCTCTCCTCCCGACGATCCAGGTAACTAGTTGTTATCTTAGAACCATAGTGATTAGGGTATTATTCGGTATTAGATTAATACGTTAGGAATTATCTAAAATACTTTTTGAATGATATTTTTGATGAAATTTGACATGAACATACGTGACACATGCTATGTGAATACTGTGTAGAGAAAAATAATTTTCTCATGATTTTTAATATTTATTTGATTTAATTAGTATTTTGTGCGTTTTTGGCTAAATTTCGTAATAATTATTGAACGACTGTTAAAATTGATGAAATCATTTTTATTTGATCATGTTACATGCGTATAATGTATTCCATGCCTTAGAATAATTTTTATCTACTGTTTACTATTTTAATTAATTGATATATCTGTTTTTGTAATTTCTGTTCTGTCAGTATTTAATTCATGAAAATTATTTGTAAAGGCAGAAAAATTAATTTACTTGAATAGTATGTATTCCCGTGAGTTGTTACATGTTATGTGAATTTTTGGTAATTTTTGGGCGTCTGTTTATATTTTAAATTATTATAATGGCTTATTTGAGGAATCTGTATATTAACTGTTAAAAATACTTTTGGAGTCCGAAAATTATAAATAAAAATTGTACCATGTCAGTAGAGCTATTAGGGTTATATGATAATTTTGTGTGATTTTTCTGCTCGAATTTGTAGGTTTCATAATTATTACGGTGTTTTTGTAATGAAATTGAGGACACACTATTAAATTGTTTGAGGGCTTGTAAATCAGATATAATTTATAATTTAATATATTCTGGGTTGCTGATTTTCAGTAGTATACAGTATGCATCATTTGAGTAACCACATGTTTAGGTTTGATTTATGGAATAAAATGATTTAATTGTTATTACTCTTTTAATGAATATGATTTAGAGTTAATTGGTGATGTATTTTGATTGAAGTGTGGTTGCTGTAAAAATTAGTATAATATCATTGATGATGTTTAGAGATGATTAAGTTTTATTGTGGGAGATATTTGTTGAAAATTTGTAAGTGATTTATTTTGAGGATTTTTGAAGAATTACTTTTGATGAATTATGGGTATAAGGCCGGGTGGCATCCCTTTTGACGAATATTTTTGAAATGAATGAGACTTTGATGATATTTATGATTTTATTTTGAGATAAGAACATCCGGTGGGATAGATGTAGTCCCCGGTGAAGAACATGCCAACCACCTGGTTTGCGAACTAGGGGTAAGCCTCGGGTTAATTGTTGTCGTCCGAGAGGTCGGGGAGTTCTGCGTGTTCTACCCCCGCATCGGGAGTTTGGCCATTCTTAGACACAGGCAGGGGGAACGTAAGCCCATAGACTCGACCTGGAGATTGCGATCGACAAACCTTAGGAAGTGATTTGCGAATCACTAGCGTTCGGTTTTGTCTCGGACACTTGTTTTACCTATACTTTTATTTTTCTAAAAGTACTCTTGAGATGATTTATTTATTTTTATCCAACTCATTTGCTATTTATTATTCAATTGCGTTATTTGTGAGTTATATGGAAGTGAATGCATATTGTAGTTAACTTGACTTAATTATTTCCTTTCTTATTAATCTATGTCTGAATCGTACTTTGATTGCTTTTGTTCTGGGAGAACTGCTAGTTACTCCCCACTGATTGTGGATATTTGTTGTATATTTTGCAGGTTTTGTTGATGGGGATTTTCTTTGATTTTGGGCTCGGGTTGAGATGCGAGAAATAATCTATTAGGGGTTTTAGTTCTAGACTTCTCTTTAGTTTGAGATAGTTTTCTCAATTTTATCTAAGTAATTAATTTACTTATAGTATTTAATTATGTTTGGTTTTATCACTTAGTTATATAAACAATAATCTTGTAGTAGTGACATTCACAGAAGACGATGTTTCCGCCATCGTCCTATTAATTATATTATTATTTCATTCTTTTCGGTCTTTGAAATTCTGGGGTGTTACAGTTAGCAAGAATTTTCTCTAAAAACTATTATTTTCTCTAAATTAATTATTTTTATTTTATAATTTTGGGAGCCGAATTATTATTTTTATTTTTTTATGGCGTGTCAATGTGTTTATTTCATTTATATTTATAATATAATTTATTAGAATTATTTTTATTATTAAGTATTTTCAAAGTTTAGGCGCGATTTAGGAATTAACCGTTTTATCGCGTATCGGGCTTTCGGAGCATGGATCGTTGTTGAATTTGGGCCGAAAGTTTTTATGGGTGTGTGGGCTTGGGGCAGCCGGCTAAGTGGAAGAAATAAGAGAGCCTTCTCTTTTCTTTTCTCTTTTGTTTTCCTAAGACTCTTTGATGCCTTATAACCCCCATAACCCCCCCTTAATGATTTCTTTAATTAAACCTCATTAAACCTCTTAATTCACTTCAAAATTCTGATTAGAAAATCAGAACTTTTGGCTGTCATTCTTCAACATTTTCGTCCATCATCATCACCATCATCACCATTTTCATTCTCTCAAATTTTCTTCATTTCTTCTCTTTGATAATTGTTCGTGAATTGTTTTTGTGGCTTTTTCCTTATACTTCGTGCTTGGAATTTGAAGAAGAAGAGGGTCACACGCCTACTGTGGGGATTTCCAGAAGTTTTCAGCTCGCCTCCGACGATCCAGGTAACTAGTTGTTATCCTAGAATCATAGTGATTAGAGTAGTATTCGGTATTAGATTAATACGTTAGGAATTATCTAAAATACTTTTTGAATGATATTTTTGATGAAATTTTACATGAACATACGTGACATATGCTATGTGAATACTGTGTAGAGAAAAATAATTTTTGCATGATTTTTAATATTTATTTGATTTAATTAGTATTTTGTGCGTTTTTGGCTAAATTTCATAATAATTATTTAACGACTGTTAAAATTGATGAAATTATTTTTATTAGACCATGTTACATGCGTATAATGTATTCCATGCCTTGGAATAATTTTTATCTACTGTTTACTGTTTTAATTAATTGATATATCTGTTTTTGTAAATTCTGTTCAGTCAGTATATAATTCATGAAAATTATTATTATTGGCAGAAAAATTAATTTATTTGGATAATATGTATTTCCGTGAGTTTTTACATGTTATGTGAATTTTTGGTAATTTTTGGGCGTCTGTTTATATTTTTAATTATTATAATGGCTTATTTGAGGAATCTGTATATTAACTGTTAAAAATACTTTTTGAGTCCGAAAATTATAAATAAAAATTGTACCATGTCAGTAGAGCTATTAGGGTTATATGATAATTTTTGTGTGATTTTACTGCTCGAATTTGTTAGTTTCATAATTATTATGGTGTTTTTGTGATGAAATTGAGGACACACTATTAAATTGTTTGAGGGCTTGTAAATCAGATATAATTTATAATTTAATATATTCTGGGTTGCTGATTTTCAGTAGTATACAGTATGCATCATTTGAGTAACCACATGTTTAGGTTTGATTTATGGAATAAAATGATTTAATTGTTATTACTCTTTTAATGAATTATGATTTAGAGTTAATTGGTGATGTATTTGTGATTGAGTGTGGTTGCTGTAAAAACCAGTATATTGTCATTGTTGATGTTTGGGAATGTTCAAGTGTTATTGTGAGAGTTATTTGTTGAATATTTTATAAGTGATTTATTTTGAGGAATTATGAAGAACTGTTTGATGAATTGTGGGTATAAGGCCGGGTGGCATCCCTTTTGACGAATATTTTTGATGAATGATACTTAGTTTGTATGCATGATTGTATTTTGAGATAAGAATATCCGGTGGGATAGATGTAGTCCCCGGTTAAGAACATGCCAACCACCCGGTTTGCGAACTAGGGGGTACACCCGGGTTAATTGTTGTCGTCCGAGAGGTCGTGGGGTTCTGCGTGTTCTACCCCGCATCGGGAGTTTGGCCATTCTTAGACACAGGCAGTGGGGAACGTAAGCCCATAGGCGACCTGGAGATTGCGATCCGACAAACCTTAGGAAGTGATTTGCGAATCACCGGCGTTCGGTTTCGACTCAATAACTTTGTTGTATTTTGATTTATTATTAGTATTTATTTATATTGGAATTATGTCACTCACTATATTATGTTTACTTATTGTTAATGATCTCTTGATTTATCTATGAGCTTTATGATTTCTATGTGCATGATATGATGTAATGAATTGCATGTTATTCCTTTCTTAATAATCTACCTCGAATAGTGCTTTGATTGCTATTGTTCGGGAGAACCGCTAGTTACTCCCCACCGATCGTGGAAATATGTATTATAATCTTGCAGATGGAAATGATTGCTAGGCTTGTGACTGCCTGGGCTAGCAGTGTGAGAGTTGGTTGTGAGAAGAAGCTTTTAGTTTTGTTTTTGGTGGATGAACTTTATATAGGCCATAGGGAGACTTATTTTTGGATTGCCTTCAAGGATATTAGTGTTATTTAAGTTTATTTTTGGGAGACTTGCATGTCTCATGGTATTTTGGATTTGTTAGTATGATATAATTGGGATACTTCTTTTATGTTGGAACCACGATGTTACTTGGAGATTTATTCCCTTTTTAAGCTATGAATTTTGAGTTATTATCTTTATTTATTGTTTTAGAGTAGCATACCGTCCCGACGTTATTTCCGCTAACGTCATTTTAGTATTTCTTGAATTAATAAGGTTTAGTATCCTAGTAGTAGAAGGACGTGGTGTTACAGTTGGTATCAGAGCAAAATTACCCGAGACCTTACTTAGTCACTAAGAAACTCCCGGGAAATGTATAGTTGAAGTAACTAGGATCATTAGAATCTTAGGCTTCAAGAAAAGTAGTGGTGAGAAGGTCACTTGGGTAGGAAACCACGGGAAAATATTTTTCTTATTTTGATGTGATAAGTTGTTAATTTACAACTAATAACGTGTTCAATAACGAATGTTTAACTTGTGTTTGTAGAATGCCGCCTCGAGGTATGACTAGTGCTAGAAAGGAGGCTGCCCGGAAAAGGCGCCAAGCACTGGAGAACGCCATCATAGCTATGGCTAACCGGTCTTCTGCTCCGCCTAGTGGGCAATCTGTTTTTGATCGGTTTGACCGTCACCGTCCGCCTACTTTTGACGGGACTTCGATCCTGTTATCTTTGGAAGGGTGGTTAAGGGAGATGGAGAAGCTGTTTCTTTGCTACTCTTGGATGCCCTCGTCGCTGAAATGGTGCCTATTGGTACCTACTATATCGAAGATGGAAGGCGATAACCGGTGGAGTAATTGTTCGTGCAAGCTGCATGGCTACACCGGGATTTGGATGGGATGAGTTCCGTGTTAAGCTGAAGGAGAGGTTTTATCCCGATGAGCTCCGTTGGCGCGAAGCGGGGAAGAGTTCTTAACTCTGTCTCGGGGTACTCGAGTGTGCAGGAGTACACTCGATAAATTCACCGAGTGTCCGGGTTTGCTACCTCAGTTGTACCTACTGAAGCTGAGCGTGTGAAGAGGTACATCAAGAAAATGGATCCTAGGGTGAGGACCCATGTTCTGAGTTCGGGAGCTTCGACTTTCCAGGGAGCCTATGAGATAGCTCGAGTATTCATGCCTCTTTGAAAGAGGAAGATTCTTGCTAAGGCTGCTGCTGCTAAGAAGCCTGCTGCTACCTATGTTCAGTTCCCGGCTAAGAAGCCGAGGTATGAGCCGTCTGGTCGAGGGGGTTATCAACGGGGTTCGGATCGGGATTTCGTCCGAGTTTTGATCCGAGCAAGTGCCGAATCGTGGTAAGGCCGCTCATCCGGGGAAGAATCGTGGATGGATCGACGGTCGTCTGTTTCTATTGCAAGGAAGTGGGGCACAAGTCTTTTCAATGTGCTAAGAATCCTAGAGCTCCGTCTTTTCTCTTTGGTCCCGCTTAAGCCGTTAGTTCTTCTCGCTCCTCCGAAGAACAGGATTTATGTGATGACGCAAGGGAAGCCGATGTCCATCCTGATGTCATCTCTGGTACTTTTCTTGTAAATAATGCTCCTGCTTTTGTTCTGTTCGATACTGGTGCTACAGTGTCTTTTGTTGCTAGTTCCTTTGTTCGAAAAGCTAATCTTTCCTCTAGATCTCCTATTAAGTCCCTAATTTCTCTTCCGTCTGGTGAGAATTATCCCTGTCATTCTGAGTTTAAGGGCGTGCCCGTCGCATTCCGGGTTCCGAGTTGCCAGCCGATCTTAAGGAGTTTCCTATGTCAGAGTTTGATGTGATCCTTGGAATAGATTGGTTATCGAAGTATCATGCCTGCATTCAGTGCCGTGACCAGAAGGTGGTGCTCAGAGATTCTAAGGGGAAAAGGATTTCTTATTCGGGTGTTGTAGTGAAGAAGGGTGTTAAGTGGGTTTCCGCTCTGAGAATGCGGAAGATGCGTCAAAAAGGTGATGTGGTATACCTTTGCATGGTGAAGGATTTGTCATCCGAAGATCAGCTCGAGAGTATTCCGGTAGTTCGGGATTATCCTGATGTATTTCCTGAAGAGTTGCCAGGTATTCCTCCTGAAAGAGATGTGGAGTTCGCATTGATTTAGTACGGGTACGCTCCTATATCCAAGGCTCCGTATAGAATGGCGCTCGTCCGAATTGCAAGAGTTGAAGACTCAATTGCAAGAGTTGATAGATAAGGGCTTCATAAGGCCTAGTGTGTCTCCTTGGGGTGCTCCCTGTTTTGTTTGTCAAAAAGAAAGACGGGAGTATGCGTCCGTGCATCGATTACCGTGAGCTGAATAAGGTAACGATCAAGAATAAATATCCGTTGCCTCGCATCGAGGATCCGTTTGATCGGTTAAAAGGTCTTTGGGGTATTTTCCAAGATCGATCCGAGATCCGGATATCATCGATTCCCGTGAAGAAGGAGGATATTCCGAAGACGCTTTCGCACCGGATATGGGCACTATGAATTTGAAGTGATGCCATTTGGTCTCACGAATGCTCCTGCGATTTTCATGGATCAAATGAATCGCTCTTTCCACGAGTACTTGGATACTTGTGTGGTCGTGTTCATCGATGATATTCTCGTCTACTCTAAGGATGAGAAGGAGCATGAGAAGCATTTGAGACTGGTGTTGGATGTTCTGCGCAAGCAAAAGTGGTTCGCAAAGCTGTCTAAGTGCGAGTTCCGTTGAAGGAAGTTGCTTTTCTAGGGCATGTAATCGCAAGGAAGGAGTCAAGGTAGATCCCGCTAAGATCAAGGCCGTTGTCGAGTGGGAGAGTCCTAAGAATGTGACCGAGATTCGGAGTTTTTCGGGTCCGGCTGGTTATTATAGGAGGTTCGTTCAAAATTTCTCCAAAATAGCTCAACCTCCGACTCGCTGATGCGCAAGGACTGCAAGTTCATCTGGTCTGAGGATTGTGAAGAGGCATTTCTGAAGCTGAAAAAGAGTTTGACCTCTGCTCCTGTTCTTACATTGCCATCTGAGGGCGTTGGGTATGAAGTGTTCAGTGATGCATCGAAGAATGGTCTGGGTTGTGTTTTGATGCAGCAAGGGAAAGTGATAGCCTATGGTTCGAGGCAGCTGAAGGTGCATGAAAGGAATTACCCGACCCATGATCTGGAGTTAGCGGCTGTGGTGTTTGCACTAAAGATATGGCGACACTATCTGTATGGTGTTCCGTGTAAGGTGTATACTGACCACAAGAGCCTGAAGTACATCTTCACTCAGCGTGATCTTAACATGAGGCAGAGAAGGTGGCTTGAATTGATCAAGGATTATGATCTGACCCTGGATTACCAAGAGGGTAAGGCGAATAAAGTAGCGGATGCTCTGAGTCGCAAGAGTAAGCATTCATTAAACGCTGCTATGGTTGTGCCTCGTGAATTGTGTGAAGAGTTTCGCAAGCTTGATATCGAGGTTGTTCCTCAGGGTTATGTATCTGCTTTGTTGGATTCCATGAGTGCTGAGCCTGAGTTGTTCCAGGAGTTAAGAAGCAAGCAAAAGGGTGATCCAAAGCTGGAGAAGATCCGTGAAGCAAAGATGCAAGGTCGTGCGAGAGAATTTTGAGATCTCGTGCGATGATAGCTTGAGGTTCATGGGGCGTTGGTGTGTGCCCAATGATGGTGAGCTTAAGAGGAAGATTCTCGAGGAAGCTCATAGTACTCCTTATTCCGTTCATCCTGGGGGTGACAAGCTTTATAAGGATCTGAAGGCTAATTTTTGGTGGCCTGGTATGAAGAGAGAGATTGCCGAGTTCGTAGCTAGGTGTTTGGTTTGCCCGAAGGTGAAAATTGAGCATCGGAGGCCTGGTGGTTTGTTGCAACCTTTGCCTATTCCTCGCTTGGAAGTTCGACTCGATCTCGATGGATTTCGTGATGGGTTTGCCTAGAGCGCTTAGGTGGATTGAATCTTGTGTGGGTGATTGTGGATCGGTTGACTAAAGTGGCTCGTTTTATTGCAATGAAGAACACTTGGTCTATGGAAGAGCTAGCTGAAGCTTACGCTAATGAGATAATTCGTCTTCATGGGGTTCCCAAAGACATTGTCTCCGACCGTGATCCGCGATTCCTATCCCATTTCTGGATTGCTTTGCAAGAGGCTTTTGGTTCGAAGTTGAAGCTGAGTACTGGCATTTCATGCAGCTACCGATGGTCGACCGAGAGGACTATTCAGACCTTGGAAGATATGCTTCGTGCTTGTGCCTTGGAATTTCAGCCAGTCTTGGGTCAAGTCTCTTAGCTTGGTGGAGTTTTCTTATAACAACAGTTATCAAGCTAGTATCCAAATGGCTCCGTATGAGGCTCTCTATGGAAGGAAGTGTCGTAGTCCTACTTGTTGGAGCGACATCAGTGACTCATTGATTTTGGGCCCGGAGTTAATTCGGGATACTGATTGAGCGAGGTGAAAGTAATTCAAGCGAAGATGAAGGCTGCTCAAGATAGGCAGAAGTCGTATGCTGATTTGCATCGGAAACCTATTTCTTTTGAGGTGGAGGATAAGGTGCTTTTGAGGGTTTCTCCTATGAAGGGAGTGATGCGGTTTGGTCAGAAGGGCAAGTTGAGTCCGAAGTACGTAGGTCCCTATGAGATTCTTGAAAGGATCGGGGAGGTCGCGTATCGTTTGGCTTTGCCGCCAGAGCTGTCGAAGGTTCATGATGTGTTTCATGTGTCGCAGTTGCGCAGGTATCGTAGTGATCCTTCGCATGTAATCCCTGTTGAATCGGTGTCAGTTGAGCCGAATCTGACTTTTGAAGAGCGACCTGTTCGTATATTGGACCGTCAGAACCGTGCTCTGAGAAGGAAGGTGATTCCCTTGGTTAAAGTACTTTGGAGAAGTCAAAAGTACGAAGAAGCTACTTGGGAAACCGAAGAGTCAATGCGACTGAAATACCCGGAACTATTCGTTTCAGGTACTATTTGTGTTCTTGTCTTGTTTTTGTGTTTTCGAAGTTTCGAGGACGAAACTTTATTTAAGGAGGGGAGATTGTAACAACCCATAATTTTGCTCCTAGTTTTTCGCAAGAATTTTCTCTAAAAACTATTATTTTCTCTAAATTAATTATTTTTATTTTATAATTTTGGGAGCCGAATTATTATTTTTATTTTTTTATGGCGTGTCAATGTGTTTATTTCATTTATATTTATAATATAATTTATTAGAATTATTTTTATTATTAAGTATTTTCAAAGTTTAGGCGCGATTTAGGAATTAACCGTTTTATCGCGTATCGGGCTTTCGGAGCATGGATCGTTGTTGAATTTGGGCCGAAAGTTTTTATGGGTGTGTGGGCTTGGGGCAGCCGGCTAAGTGGAAGAAATAAGAGAGCCTTCTCTTTTCTTTTCTCTTTTGTTTTCCTAAGACTCTTTGATGCCTTATAACCCCCATAACCCCCCCTTAATGATTTCTTTAATTAAACCTCATTAAACCTCTTAATTCACTTCAAAATTCTGATTAGAAAATCAGAACTTTTGGCTGTCATTCTTCAACATTTTCGTCCATCATCATCACCATCATCACCATTTTCATTCTCTCAAATTTTCTTCATTTCTTCTCTTTGATAATTGTTCGTGAATTGTTTTTGTGGCTTTTTCCTTATACTTCGTGCTTGGAATTTGAAGAAGAAGAGGGTCACACGCCTACTGTGGGGATTTCCGAAGTTTTCAGCTCGCCTCCGACGATCCAGGTAACTAGTTGTTATCCTAGAATCATAGTGATTAGAGAAGTATTCGGTATTAGATTAATACGTTAGGAATTATCTAAAATACTTTTTGAATGATATTTTTGATGAAATTTTACATGAACATACGTGACATATGCTATGTGAATACTGTGTAGAGAAAAATAATTTTTGCATGATTTTTAATATTTATTTGATTTAATTAGTATTTTGTGCGTTTTTGGCTAAATTTCATAATAATTATTGAACGACTGTTAAAATTGATGAAATTATTTTTATTAGACCATGTTACATGCGTATAATGTATTCCATGCCTTGGAATAATTTTTATCTACTGTTTACTGTTTTAATTAATTGATATATCTGTTTTTGTAAATTCTGTTCAGTCAGTATATAATTCATGAAAATTATTATTATTGGCAGAAAAATTAATTTATTTGGATAATATGTATTTCCGTGAGTTTTTACATGTTATGTGAGTTTTTGGTAATTTTTGGGCGTCTGTTTATATTTTTAATTATTATAATGGCTTATTTGAGGAATCTGTATATTAACTGTTAAAAATACTTTTTGAGTCCGAAAATTATAAATAAAAATTGTACCATGTCAGTAGAGCTATTAGGGTTATATGATAATTTTTGTGTGATTTTACTGCTCGAATTTGTTAGTTTCATAATTATTATGGTGTTTTTGTGATGAAATTGAGGACACACTATTAAATTGTTTGAGGGCTTGTAAATCAGATATAATTTATAATTTAATATATTCTGGGTTGCTGATTTTCAGTAGTATACAGTATGCATCATTTGAGTAACCACATGTTTAGGTTTGATTTATGGAATAAAATGATTTAATTGTTATTACTCTTTTAATGAATTATGATTTAGAGTTAATTGGTGATGTATTTGTGATTGAGTGTGGTTGCTGTAAAAACCAGTATATTGTCATTGTTGATGTTTGGGAATGTTCAAGTGTTATTGTGAGAGTTATTTGTTGAATATTTTATAAGTGATTTATTTTGAGGAATTATGAAGAACTGTTTGATGAATTGTGGGTATAAGTAGGGTGGCATCCCTTTTTGACGAATATTTTTGATGAATGATACTTAGTTTGTATGCATGATTGTATTTTGAGATAAGAATATCCGGTGGGATAGATGTAGTCCCCAGGTTAAGAACATGCCAACCACCTGGTTTTGCGAACTAGGGGTACACCCGGGTTAATTGTTGTCGTCCGAGAGGTCGGGGGTTCTCGCGTGTTCTACCCGCATCGGGAGTTTGGCCATTCTTAGACACGGGCGGTGGGGAACGTAAGCCCATAGGCCCGACCTGGAGATTGCGATCCGACAAACCTTAGGAAGTGATTTGCGAATCATTGGCGTTCGGTTTCCGACTCGATAACTTGTTGTATTTTGATTTATTATTAGTATTTATTTATATTGGAATTATGTCACTCACTATATTATGTTTACTTATTGTTAATGATCTCTTGATTTATCTATGAGCTTTATGATTTCTATGTGCATGATATGATGTAATGAATTGCATGTTATTCCTTTCTTAATAATCTACCTCTGAATAGTGCTTTGATTGCTATTGTTAGGAGAACCGCTAGTTACTCCCCCCCGAGCGTGGAAATATGTATTATAATCTTGCGAGATGGAAATGATTGCTAGGCTTGTCTGCCTTGGGCTAGCAGTGTGAGAGTTGGTTGTGAGAAGAAGCTTTTAGTTTTGTTTTTGGTGGATGAACTTTATATAGGCCATAGGGAGACTTATTTTTGGATTGCCTTCAAGGATATTAGTGTTATTTAAGTTTATTTTTGGGAGACTTGCATGTCTCATGGTATATTGGATTTGTTAGTATGATATAATTGGGATACTTCTTTTATGTTGGAACCACGATGTTACTTGGAGATTTATTCCCTTTTTAAGCTATGAATTTTGAGTTATTATCTTTATTTATTGTTTTAGAGTAGCATACCGTCCCGACGTTATTTCCGCTAACGTCATTTTAGTATTTCTTGAATTAATAAGGTTTAGTATCCTAGTAGTAGAAGGACGGGGTGTTACAAGTAACCTTTGCCTCTTTATTTATTGTGCTTTATTATTCACTTCAAATTCATAGTGCCAATAATTCTTCAAAAATCCTCGATACCAACCGTAACACCCTGAATTTCAAAGATGGAAAAGAAAGAAATAATAATATAATTAATAGGACGATGGCGGAAACATCGTCTTCTGGGAATGTCACTATTACAAGATTATTGTTTAAATAACTAAGTGATAAAACCAAACATAATTAAATACTATAAGTAAATTAATTACTTAGATTAAAATCAAAATGAGAAAACTATCTCAAACTAAAGAGAAGTCTAGAACTAAAACCCCTAATAGATTATTTCTCGCATCTCAACCCGAGCCCAAAATCAAAGAAAATCCCCATCAACAAAACCCGCAAAATATACAACAAATATCCACAATCGGTGGGGAGTAACTAGCGGTTCTCCCGGAACAAAAGCAATCAAAGTACGATTCGGACATAGATTAATAAGAAAGGAAATAATTAAGTCAAGTTAACTACAATATGCATCCACTTCCATATAACTCACAAATAACGCAAATGAATAATAAATAGCAAGTGAGTTGGATAAAAATAAATAAATCATCTCAAGAGTACTTTTAGAAAAATAAAAGTATAGGTAAAACAAGTGTTCGAGACAGAAACCAAACGCTAGTGATTCGCAAATCACTTCCTAAGGTTTGTCGGATCGCAATCTCCGGTCGAGTCCCATGGGCTTACGTTCCCCCCTTTGTGTCTAAGAATGGCCAAACTCCCGATGCGGGGGTAGAACACGCGAACTCCCCGACCTCTCCGGACGACAACAATTAACCCGGGCTTACCCCTAGTTCGCAAACCAGGTGGTTGGCATGTTCTTCACTTGGGGACTACATCTATCCCACCGGATGTTCTTATCTCAAAATAAAATCATAAATATCATCAAAGTATTATTCATCTCAAAATATTCGTCAAAAGGGATGCCACCCGGCCTTATACCCATAATTCATCAAAAGTAATTCTTCAAAAAAATCCTCAAAATAAATCACTTACAAATTTTCAACAAATATCTCTCACAATAACACTTGAACATTCCAAAACATCAACAATGACAATATACTTGGTTTTTACAGCAACCACACTCAATCACAAATACATCACCAATTAACTCTAAATCATATTCATTAAAAGAGTAATAACAATTAAATCATTTTATTCCATAAATCAAACCTAAACATGTGGTTACTCAAATGATGCATACTGTATACTACTGAAAATCAGCAACCCAGAATATATTAAATTATAAATTATATCCGATTTACAAGCCCTCAAACAATTTAATAGTGTGTCCTCAATTTCATCACAAAAACACCATAATAATTATGAAACCTACAAATTCGAGCATCAAAATCACACAAAAATTATCATATAACCCTAATATCTCTACTGACATGATACAATTTTTATTTATAATTTTTCGGACTCAAAAAGTATTTTTAACAGGTTAATATACAGATTACTCAAATAAGCCATTAAAAAAATTAAAAATATAAACAGACGCCCAAATATTACCAAAATTCACATAATATGTAAAAACTCACGGGAAATACAAATTATCCAAATAAATTAATTTTTCTGCCACTATAAATAATTTTCATGAATCATATACCTAGGTGAACAGAATTTACAAAAACAGATATATCAATTAATTAAAACAGTAAACAGTAGATAAAAAATTATTCCAAGGCATGGAATACATTATACGCATGTAACATGATCTAAGAAAAATGATTTCATCAATTTTAACAGTCGTTCAATAATTATTATGAAATTTAGCCAAAAAGCACAAAATACTAATTAAATCAAATAAATATTAAAAATCATGCGAAAATTATTTTTCTCTACACACAGTATTCACATAGCATGTGTCACGTATGTTCATGTCAAATTTCGTCAAAAATCTCATTCAAAAAATATTTTAGATAATTCCTAACGTAGTAATCTAATACCGAATAATACCCTCATCACTATGCCGGTATTCCTCTGAAAAGAGATGTGGAGTTACTGCGTTGATTTGAAGTGCCAGAATGCTTGCTCCTATATCCAAGGCTCCGTATGCGTAATGACGCCGTCTCGACTGCAAGAGTTGAGGGCTTCACTTGCAAGAGTCGATAGATAGAGGGCTTCATAAGGCCTAGGTGTGTCTCCCTTGGGGTGCTCTTGTTTTGCTTTGTCCAAAAGAAAGACTGGGTATGCGTGCTAAGTGAATCGATCACGGTGAGTTCAATAAGGTAACGATCAAGAATAAATATCCGTTGCCTCGCATCGAGGATCTGTTTCATCCGTTAAGGTGCTTCGGGGCATTTTCCAAGATCGATCTCGAGATCCGCATATCACTGATTCCCGTGAAGAAGCCGAGGATATTCGGAAGCCACTCTGCGCACCCGAATGGCTCGGCACTATGAATTTGAAATTGATGCCATTTGAGTTCACGACTGCTCTGCCGATTTTCATGGATCAAATGAATCGCTCTTTCCACGAGCATTGGATACTTGTGTGGTCGTGTTCATCGCATTTATATTCTCGTCTACTCTAAGGATGAGAAGGAGCACAATGAGAGCATTACTCCGAGACTGGGTGTGTCGATGCTTCTGCGCAGCAAAAGTGGTTCGCAGCTGCTAAGTGCGAGTTCTCGGCTGAAGGAGTTGCCTTTCTAGGGCATGTAATCGCGAGGAAGGAGTCAAGGGATCCCGCCAAGATCAAGGTCGTTGTCGAGTGGGAGAGTCCCTAAGAATCGTGACCGAGATCGGAGTTTTCGGGTCCGGCTGGTTATTATAGGAGGTTCGTTCAAAATTTCTCCAAAATGGCGCGAACCTCGACTCGCTTGATGCGCAAGGACCTGCCAGTTCACTTGGTCGAGGATTGCATGAAGAGGCATATTACGAAGGGCGGAAAAGAGTTTCGACCTCACGCTCCTCGTTCTTACATTGCCATCCGAGGGCGTGCGGTATGGAACTGTTGTGATGCATCGAAGAATGAGTGCTGGTTGTGTTTTGATGCAACCTAAGGGAAAGTGATAGCCTATGGTTGAGGCACCAAGGGCTGAAAGTGAAAATTACCCGACCTTGATCCGGAGTTACTTGCTTGTGGTGTTTGCACTAAACGATATGGCGACACTATATCGTATGGTGTTCCGTGTAAGGTGTATACGCGACCACAAGAGCCCGAGTACGATCTTCACTCGCACGTGATCTTAACATGAGGCGAGAGAAGGTGGCTTCAATTCGATCAAGGATTATGATTCGACTGGATTACCAAGAGGGAAAGGCGATAAAGTAGTGGATGCTCCAGTCGCAAGAGTAAGCATTCATTAAACGCCGCTATGGTTGTGCCTCGTGAATTGTGTGAAGAGTTTCATGAGCTTGATATCGAGGTTGTTCCTCGGGAGTTATGTATCTCTGCTTTGTTGGATTCCATGAGTGCTGAGCCTGAGTTGTTCCGGGAGTTAAGGAGCAGCAAAAGGGTGATCCAAAGCTGAGAAGATCAGTGAAGCAAAGATGCAAGGTCGTGCAAGAGAAATTTTGAGATCTCAGGCCGATGATAAACCGAGGTTCATAGGGGCGTGGTGTGTGCCCAATGATGGTGAGCTTAAGAGGAAGATTCTCGAGGAAGCTCATAGTACTCCTTATTCCGTTCATCCCTGGGGGTGACAGGCTCTATAAGGATCTCGAAGGCTAATTTTGGTGGCTTTGTATGTATAGAGAAATTGCTAGAGTTAGCAGTTGGAGTGTTTGGTTTGCAGGAAGGTGAAAATCGAGCCATCGAGGCCTGGTGGTTTGTTGCAACCTTTTGCCTATTCCTGCTGGAGTTCCTAGAGCTCGATCTCGGGCGGATTTCGTGACGGGTTTGCCTAGAGCGGCCCTGTGGATTGAATCTTTGGTGGGTGATTTGGATCGGTTGACTGAAGTGGCTCGTTTATTGCAATGAAGAACACTTGGTCTATGGAAGAGCTAGTTGAAGCTTCGCTAATGGGATAATTCGTCTTCATGGGGTTCCCAAAGACATTGTCTCCCAGGCATGATTCGTGATTCCTATCCCATTTAGTTGCTTTGCAAGAGGCTTTTGGTTCGAAGTTGAAGCCGAGATCTGCATTTCATGCAGCCTACCGATGGTCGAGCGAGAGGACTATCTGGACCTTGGAAGATATGCTTCGTGCTTGTGCCTTGGAATTTCAGAGTCTTGGGGTCAAGTCTCTTAGCTTGATGAAGTTTTCTTATAACAACAGGTTTATCAAGCTAGTATCCAAATGGCCTCAGTATGGGGCTCTCCATGGAAGGAAGTGTCGTAGTCCTACTTGTTGGAGCGACATCAGTGACTCATTGATTTTGGGCCGAGTTAGTCAGATACTGATTGAAGCGGGGTGAAAGTAATTTAGCGAAGATGAAGGTTGCTTTCAGATAGGCGGATCGTATGCTGATTTGCATCGGAAACCTATTTCTTTTGAGTGGAGGATAAGGTGCTTTTGAGGGTTTCTCCTATGAAGGGAGTGATGCCCGGTTTGGTCGGAAGGGCAAGTTGAGTCCGGTCCACGAGGTCCCTATGAGATTCTTTGAAAGGATCGGGAGGTCGCGTATCGTTTGGCTTTGCCGCGGAGCTGTCGAAGGTTCATGATGTGTTTCGTATGTCGCTGTTGCGCATGGTATCGTAGTGATCCTTCGCATGTAATCCCTGTTGAATCGGTGTCGGTTGAGCCGAATCCGACTTTTGAAGAGCGACTTGCTTCGTATATTGGACCGTCGGAACCGTGCTCTCGAGAAGGAAGGTGATTCCTTAGTTAAAGTACTTTGAGAAGTCAAAAGTACGAAGAAGCTACTTGGGAAACCGAAGAGTCAATGCGACTGAAATACCCCGGAACTATTCGTTTCGTGTACTATTTGTGTTCTTGTCTTGTTTTGTGTTTTCGAAGTTTCGAGGACGAAACTTTATTTAAGGAGAGGAGATTGTAACAACCCATAATTTTGCTCCTAGTTTTTGTAAGAATTTTCTCTAAAAACTATTATTTTCTCTAAATTAATTATTTTTATTTTATAATTTTGGGAGCCGAATTATTATTTTTATTTTTTTATGGCGTGTCAATGTGTTTATTTCATTTATATTTATAATATAATTTATTAGAATTATTTTTATTATTAAGTATTTTCAAAGTTTGAGGCGCGATTTAGGAATTAACCGTTTTATCGCGTATCGGGGCTTTCGGAGCATGGATCGTTGTTGAATTTGGGCCGAAAGTTTTTATGGGTGTGTGGGCTTGGGGCAGCCGGCTAAGTGGAAGAAATAAGAGAGCCTTCTCTTTTCTTTTCTCTTTTGTTTTCCTAAGACTCTTTGATGCCTTATAACCCCCATAACCCCCTTAATGATTTCTTTAATTAAACCTCATTAAACCTCTTAATTCACTTCAAAATTCTGATTAGAAAATCAGAACTTTTGGCTGTCATTCTTCAACATTTTCGTCCATCATCATCACCATCATCACCATTTTCATTCTCTCAAATTTTCTTCATTTCTTCTCTTTTGATAATTGTTCGTGAATTGTTTTTGTGGCTTTTCCTTATACTTCGTGCTTGGAATTTGAAGAAGAAGAGGGTCACACGCCTACTGTGGGGATTTCCTGAAGTTTTCAGCTCGCCTCCGACGATCCAGGTAACTAGTTGTTATCCTAGAATCATAGTGATTAGAGAAGTATTCGGTATTAGATTAATACGTTAGGAATTATCTAAAATACTTTTTGAATGATATTTTTGATGAAATTTTACATGAACATACGTGACATATGCTATGTGAATACTGTGTAGAGAAAAATAATTTTTGCATGATTTTTAATATTTATTTGATTTAATTAGTATTTTGTGCGTTTTTGGCTAAATTTCATAATAATTATTGAACGACTGTTAAAATTGATGAAATTATTTTTATTAGACCATGTTACATGCGTATAATGTATTCCATGCCTTGGAATAATTTTTATCTACTGTTTACTGTTTTAATTAATTGATATATCTGTTTTTGTAAATTCTGTTCAGTCAGTATATAATTCATGAAAATTATTATTATTGGCAGAAAAATTAATTTATTTGGATAATATGTATTTCCGTGAGTTTTTACATGTTATGTGAGTTTTTGGTAATTTTTGGGCGTCTGTTTATATTTTTAATTATTATAATGGCTTATTTGAGGAATCTGTATATTAACTGTTAAAAATACTTTTGAGTCCGAAAATTATAAATAAAAATTGTACCATGTCAGTAGAGCTATTAGGGTTATATGATAATTTTTGTGTGATTTTACTGCTCGAATTTGTTAGTTTCATAATTATTATGGTGTTTTTGTGATGAAATTGAGGACACACTATTAAATTGTTTGAGGGCTTGTAAATCAGATATAATTTATAATTTAATATATTCTGGGTTGCTAATTTTCAGTAGTATACAGTATGCATCATTTGAGTAACCACATGTTTAGGTTTGATTTATGGAATAAAATGATTTAATTGTTATTACTCTTTTAATGAATTATGATTTAGAGTTAATTGGTGATGTATTTGTGATTGAGTGTGGTTGCTGTAAAAACCAGTATATTGTCATTGTTGATGTTTGGGAATGTTCAAGTGTTATTGTGAGAGTTATTTGTTGAATATTTTATAAGTGATTTATTTTGAGGAATTATGAAGAACTGTTTGATGAATTGTGGGTATAAGGCCGGGTGGCATCCCTTTTTGACGAATATTTTTGATGAATGATACTTAGTTTGTATGCATGATTGTATTTTGAGATAAGAATATCCGGTGGGATAGATGTAGTCCCCGGTTAAGAACATGCCAACCACCTGGTTTGCGAACTAGGGGTACACACGGGTTAATTGTTGTCGTCCGAGAGGTCGGGGGTTCTGCGTGTTCTACCCCGCATCGGGAGTTTGGCCATTCTTAGACACGAGGCGGTGGGGAACGTAAGCCCATAGGCCCGGCACGGAGATTGCGATCTGACAAACCTTAGGAAGTGATTTGCGAATCACTGGCGTTCGGTTTCTGACTCAATAACCTGTTGTATTTTGATTTATTATTAGTATTTATTTATATTGGAATTATGTCACTCACTATATTATGTTTACTTATTGTTAATGATCTCTTGATTTATCTATGAGCTTTATGATTTCTATGTGCATGATATGATGTAATGAATTGCATGTTATTCCTTTCTTAATAATCTACCTCTGAATAGTGCTTTGATTGCTATTGTTCTGGGAGAACCGCTAGTTACTCCCCACTGACTGTGGAAATATGTATTATAATCTTGCAGATGGAAATGATTGCTAGGCTTGTGACTGCCTGGGCTAGCAGTGTGAGAGTTGGTTGTGAGAAGAAGCTTTTAGTTTTGTTTTTGGTGGATGAACTTTATATAGGCCATAGGGAGACTTATTTTTGGATTGCCTTCAAGGATATTAGTGTTATTTAAGTTTATTTTTGGGAGACTTGCATGTCTCATGGTATATTGGATTTGTTAGTATGATATAATTGGGATACTTCTTTTATGTTGGAACCACGATGTTACTTGGAGATTTATTCCCTTTTTAAGCTATGAATTTTGAGTTATTATCTTTATTTATTGTTTTAGAGTAGCATACCGTCCCGACGTTATTTCCGCTAACGTCATTTTAGTATTTCTTGAATTAATAAGGTTTAGTATCCTAGTAGTAGAAGGACGGGGTGTTACAGTAACCTTTGCCTCTTTATTTATTGTGCTTTATTATTCACTTCAAATTCATAGTGCCAATAATTCTTCAAAAATCCTCTGATACCAACTGTAACACCCCAGAATTTCAAAGATGGAAAAGAAAGAAATAATAATATAATTAATAGGACGATGGCGGAAACATCGTCTTCTGGGAATGTCACTATTACAAGATTATTGTTTAAATAACTAAGTGATAAAACCAAACATAATTAAATACTATAAGTAAATTAATTACTTAGATTAAAATCAAAATGAGAAAACTATCTCAAACTAAAGAGAAGTCTAGAACTAAAACCCCTAATAGATTATTTCTCGCATCTCAACCCGAGCCCAAAATCAAAGAAAATCCCCATCAACAAAACCTGCAAAATATACAACAAATATCCACAATCAGTGGGGAGTAACTAGCAGTTCTCCCAGAACAAAAGCAATCAAAGTACGATTCAGACATAGATTAATAAGAAAGGAAATAATTAAGTCAAGTTAACTACAATATGCATCCACTTCCATATAACTCACAAATAACGCAAATGAATAATAAATAGCAAGTGAGTTGGATAAAAATAAATAAATCATCTCAAGAGTACTTTTAGAAAAATAAAAGTATAGGTAAAACAAGTGTCTGAGACAGAAACCAAACGCTAGTGATTCGCAAATCACTTCCTAAGGTTTGTCGGATCGCAATCTCAGGTCGGTCTATGGGCTTACGTTCCCCACCGCCTGTGTCTAAGAATGGCCAAACTCCCGATGCAGGGGTAGAACACGCGAGAACTCCCCGACCTCTCGGACGACAACAATTAACCCAAAGCTTACCCCTAGTTCGCAAACCGGGTGGTTGGCATGTTCTTCACCGGGGACTACATCTATCCCACCGGATGTTCTTATCTCAAAATAAAATCATAAATATCATCAAAGTATTATTCATCTCAAAAATATTCGTCAAAAGGGATGCCACCCGGCCTTATACCCATAATTCATCAAAAGTAATTCTTCAAAAAAAATCCTCAAAATAAATCACTTACAAATTTTCAACAAATATCTCTCACAATAACACTTGAACATTCCAAAACATCAACAATGACAATATACTGGTTTTTACAGCAACCACACTCAATCACAAATACATCACCAATTAACTCTAAATCATATTCATTAAAAGAGTAATAACAATTAAATCATTTTATTCCATAAATCAAACCTAAACATGTGGTTACTCAAATGATGCATACTGTATACTACTGAAAATCAGCAACCCAGAATATATTAAATTATAAATTATATCTGATTTACAAGCCCTCAAACAATTTAATAGTGTGTCCTCAATTTCATCACAAAAACACCATAATAATTATGAAACCTACAAATTCGAGCATCAAAATCACACAAAAATTATCATATAACCCTAATATCTCTACTGACATGATACAATTTTTATTTATAATTTTCGGACTCAAAAAGTATTTTTAACAGTTAATATACAGATTACTCAAATAAGCCATTAAAAAAATTAAAAATATAAACAGACGCCCAAATATTACCAAAAATTCACATAATATGTAAAAACTCACGGAAATACAAATTATCCAAATAAATTAATTTTTCTGCCACTATAAATAATTTTCATGAATCATATACTGACTGAACAGAATTTACAAAAACAGATATATCAATTAATTAAAACAGTAAACAGTAGATAAAAATTATTCCAAGGCATGGAATACATTATACGCATGTAACATGATCTAAGAAAAATGATTTCATCAATTTTAACAGTCGTTCAATAATTATTATGAAATTTAGCCAAAAAGCACAAAATACTAATTAAATCAAATAAATATTAAAAATCATGCGAAAATTATTTTTCTCTACACAGTATTCACATAGCATGTGTCACGTATGTTCATGTCAAATTTCGTCAAAAATCTCATTCAAAAAATATTTTAGATAATTCCTAACGTAGTAATCTAATACCGAATAATACCCTAATCACTATGGTTCTAAGATAACAACTAGTTACCTGGATCGTCGGGAGGAGAGCTGAGTCTAAAGAGACAATCACGAGTTAAGCATGCAATCCAAATCCTCTTCTAACCCCAAGGCATAACGAACGAGAATTGTAGCAACAAGACACTAGGCATTTCTTCTTGAACGTTGAAAACTCTTGTTTCGTACTGCTCTGATACGACCATGATTCCCAATGATCAAAAGCTCGGATTCTAAATCGCTCTGGTCAGAATGTAGAACAAGATGTTATAAATGTTTTTTCCAAATTTGAAGACGATCTAACGGTTAGATCTCCGGCTACGGTTATTTTAGTGAAGGTACGACAGGAAAAACCGGGTTGAACTTTCTATTCTTTTGCTCTTCCTTTTCTCTCTTTCTTTTCTTGAAACGGTGGGGGGTTAAATGAGAATGATGCTGCTGAACTTCTTTGAATAAAAATCAGAATTTTATGAATGTATAATGGTTGAAATAAAGGGTTTTAATGAAGGAGAATGATTAGGGGGGTTACAAAGCAACAAAGAGTCATGAGAAAAACAAAAGAGAAAAGAAAAGGAGAAGGCTCCTCTTAATCCTTCACTTGGCAGGCTGCCCCAAGCCCAACACCCACACAAAACTTTCGGCCCAAATTCAACAACGATCCATGCTCCGAAAGCCCGATACGCGATAAAACGGTTAATTCCTAAATCGCGCCTAAACTTTGAAAATACTTAATAATGAAAATAATTCTAATAAATTATATTATAAATATAAATATAATGCACACATTAACACACCATATAATAAAATAATAATTCGGCTCCCAAATTATAAAGAATAAAAAATCATTGATCTAGAGAAAATAATAAATTATTTATTTATTTTTTTTTTTTACGAAAAGAATATCATTTAAAATAAACTAACACCAAAAATAAAGAGTGAAAATTACGGGGTGTTACAAACACTCCCCCTTAAAAGAGTTTCGTCCTCGAAACTTCAAAACAACCAAGAGACAAAAGAAAGTACTCTAGATAAAGAACATTAAGAAAACAGAAATCGATGGATTTTAGTTACGAATTAAACAACTTTGCAGGTATAAAAATTTGATAACTCAAATAATATACATTTTATTTTGGAAGACCAAAAATAGTTGTACAGTAAAGAAGCACGGTAACAACCATCATTTATACAATGTGAAAGAACCAAAGACAAGAGAAAATTTAAGGTAAAAACGTTTGCGCAATAAACTATATGTAATTTTGTAAAAGAAGCAAGAATAAATATTTACATAAAGTTATAAAAGAACAAATCCGACCATACATAAGTATTTTTAGAAAAGAAACGAAGAAGAAAAAGTTCGTAAATAGATAGTCAAACCAATTTAAATAGAGCTATCCACACGGGCTTATACTCCACTTAAAGAGATAAGAACACTTTAATAAAGAGTAGCTAGCTGCTTTATTAAAGTACCAGTTACGAACACAAGCGAACTGTAACACCCCGTCCTTCTACTACTAGGATACTAAACCTTATTAATTCAAGAAATACTAAAATGACGTTAGCGGAAATAACGTCGGGACGGTATGCTACTCTAAAACAATAAATAAAGATAATAACTCAAAATTCATAGCTTAAAAAGGGAATAAATCTCCAAGTAACATCATGGTTCCAACATAAAAGAAGTATCCCAATTATATCATACTAACAAATCCAAAATACCATGAGACATGCAAGTCTCCCAAAAATAAACTTAAATAACACCAATATCCTTGAAGGCAATCAAAAAATAAGTCTCCCTATGACCTATATAAAGTTCATCTACCAAAAACAAAACTAAAAGCTTCTTCTCACAACCAACTCTCACACGGCTAGCCCAGGCAGTCACAAGCCTAGCAATCATTTCCATCTGCAAGATTATAATACATATTTCCACAGTCAGTGGGGAGTAACTAGCGGTTCTCCCAGAACAATAGCAATCAAAGCACTATTCAGAGGTAGATTATTAAGAAAGGAATAACATGCAATTCATTACATCATATCATGCACATAGAAATCATAAAGCTCATAGATAAATCAAGAGATCATTAACAATAAGTAAACATAATATAGTGAGTGACATACTTCAAATATAAATAAATACTAATAATAAATCAAAAATACAACAAGTTATTGAGTCAGAAACCGAACGCCAGTGATTCGCAAATCACTTCCTAAGGTTTGTCAGATCGCAATCTCCAGGTCAGTCTATGGGCTTACGTTCCCCACTGCATGTGTCTAAGAATGGCCAAACTCCCGATGCGGGGTAGAACACTGCAGAACTCCCCGACCTCTCGGACGACAACAATTAACCCGGGTGTACCCCTAGTTCGCAAACCGGGTGGTTGGCATGTTCTTAACCGGGGACTACATCTATCCCACCGGATATTCTTATCTCAAAAATACAATCATGCATACAAACTAAGTATCATTTATCAAAAATATTCATCAAAAAGGGATGCCACCTAGGCCTTATACCCACAATTCATCAAACAGGTTCTTCATAATTCCTCAAAATAAATCACTTATAAAATATTCAACAAATAACTCTCACAATAACACTTGAACATTCCCAAACATCAACAATGACAATATACTGGTTTTTACAGCAACCACACTCAATCACAAATACATCATTAATTAACTCTAAATCATAATTCATTAAAAGAGTAATAACAATTAAATCATTTTATTCCATAAATCAAACCTAAACATGTGGTTACCCAAATGATGCATACTGTATACTACTGAAAATCAGCAACCCAGAATATATTAAATTATAAATTATATCTGATTTACAAGCCCTCAAACAATTTAATAGTGTGTCCTCAATTTCATCACAAAAACACCATAATAATTATGAAACCAACAAATTCGAGCAGTAAAATCACACAAAAATTATCATATAACCCTAATAGCTCTACTGACATGGCACAAGTTTTATTTATAATTTTCGGACTCAAAAAGTATTTTTAACAGTTAATATACAGATTCCTCAAATAAGCCATTATAATAATTAAAAATATAAACAGACGCCCAAAAATTACCAAAAATTCACATAACATGTAGAAACTCACGGAAATACATATTATCCAAATAAATTAATTTTTCTGCCAATATAAATAATTTTCATGAATTATATACTGACTGAACAGAATTTACAAAAACAGATATATCAATTAATTAAAACAGTAAAAAGTAGATAAAAATTATTCCAAGGCATGGAATACATTATACGCATGTAACATGATCTAAGAAAAATGGTTTCATCAATTTTAACAGTCGTTCAATAATTATTATGAAATTTAGCCAAAAACGCACAAAATACTAATTAAATCAAATAAATATTAAAAATCATGCAAAAATTATTTTTCTCTACACAGTATTCACATAGCATATGTCACGTATGTTCATGTAAAATTTCATCAAAAATATCATTCAAAAAGTATTTTAGATAATTCCTAACGTATTAATCTAATACCGAATACTACTCTAATCACTATGATTCTAGGATAACAACTAGTTACCTGGATCGTCGGAGGCGAGCTGAAAACTTCTGGAAATCCCCACAGTAGGCGTGTGACCCTCTTCTTCTTCAAATTCCAAGCACGAAGTATAAGGAAAAAGCCACAAAAACAATTCACGAACAATTATCAAAGAGAAGAAATGAAGAAAATTTGAGAGAATGAAAATGGTGATGATGGTGATGATGATGGACGAAAATGTTGAAGAATGACAGCCAAAAGTTCTGATTTTCTAATCAGAAATTGAAGTGAATTAAGAGGTTTAATGAGGTTTAATTAAAGAAATCATTAAGGGGGGGTTATGGGGGTTATAAGGCATCAAAGAGTCTTAGGAAAACAAAAGAGAAAAGAAAAGGAGAAAGCTCTCCTAATTCCTTCACTTGGCCGGCTGCCCCAAGCCCACACACCCACAAAAACTTTCGGCCCAAATTCAACAACGATCCATGCTCCGAAAGCCCGATACGCGATAAAACGGTTAATTCCTAAATCGCGCCTAAACTTTGAAAATACTTAATAATAAAAATAATTCTAATAAATTATATTATAAATATAAATGAAATAAACACATTGACACGCCATAAAAATAAAAATAATAATTCGGCTCCCAAAATTATAAGATAAAAATAATTAATTTAGAGAAAATAATAGTTTTTAGAGAAAATTCTTGCGAAAAACTAGGAGCAAAATTATGGGTTGCTACAAACTCCCCTCCTTAAATAAAGTTTCGTCCTCGAAACTTCGAAAACACAAAAACAAGACAAGAACACAAATAGTACCTGAAACGAATAGTTCCGGGTATTTCAGTCGCATTGACTCTTCGGTTTCCCAAGTTGCTTCTTCGTACTTTTGACTTCTCCAAAGTACTTTAACCAAGGGAATCACCTTCCTTCTCAGAGCACGGTTCTGACGGTCCAATATACGAACATGTCGCTCTTCAAAAGTCAGATTCGGCTCAACTGACACCGATTCAACAGGAATTACATGCGAAGGATCACTACGATACTGCGCAAGCTGCGACACATGAAACACATCATGAACCTTCGACGGCTCCGCGGCAAAGCCAAACGATACGCGACCTCCCCGATCCTTTCAAGAATTTCATAGGGACCTACGAACTTCGGACTCAACTTGCCCTTCTGACCAAACCGCATCACTCCCTTCATAGGAGAAACCCTCAAAAGCACCTTATCCTCCACCTCAAAAGAAATAGGTTTCCGACGCAAATCAGCATACGACTTCTGCCTATCTTGAGCAGCCTTCATCTTCGCTTGAATTACTTTCACCTGCTCAACTGTATCCTGAATTAACTCCGGGCCTAAAATCAATGAATCACTGATGTCGCTCCAACAAGTAGGACTACGACACTTCCTTCCATAGAGAGCCTCATACGGAGCCATTTGGATACTAGCTTGATAACTGTTGTTATAAGAAAACTCCACCAAGCTAAGAGACTTGACCCAAGACTGCTGAAATTCCAAGGCACAAGCACGAAGCATATCTTCCAAGGTCTGAATAGAAATTAACAACTTATCACATCATGGTGTTACAGTTGGTATCAGATACTGGTGCTACAGTGTCTTTTGTTGCTAGTTCCTTTGTTCGAAAAGCTAATCTTTCCTCTAGATCTCCTATTAAGTCCCTAATTTCTCTTCCGTCTGGTGAGAATTATCCCTGTCATTCTGAGTTTAAGGGCGTGCCTGTCAGTATTCTGGGTTCCGAGTTGCCAGCCGATCTTAAGGAGTTTCCTATGTCAGAGTTTGATGTGATCCTTGGAATAGATTGGTTATCGAAGTATCATGCCTGCATTCAGTGCCGTGATCAGAAGGTGGTGCTCAGAGATCCTAAGGGGAAAAGGATTTCTTATTCGGGCGTTGTAGTGAAGAAGGGTGTTAAGTGGGTTTCCGCTCTGAGAATGCGGAAGATGCGTCAAAAAGGTGATGTGGTATACCTTTGCATGGTGAAGGATTTGTCATCCGAAGATCAGCTCGAGAGTATTCCGGTAGTTCGGGATTATCCTGATGTATTTCCTGAAGAGTTGCCAGGTATTCCTCCTGAAAGAGATGTGGAGTTCTGCATTGATTTAGTACCGGGTACTGCTCCTATATCCAAGGCTCCGTATAGAATGGCGCCGTCTGAATTGCAAGAGTTGAAGACTCAATTGCAAGAGTTGATAGATAAGGGCTTCATAAGGCCTAGTGTGTCTCCTTGGGGTGCTCCTGTTTTGTTTGTCAAGAAGAAAGACGGGAGTATGCGTATGTGCATCGATTACCGTGAGCTGAATAAGGTAACGATCAAGAATAAATATCCGTTGCCTCGCATTGAGGATCTGTTTGATCAGTTAAAACGTGCTGGGGTATTTTCCAAGATCGATCTGAGATCCGGATATCATCAGATTCCCGTGAAGAAGGAGGATATTCCGAAGACTGCTTTTCGCACCAGATATGGGCACTATGAATTTGAAGTGATGCCATTTGGTCTCACGAATGCTCCTGCGATTTTCATGGATCAAATGAATCGCTCTTTCCACGAGTACTTGGATACTTGTGTGGTCGTGTTCATCGATGATATTCTCGTCTACTCTAAGGATGAGAAGGAGCATGAGAAGCATTTGAGACTGGTGTTGGATGTTCTGCGCAAGCAAAAGTGGTTCGCAAAGCTTTCTAAGTGCGAGTTCTGGCTGAAGGAAGTTGCTTTTCTAGGGCATGTAATCAGCAAGGAAGGAGTCAAGGTGGATCCCGCTAAGATCAAGGTTGTTGTCGAGTGGGAGAGTCCTAAGAATGTGACCGAGATTCGGAGTTTTCTGGGTCTGGCTGGTTATTATAGGAGGTTCGTTCAAAATTTCTCCAAAATAGCTCAACCTCTGACTCGCTTGATGCGCAAGGACTGCAAGTTCATCTGGTCCGAGGATTGTGAAGAGGCATTTCTGAAGCTGAAAAAGAGTTTGACCTCTGCTCCTATTCTTACCTTGCCATCTGAGGGCGTTGGGTATGAAGTGTTCAGTGATGCATCGAAGAATGGTCTGGGTTGTGTTTTGATGCAGCAAGGGAAAGTGATAGCCTATGGTTCGAGGCAGCTGAAAGTGCATGAGAGGAATTACCCGACCCATGATCTGGAGTTAGCGGCTGTGGTGTTTGCACTAAAGATATGGCGACACTATACGTATGGTGTTCCGTGTAAGGTGTATCCGACCACAAGAGCCTGAAGTACATCTTCACTCAGCGTGATCTTAACATGAGGCAGAGAAGGTGGCTTGAATTGATCAAGGATTATGATCTGACCCTGGATTACCGTGAGGGTAAGGCGAATAAAGTGGCGGATGCTCTGAGTCGCAAGAGTAAGCATTCATTAAACGCTGCTATGGTGATGCCTCGTGAATTGTGTGAAGAGTTTCGCAAGCTTAATATCGAGGTTGTTCCTCGGGGTTATGTATACGCTTTGTTGGGTTCCATGAGTGTCGAGCCCGAGTTGTTCCAGGAGTTAAGAAGCAAGCAAAAGGGTGATCCAAAGCTGGAGAAGATCCGTGAAGCAAAGATGCAAGGTCGTGCAGAGAATTTTGAGATCTGTGCTGATGATAGCTTGAGGTTTATGGGGCGTTGGTGTGTGCCCAATGATGGTGAGCTTAAGAGAAAGATTCTCGAGGAAGCTCATAGTACTCCTTATTCCGTTCATCCTGGGGGTGACAAGCTCTATAAGGATCTGAAGGCTAATTTTTGGTGGCCTGGTATGAAGAGAGAGATTGCCGAGTTCGTAGCTAGGTGTTTGGTTTGCCAGAAGGTGAAAATTGAGCATCAGAGGCCTGGTGGTTTGTTGCAACCTTTGCCTATTCCTGCTTGGAAGTTCGACTCGATCTCGATGGATTTCGTGATGGGTTTGCCTAGAGCTGCCGGTGGATTGAATCTTTGTGTGGGTGATTGTGGATCGATTGACTAAAGTGGCTCGTTTTATTGCGATGAAGAACACTTGGTCTATGGAAGAGTTAGGCGAAGCTTACGCTAATGAGATAATTCGTCTTCATGGGGTTCCCAAAGACATTGTCTCCGACCGTGATCCGCGATTCCTATCCCATTTACGGATTGCTTTGCAAGAGGCTTTTGGTTCGAAGTTGAAGGCGAGTACTGCATTTCATGCAGCTACCGATGGTCGAGGCCGAGAGGACTATTCAGACCTTGGAAGATATGCTTCGTGCTTGTGCCTTGGAATTTCAGCAGTCTTGGGTCAAGTCTCTTAGCTTGGTGGAGTTTTCTTATAACAACAGTTATCAAGCTAGTATCCAAATGGCTCCGTATGAGGCTCTCTATGGAAGGAAGTGTCGTAGTCCTACTTGTTGGAGCGACATCAGTGATTCATTGATTTTGGGCCCGGAGTTAATTCGGGATACGATTGAGCGAGTGAAAGTAATTCAAGCGAAGATGAAGGCTGCTCAAGATAGGCGAAGTCGTATCTTCGATTTGCATCGGAAACCTATTTCTTTTGAGGTGGAGGATAAGGTGCTTTTGAGGGTTTCTCCTATGAAGGGAGTGATGCGGTTTGCTCAAAAGGGCAAGTTGAGTCCGAAGTTCGTAGGTCCCTATGAAATTCTTGAAAGGATCGGGGAGGTCGCGTATCGTTTGGCTTTGCCGCCAGAGCTGTCGAAAGTTCATGATGTGTTTCATGTGTCGCAGTTGCGCAGGTATCGTAGTGATCCTTCGCATGTAATCCCTGTTGAATCGGTGTCAGTTGAGCCGAATCTGACTTTTGAAGAGCGACCTGTTCGTATATTGGACCGTCAGAACCGTGCTCTGAGAAGGAAGGTGATTCCCTTGGTTAAAGTACTTTGGAGAAGTCAAAAGTACGAAGAAGCTACTGGGAAACCGAAGAGTCAATGCGGCGAAATACCAGGAACTATTCGTTTCGGGTACTATTTGTGTTCTTGTCTTGTTTTTGTGTTTCGAAGTTTCGAGGACGAAACTTTATTTAAGGAGGGGAGATTGTAACAACCCATAATTTTGCTCCTAGTTTTTCGCAAGAATTTTCTCTAAAAACTATTATTTTCTCTAAATTAATTATTTTTATTTTATAATTTTGGGAGCCGAATTATTATTTTTATTTTTATGGCGTGTCAATGTGTTTATTTCATTTATATTTATAATATAATTTATTAGAATTATTTTTATTATTAAGTATTTTCAAAGTTTAGGCGCGATTTAGGAATTAACCGTTTTATCGCGTATCGGGCTTTCGGAGCATGGATCGTTGTTGAATTTGGGCCGAAAGTTTTTGTGGGTGTGTGGGCTTGGGGCAGCCGGCCAAGTGAAGGAATTAGGAGAGCTTTCTCCTTTTCTTTTCTCTTTTGTTTTCCTAAGACTCTTTGATGCCTTATAACCCCCATAACCCCCTTAATGATTTCTTTAATTAAACCTCATTAAACCTCTTAATTCACTTCAAAATTCTGATTAGAAAATCAGAACTTTTGGCTGTCATTCTTCAACATTTTCGTCCATCATCATCACCATCATCACCATTTTCATTCTCTCAAATTTTCTTCATTTCTTATCTTTGATAATTGTTCGTGAATTGTTTTTGTGGCTTTTTCCTTATACTTCGCGCTTGGAATTTGAAGAAGAAGAGGGTCACACGCCTACTGTGGGGATTTCCAGAAGTTTTCAGCTCGCCTCCGACGATCCAGGTAACTAGTTGTTATCCTAGAATCATAGTGATTAGAGTAGTATTCGGTATTAGATTAATACGTTAGGAATTATCTAAAATACTTTTTGAATGATATTTTTGATGAAATTTTACATGAACATACGTGACATATGCTATGTGAATACTGTGTAGAGAAAAATAATTTTTGCATGATTTTTAATATTTATTTGATTTAATTAGTATTTTGTGCGTTTTTGGCTAAATTTCATAATAATTATTTAACGACTGTTAAAATTGATGAAATTATTTTTATTAGATCATGTTACATGCGTATAATGTATTCCATGCCTTGGAATAATTTTTATCTACTGTTTACTGTTTTAATTAATTGATATATCTGTTTTTGTAAATTCTGTTCAGTCAGTATATAATTCATGAAAATTATTATTATTGGCAGAAAAATTAATTTATTTGGAAAATATGTATTTCCGTGAGTTTTTACATGTTATGTGAATTTTTGGTAATTTTTGGGCGTCTGTTTATATTTTTAATTATTATAATGGCTTATTTGAGGAATCTGTATATTAACTGTTAAAAATACTTTTTGAGTCCGAAAATTATAAATAAAAATTGTACCATGTCAGTAGAGCTATTAGGGTTATATGATAATTTTTGTGTGATTTTACTGCTCGAATTTGTTAGTTTCATAATTATTATGGTGTTTTTGTGATGAAATTGAGGACACACTATTAAATTGTTTGAGGGCTTGTAAATCAGATATAATTTATAATTTAATATATTCTGGGTTGCTGATTTTCAGTAGTATACAGTATGCATCATTTGAGTAACCACATGTTTAGGTTTGATTTATGGAATAAAATGATTTAATTGTTATTACTCTTTTAATGAATTATGATTTAGAGTTAATTGGTGATGTATTTGTGATTGAGTGTGGTTGCTGTAAAAACCAGTATATTGTCATTGTTGATGTTTGGGAATGTTCAAGTGTTATTGTGAGAGTTATTTGTTGAATATTTTATAAGTGATTTATTTTGAGGAATTATGAAGAAGCTGTTTGATGAATTGTGGGTATAAGGGCCGGGTGGCATCCCTTTTTGCGAATATTTTTGATGAATGATACTTAGTTTGTATGCATGATTGTATTTTGAGATAAGAATATCCGGTGGGATAGATGTAGTCCCGGTTAAGAACATGCCAACCACCTGGTTTTGCGAACTAGGGTACACATGGGTTAATTGTTGTCGTCAGAGAGGTCGGGGGGTTCGCGTGTTCTGCATCGGGAGTTTGGCCATTCTTAGACACGGGCAGTGGGGAACGTAAGCCCATGGGCGACTGGAGATTGCGATCGACAAACCTTAGGAAGTGATTTGCGAATCACTGGCGTTCGGTTTCTGACTCAATAACTTGTTGTATTTTGATTTATTATTAGTATTTATTTATATTGGAATTATGTCACTCACTATATTATGTTTACTTATTGTTAATGATCTCTCGATTTATCTATGAGCTTTATGATTTCTATGTGCATGATATGATGTAATGAATTGCATGTTAGTCCTTTCTTAATAATCTACCTCTGAATAGTGCTTTGATTGCTATTGTTTGGGAGAAGCTGCTAGTTACTCCCCACTGGCGTGGAAATATGTATTATAATCTTGCGAGATGGAAATGATTGCTAGGCTTGTGATTGCCAGGCTAGCGGTGAGAGTTGGTTGTGAGAAGAAGCTTTTAGTTTTGTTTTTGGTGGATGAACTTTATATAGGTCATAGGGAGACTTATTTTTGGATTGCCTTCAAGGATATTAGTGTTATTTAAGTTTATTTTTGGGAGACTTGCATGTCTCATGGTATTTTGGATTTGTTAGTATGATATAATTGGGATACTTCTTTTATGTTGGAACCACGATGTTACTTGGAGATTTATTCCCTTTTTAAGCTATGAATTTTGAGTTATTATCTTTATTTATTGTTTTAGAGTAGCATACCGTCCCGAGCGTTATTTCCGCTAACGTCATTTTAGTATTTCTTGAATTAATAAGGTTTAGTATCCTAGTAGTAGAAGGACGGGGTGTTACGACTAATACTTGCGAAATCCTCCCCCGACTGAACTTGGCAATGGCCTCATTGCAACAAGGGAAAGGAAAGGGACATGGGCATCGGCCGCCCATCGGCTGGATCGAGAAGTTTAGTAGCCGCATGTTGGACCACCTCTTTGCGACCCGCGTTGAGGCTGGAATGCTAGTGTGGTGGTCCTCTTGTAGATGAATACGATGCTCATTATGATCGGGGGTGGATTCTGTCAGTCATCGGTCTATAGCCAATGGTCTTTTTGTGAGTCGTAAGACCTTAAAAAATGCTCATCACCTCGCAATGGACTAAACAAGCACATCATGTGAAATAGCACGGGAGAGGGGGTAAGGCATGCGATCATGGATCGGTTCATCTATAATATCAACTCCATAACATGACTCCTCTAACATTGAGCTTTTAGGTGCATTGTTTAGGCTAAAAATAACCTTAACATCCCCCACAGTTAGTGTCGGTTTCCCGACTCTTAACATCTATCACCGCCCCGGCGGTATGGAGGAAAGGTCTCCCGAGGATAATGGGTGTTTGAGTGTCTTCGACCATGTCTAATATAACAAAATCCACAAGGATAAAGAATTTACCTACTCTAACGGGGACGTCCTCTAATATACCTAAGGGATATTTCACGGAACAGTCGGCCATTTGCGAGTAATGGTAGTACATTTTAATTCGCCTATGTTCAGTTGTTTACGGATAGAAAGAGGCATGACACTTACACGGCACCCAAATCACATAAAGCTTTGTCGATAAATATGGTGCCAATGTGACGAGGGGGTGGAAAAACTCCCCTGTATCTTTCAATTTAGGTGGAGCGGTTACGTAGAAGAGGGCGCATTCGGCGGTAAAAGCCACGGTCTCCACTTCAATGAGAGTCCGCTTCCTCATCCAACAGTTCTTTCAAAAATTTAGAATAAGCGAGGCACTTGATTTAATAATTCGATAAAAGGAAGCTTTACACAGATTCTTTACCACCTCTAAAAACTTACCATGCGGTGGTGAGTTTCTTCTTGAGCATCCGCTCGGGGAATGGCTAACTTGATCACTCGGAGGCCTGATTTTCTCCTTAGTCGCCTCCTTAGTCTTGTATCTGCGGCTCCTTGCTCTACTTGAGGTTCGGCATCCTCGGGCACTTCTTGTGGTTTTGGTGATTCCACCTCTAGCATTGCCGGAGCATCGTTGCATTCCACTTTGCGAAGGGTGATAGCATTGGCGGTGTCCCTGGGTTGCATTGGTTGCGAAGGTAGTGACCCGGATGGCCTACTAGCGAGATGAACTAGCGGTGAGCAATTTGTGACTCCAACATCTTTTGTGTGTCCCTTGTAGCTTATTCGAGCATGCGAGGCTCTCAAATTGTGACCTGGTATACGCTGGAAGGAAATAATACCTTTGCATCATACGGCATTAGACTTTTAAGTTCAATGATAGTGGGTCCGGAGGAGGTGTAGATTGATCTTTGTTGAAGCCGAGTTCTCGATATCCAGGAGGAGCTTGTGGTTGATATTGTTGTTGTTGAGGGTAATGTTGTTGTTGCGGATTCATCACGTTATTACTCCTATACGAGAGATTTGGATGATCTCGCATCCCGAGGATTATAGGTATTGGGTAGGGATCGAGCTGCGGCTTGTGTGGTGCTGTAATGCGTGCACGGGCTCACTAGAATGTGAGAGAGGGGCACTTTTGAGAGTTATGTCCGGCTATCCCACTGGCGTCACGAGATGAAAGCATTGTACCCGGGAACACTAGCCATAGCATTGACACTCATATGAGGGGAGGAATTGTTACCTAGCTTCAAAGAATCGATCTTACGGTGAAGAAGCGGCTAGTTGTTCGGTCGGTAAAGAAATGGCTTCAACATCATGTTTACCTCCCTTTGTCATCGAAGAACGAATAGTAGGCGCTTGGTGAGAAGCGAGTTTCTCCGGAAGTTCATGCCCTTCGTCTACGGCTTTATCCATGAAAAACCCACTGCGGCTCCATCGATTACCCGTCTAGTATCGGCATCAACTCTCGTGTAGAAAATATAGCACAGATGCCACTTGTCAAAACCATGATGGGGACAAAGTGCTGCGGATCTTTGAATCGTTCCCAAGCTTCATATAATGACTCGCCCGGGGTCTTGGGTGAAGGTCACTATCTCATGGCGCATATCGGCGGTCTTCTAGTAAGGGTACCACTTGATGAGAAAAATCTTTGAGAGCTCGGCCCAGGTGGTGATGGTGGAAGGCGGCTTATTATACCAAAATAGAGCTTTGTCGCGCGAGAGAAAAAACCAAATCGGATGAGTGTCATCGATCGGCGATAACACCGGCTTGCTTACGAGTAGCACAACATTGTAAAAATCGCTGAGGTCTGATTTGAGTCTTGGATGGTAACCGCAAGCTGGTTATTCGAACCATATTCAGAACATGAGACTTAATTTCAAAGTTTGCGGCGGCAATAGTAAGCAACCGTACCCGGTGGGCACATTATCGGGAGATGGTTGTGCATAGTCTCGAAAGTCGGTTTAGCTTCGTCACCCATTCTAGCGATAATAGGTGATACGGGGAAGCTTTGTTGTGGTGAAGATGGTGGAGAAGGTGTCTTTTGGGAGGGTGTCCTGGAGACGACTTGGTTTGCTTAGTTGTCTTTTTGAGTCTACGAGCGTCTTTTCAATCTTCGGGTCAAATGGAATGAGATGCGGCGATTTCAATTTCCTACTCATACATCAAAAACACTAAAACAAACGTAAGATGCTCCAAAGAACAGGTGTTCTTCGGAGAAGAGGTTAGTGTAATACTATAATTCAGACAAATAAAAAATAAACCGTCTCCCCGGCAACGGCGCCAAAATTTGACAGGCTAAAGTCGTATCACCTTATCAAAAATAACCTAAAGTCCACTAACAAGTAGTCAGGGAAGTCAGGATCGAATCACAGGGAGAAAGTTATATTATTGTATCTGAATTCTAATATTATACTAACTAAATCAGTTGAAAATTGATGTGTGACTAAACTAATAGGCAAATGATAAAACTAAATATGAAGGTATGAATCAATTAATAAAGAACTAGGACTATGGATCACTATGCATACAATTCGGAAAATCAGAGACGAATAATAACTACCCAATAAGTCAATTTATCTAGGGCACATGTAATTTCTCTCGAACATTACCTCCCTCAAAGATCACCTAGCCGCTCACGCATGGTCAAGGATCACTATGCCTAATGATTGAAAGCCTATACGAAATCTCTCCTCTCGAAGTAGATTCAATATTACGATAATAGAAATACAAATCAGGCCTAATTCATAAATCTAGCATGAACGATTCAATCACAGGAAACAATTGAAATAAAGGGTAATTATATTAATCTATCAATCCCTCATTGCATACATAGATCCCCACAATCCTAGAAATAAAACTACTCACTCATGTTTGAGAATCCAATAACAAATTCCATATAAAAATCCATACTTTGAACTATTGCAAATAACTAAGAAATTACTCTAATCAATAATAGAGGAAGCAAACAATAATGGAGAAAACAAGGAAGAAGATTACCAAATAAAAGAACTATATTGAACTTGCGAATAATCCAAAGGTTTGATCTTGAATCACAATGAAAAGTAATAAAAACTAGGGTTCTTGAGAGATTATGAGAAAATAAGAGCTAAAACAAAGATAAAACAAAAGATCCTTAATAAATGTTCTAACTTTCCTATTTATACTAAGTGGCCCCAAAAATCATTAAATGAACACGCGCGGAGAGAAACCCGATCGGGCCAACCAAGCCCGATCAAATCGGCCTCCAAACGCGGCATTTGCGCCCAAAGAAGACCTCGCCCGATGGTATCGGGCCATGCCGCCCGATGAAGTCGGGCCGATGTTCATCGCTCAGTCAGCTCCGCATGTATGCTCTCGCCAAGCGCCCGATGCTGTCGGGCTGCCTCGCCCGATGGTATCAGGCCATGCCAGACATTAGCGCGCAAGACTCGGCGCGGCGGCCGAACACTCTCGCCCACGAACACGCCCGAGGCTTTCGGGCCATCTCGCCCGTCGGGCGGACAACAAAACAACGGCCGGGCAACGTCGCCCGATCGGTCCCGTAACAACTTGATCCAATGGCAGCTAACGCCCGTCGGGCTTGTTGAGCCGATGCTTCCTTCCATGGCTTCGAGACGCCAAGGCTTCACTTCTTCTTTTGTCCGAGGCCTCGGAAAGTATTCTCGGGACCCCGGAACTCATCATAAATGCCTTCGAACTTCTCCATTCGATTGTAATGGTCGGATAATAGCGGAAAATAGGGAGATAACTCCCTATAACTCTGTCGAGACACGAACGAGAAAACCACAACTAGATGGAGAGAGTTAGCATAAAATGGCTCCTAAGAGCACCATTGATACACATTTTAGCTCAAATACAGGGGGAAAAACACTATATAAAAGCATCACATTAGTAAAATTTATTAAAAATAAACTAGTATAATGTTGTTTTAGGTGATATGAAATATCGGTGGTATTTGGATGGGTAATCGGAGGAGCTGTTTGTGATAGTGTTTGAGCATAGGAATTTGGAGGGTAATCTGATAAATTGGGAATTGGTTCATGGAAACAGTAATGCTTTCTGTAGGATGGATTACTAGACCCTGTTCTTTCTGTTGTCGGGAAGTAGGAGTTTTGGAACCTTGCATTATGTCCATCCCTGCATAAATCATATTAATTTGCTTATAAATGGAGTTAGTTTGAAGATTTTGGACATCAGAGTATGATAATTTAGCAGAGAATTTGAAAGAAAGTTGTTTTTGATTGATAATTGTATGAATACCAATTTCATTTACAGAAAATGGATATATTTGAGTGAAAAATGGAGTACCAAGAATAATATTATAATTAAGATTTTTGACAAGAGTAAATGGGGTTTGGAAATAATAATTATTATTGAAAATAGATGCATTGGAAAGTTTATATCGTATTTGAAGTTTTTGTCCATTAGCAATAGTCAAATGTTCAGTGGCATGTTCATAATGCGAGGAGGAATTAGATCTTCCTTAATGCAATTAAGATCGGCACCACTTATCCAATAATGCAACATCATTAATTTGGAAATTATCATCAATAACTAAAGTAATTGGAATGAGAACCATTTTTGATAATGAAAGCGATGGATAATTTGAAGAAATTTTTCACTTTCAATTGGAGTATCGGAAATTTGGATAGACTCAGTCGGTATAGGAGAACATTCAGAAATTTCACCTATTTCAAAATTGGAATTTTGGAGTAAAGTAATTTTTGCTTTAAGTTCTAAATCTTTGGTTTGGAGGTTTAAAACATTTTGCTCAAGATCTTGAATATGAGATTTTATTTGAGTCACCTCATTTTGAAGATCATGAGTATTAACTGGAGAAACAAATGGTTGATGAAATGGAGATTCATCAAGCATTTTTTGAAGACTAAAAGAAACTGGTTTTTGCTTCTCTTCAAGTGGAGAAGATTTTAAAACAATTTCTCGTAATCGTTCAAGATACTGTTTTAGAATATTGTTATCTGGAATTTTTTCAATAATATCAAGATGTAATTCCTTCTCTTTGTCTTTTCTGGAAATAACACAAAGTCCTTTGGAACAAAATTGGAGAGAATGATCAGTATTAAATTCATCAAAATCCTGATCTTAATCTAATTGATAAATGACATGGTCAGAATCCGAATGATCAGATTCTTCTTCTAGTTCACTCTGATATAATTGGAAAACATTTAAGAGTTTATCTCTTAAATTTGGATTGTCTTGGAAAATCTCATTAATCTTACTTTTGAAATGACATTTATTGGCTTTGTGACCAGGTTTGCCACATTTATAGCAAATAATCTTTTGGAAATCCTTTTTTAATGTTTTCTTTTTCTTTTAAAAAAACGTATCAGAAGATGGAGTTTTCTTTTGGCGAAAATTGTGAACTTGTTTGAGTCGTTGTTTTCGAACAGTGGAAGGGGCTTGAATTTTTTCAAAGCCAAAGGCTTCACAGACAGATCCAAGTTCTCTTCTTTGCTGAGCTTTTTCAATGCCATACTTAGATTGGATTTTGAGCTCATTGCAAAGAGATAATCCTTCCTTTTTGATAAAAGCAAACAATTGACCATATGTTAAATCTTCATATGCAATTGTTTCTTTATTTGTAGCTTCTTTTAATTTTTGGAAAATTCTTGGAGCAAATAAATTTGGAAGTCCTGAACTAAATTTTTCTTTCCAGAATCATTGTTGAGCATCATTCCTGCGAAGAACGTTGGATAAAAAAGTATCTTTGTACCATCGGTAATTATTTAAAGTTGGACATCGAAGATTGGATAAAATTAAAGTATTGGATTTCAAATGTTCTATGGAAGAACCAAGAAAATGGAGACTAATAGTTTGGATTAGAAGGATAAATCGATCTTTTTTCCTTGAGCATTTTCATGAAGATAAATGCTTTGTTGTTGTTCTGGTGTAAAAGTATTGTCCCACCAGTTTTTTAATTGTCCGGAAAATCCATCGGCAATGGTAGAAGCAATTTGTTCATTTGTAAAATCATTGGAAGAATATGCATTAGCAGCAACGCACATTTCATGTAAAACTTTAGCGATTTTAAATTTCGATCTACCATCTATATTCCAATCATAGAGTTGGTCACCGAGAATAAACGTTTTGAGGACCATAAGTTCCTCGTTCTTCAAATTGGAGATATGGAGGAGTAGGTGCGGAATAATAATTTCGCATGGGATTATTGTTCCGAGTTCTTGTTGTAAATT
Organism: Beta lomatogona; assembly: GCA_947646795.1. Lineage (NCBI taxonomy): Eukaryota > Viridiplantae > Streptophyta > Magnoliopsida > Caryophyllales > Amaranthaceae > Beta > Beta lomatogona. The sequence continues at coordinate 99,149 of CANSNZ010001027.1, forward strand.
CGATTAATTTGAGATGGAAATTCATCACCTGAAGAAATTTTTTTTTTGCAATTTCCTTTGCCTTCTCATCCTTGTCTAGACATGTGATGTTTTTGTCTAATTTGTCAGAAATTTTCTTCAAAAGTGTTTTATTACTAAGTCCAAAACCTTTCGAAAAATTTGTTGGAACATGGATAAGGGGTCTAGAAATCTCATTTGGAAAAGTAGATGAACGGTTTTCATTAAGAGAAATTCCATTCAACTTTTTGGATAAATCATCAATATCTTTGGAAGATTCTTTGGAAGATTCAGAGTCATAATTATTTGAAGATAAAGAAGCGATTTGAGTGGAAATGTGATCAACTTGTTTGGAAATAGTATGCAAAATTGTATTGGAAAAATTGTTTTGTTCATAAACCTTTTTTAATGTCCCCTAAAGTAGGACTGATTTCTCATCGGCATCTCTTCCCTACTTTAAATGGAGCGACTTCACAAGTTCTACCTTCATCGGAAGGAACTCGTAAACCTGTTAATGGAGGATGAATAGACGAAACTAATTCACTATTTTTGAGAATCCATTTTTGAGCAATATTGGACTTAACACATAAATCAGAAAATGGATAAGGAATTTTTAAATTACTTAAGTAAATTGGAAGCCATGTGAAAAATGGAATATTTGCGAGATAACTCAATTAATTTGGAATAGTATTTTTCACGAATAAACTCTAGTAGCAGGTTTATCAAAATTGGAGAAAAACCGAAGTCGTTTTTCACGATTTCTTGGAGCTTCAAATTCATTGAAAAGCATTGTTTTATTAATTTGGAATCCTCATTTGGTGATAACATTCAAAGCTGGAGAAATTTGGAGGTCTCATTTCGGACTTAGTTGGTGATGGAAAATCATTTTCATCACTATTTAGGAATAGGAGATTTTAAAAAACTTTGTAATTTTGAGAAACATTTGGAAAATCATACGTGTTTGAAAAAGTACTTGACCTTTCAAAAGAACAAGAAGATATTGCACTTTGAAAGTCATAGTTGGAAGAAGAAGATGGAAACTCCTTACTTGAATTAAATCGAATAAGAACTCCGCCATCGATTCCTCGATTATTTGTTCAACCTTGGATTCTTTCAAACATTTTGGAATTGGTGGAGTTTGAACTATCTGGAATAGTAACTTTATCCTATGGAAGAGCTTACGGAGTATGTGTAATTGCTTTGCCATGTTCAACTTTGAAAATCATAGTTTGACCGGGGAGCAAACGTATTCTACACTTTGGATTCATTTGAGTATTTAACGGTTTGTAATAAACTCGATAAATAATGGAAAAGCTTCTAGCACTTTGGAATTGGAGATCTTTGGACATATTGACATCTAGAGTTAAAGTCTTGAGAATATAAGGATCATCGAGATCTTTACTCGAGATTTGGAAAACTTGATTGAAATAAATTGGACCTTGAGAAATATTAGTGTTAGCCAAAGCTAAAAGAGAATCTTTGAAATGTTTAAGAGAAGTGTCTCTTAAAGCAAGCATAATTGGACAATCAAGACCTAATCGACCATAGGCTTGACGGCAATTTGGACACAACCAAAATGGATATATACGAAACCTTGTTCTAAGTGTTTTTGGATAGACTCATTATCTAACAATTGGATAGTCATTGGACGTTGATCGACACTAGTGGTAAATTCTTCTATATGGATTCCTCTGCCAAAATTGAATTCTCGACTATATTGTTTATCATAAATATCGGTTTTTGAAAGAATTGGCATTTCCCGAACAAATGGATCGTCCTTTTTGGGTAACTGTTTCTTCGAGGCTGGATTCTTATTGTCACCAAAAACCTTTGAGAAAACACTACTAAACTTACCATTCACCATGTTTGCTGATAAACACTACAATAATAGTTATAGCTTGAGAGACCATTGGGACCACCCGAGGGACCACCACATTGGAACACCTACACCACGGCTTACCAGCGGCTTCTCGGTGACCAAGCCGGGTGACCAAGCGGTGACCGAGCCTAAACAACGACCACCACTACGGTGATGTCTCAATAACAATGGCTCAAGTAACCTTAGAGCACTTCGTCAATGGCTCACGATACCGGGGAAGGGACCCGGGATAGGGGAATGGCGGATTAACCCTAAGTCTTGACCTAGTTTGTATAGGAAATACCTGAAAACAGGACTAAAGCGAAAACTTAATTCTAAACATAAATTGGAATTTAAACTATGGAAACGAAAACTAATTATATATGTATGTATGTATATATATATATATGTATATATATGTATATATATGTATATATATGTATATATATGTATATGTATGTATATATATATATATGTATGTATATATATGTATGTATATATATTTGTATGTATATATATGTATATATATATGTATATATATATATATATATATATATATATATATATATATATATATATATATATATATATATGTATATATATGTATTTCTTGTTCCTTTTTAGATAATGCTCTTATGATATTTCTATGGCAACCTGCAAATATAATGTATTGTAGTCTTTGACTTAGATAAACTTTTTCTTCTTTTGCTATTTCTATTTGTTTTTGTAATTTTATTTGTTCTATTAAACTAGGTATAGTGTTACTCATTTATAATTTTGGTTTTATATTGAGTTTGGTTGTAAGTAAATTTAAAATAATCTGGTTCTATTGTCCATGGTTTAACCTTTTCTAAGAAGTCTTTTCCTAGTATTATCTTATTGTTTAAGGTTATGACATAGTCGATGTTTATATCTTGTAGTGCAATTTTTGTTGTTAATGTAATTAATCTATTAAAATTTTCATTAATGTTTACTATTTGGTTTGACGGTTTGTCTAATGGTATATAATTACTTTCGGTATTAATATCTAATTGTGTTGTTAGATTTTTTGTTCCTATTTGTATTATTATATAACATTCATATGATTTTATTGGAATAGGTAGGTTTTCGGTTAAACGTCGTTTAGATCTAGAAACGCTTAATCGTTTCTTTACTATTTCTAAGTCTTCATAGTTTTGGTTTAGAGTATAATTTTAATCCTTTTTCTATAGGTAATATAAGATCCGTAAAAGGGGTATCTATAGTCATTGGTCTTAATTTGTTTTTAGTATAAATCGATGTTGATCCGTTAATATATAAGCATTCTTACATTGTTCTGTCATGACTTTTGATCCGGTTGTCATGTTTATTCCATCTAATTTCCATAATAAGACTAATGCCTTTTCTATATTTTGGTCGGTTAAACTTATAGAATAATTAGGCTTAATTATAAATCTAACTTTCGATAAATAAGATTTCCTTTAAGTTGTGCTATAATAGCTTGTTCTATTGGTTCTTTGATTTTATCATCGGCTAATCCTAATTCTAAGGGAGTATCTATTCCTTCTTTAAAACGGGCTTTTATTATTATTTAAATGGCGGCTAGTTCTACAAATCTAAATGTAATTGGTTTATCTTTTTAATACGTTATTAATTTTGGTTATTTCTTCATTTAATACTTCTTGTGTTATTAACGGGACTCTAGTGTTACCTTGTACTTGTGTTATATCTATAACATGTTCCTATCGGCTATAACTAAATATTCTTCCTTTTTCTTTTTGAAATACTTTGTTAGATTGGCTAGGTAAAATTTTTTCTTTTCAATAATCTTATCTAGGGACAACGTAAATCCTTCATACTTTAATGCATTATATTTTTGTAAGTCAAAAATGACTCTTTGATTTTTATGTTGTCTTGTAATATCTTCATCGTAATCAACTTCTTGTAATTCTTTATTCATTATCATCGGCTTCATTATTATCTTCATCTTCACTATTTTCATCATTGCTTATTTCATTATTTTCGTCATTGTCTATTTCATATTCGAACACATATATTTCTTCATCCGGTGGTATATTGGTTTTTCCTAGTTCATATTACGCTATATGGAGTTCAATGAAATTTACATTTTTTATATTTTTATTAGCATTTTTATTTATTTTAGCTTTACATTCCCTTGCTATGTGACCTATTTGTCCACAATTATAACATCTACATCTTTTTGGATTTTTAGCATATTTATAGATTTTCCTTTTAATAAAATAATTTTTATTTGATCGTTTCTTATTTTTATATTTTCCATATGGTTTAAATCTTTTATATCGTCTTCGCATTAATTTAGGTCTTTTAGCTTTAAATCTTTTGTTTAGTTTGTGACATCAAAATTTGGGTATTTCATAATTTTCTAACAGTCACTAATTTTAGCTTGTTTCCTAAATTCCTTTTGGTTATTGACTTCCATACAATAATTTTTATACCATGCTTGTAAAAATGCTATTTGTTCTCCTAAAGTTCTGTTTTGGGTTACGTATAATAAGCTTGTTGTACCATAGTATATATAGGTATTGGTAATTTTTCAAAATATTATTTTCGAAATCTGACTAATTGTTCGGGGTTTCGGTTCCTAATTCATAATAGTTCATCGAAAAGCACAATTATATTTATTTAGATCTTACGGACACATGGAACATATTTGCATATTATAAGCTGGGACTTACAATACTCTTTTTTGGCTATTGCATATTTTAAATCTGCATTTGGATTGCCAAATTATCTTGAATTATTTTTTCATATTTTTTCAACATTTGTCTTGAATCGAGTCATTTATGTTCCTTCTATCTTAGTACTTGGTGATTCTGTTAATTCTATTATTCCGATATTAGTTAAATAGCTTCTTGCTATTCCTGTTATAGTTGCTTTAATATAACTAGCCTTTGCACTAGCGGTATTTTAGCTTCTATTAATTTTGCATTTATTCTAGTTTGTCCAATTTTGTATATCCATTTCAATATTAGTAGAGCAATCTAGATTTAAAGTTTCTCCCGATTGGTTATCTGCGGGTATATAAATCATTTTCTAATTTTATTCGATATTTCCATATATAATCATTATTTTTATAATAATAATCATAATTTTTCTTTTTAAAAGTAGGTTTATAACGTCTCTTGGTTTCCATATAATCATAATCGTCATCGTATAGACTTTAGTAAGTACGTTAATTTCTTCATCTTTTATGAATTAAAGTCGATTCTAAATAATTTGAATATCTAAATTCTTGAATAGATTGATCGGAATAAACTTCTTCATTATTTTCTTCTAGAGTATTTACCTCTATATGTATGTATGTATGTATATATATATGTATATATATATATATATATATATATGTATATACATATATATATATATGTATATATATATTGTATATACTTATACATATATATATTGTATATACATATATATATATATATATATATGTATGTATATATATATATATATATGTATGTATATATATATATATATGTATGTATATATCTATATATGTATGTATATATATATATATATATATATTATATATATATATATATGTATATATTTGGGAAACACACATCCTAAAATCTTTGACATAATCCAAGGTGAAACAGTTAGCGAAGAACTAGATGGCGGAGTTCTTATTCGATTTAATTCAAGTAAGGAATTTCCATCTTCCTCTAATTATAATTTTCAAAGTGCAAGATCTTCTTGTTCTAACTCATGTATTTTTCCAAACTCAAACTCGGATTCCATTCCATAAATAGTTGAGGAAAATAATTTTCCTTCACCAACTAAGTCCGAAATGAAACCTCCAAATTTCTCCGGTTTAAATGTTATTACAAAAGGTGGTTTCCAAATTAATAAACCTATGCTTTCCAATGATTTTGAATCTCCGTAAATCGTGAAAAATGACTTGGTTTTTCTCCAATTTTTATAAACCGGCTACAAAGTTTATTCGAGAAAAATACTACTCCAAATTAATTGAGTTATCTGCTAATATTCCATTTTTCACATGGCTTCTAATTTACTTAAGCAATTTAAAAATCCCTTATTTATTTTCCGATTTATGTGTTAAGTCCGATATTGCTCCAAAAATGGATTCTCAAAAATGGTGAATTAGTTTCGTCTATTCATTCTCCATTAACAGGTTTACGAGTTCCTTTCGAGGAAGGCGGAACTTGTGAAGGCTGCTCCATATAAAGTAGGAAGAGATGCGATGATAAATCGGGTCTTACTTTAGGAGACATTAAAAAGGTTTATGATCAAAATAATTTTTCCAATACAATTGCATACTATTTCCAAACAAGTTGATCACATCTTCACCCAAATCAATTCTTTATCTCCAAAAAATTATGACCACTGAATCTTCTAAAGAATCATCCAAAGAAATGGATGATTTATCCAAAAATTGAATGGAATTTCTATTAATGAAAATCGTTCATCTACTTTTCCAAAAGAAATTTCTAGGCCACTTATCCATGTTCCAACAAGTTTATCAAAAGGCTTTGGGCTTAGTAATAAATCAATTTTGAAGAAAATTTCTGACAAGTTAGACAAAAATATCACGTGTCTAGACAAAGATAAAAAGGCAAAAGAACTTGCAAAAAACTTTTCTTCGGATGATGAATTTCTATCTCAAATAAATCGAATTTACAACAAAAGCTGGAGTAATCGGGATGAGCCGATTTATACGAAGATATTACAAAAGGTGGTTTCCAAATTAATAAACCTATGCTTTCCAATGATTTTGAATCTCCGGTAAATCATGGAAAAAGACTTTGGTTTTTCTCCAATTTTGATAAACCTTGCTACGGAATTTATTACGTGAAAAATATTATTCCAAATTAATTGAGTTATCTGCAAATATTCCATTTTTCACATGGCTTCCAATTTACCTAAGTAATCTAAAAATTCCTTATCCATTTTTCGATTTATGTGTTAAGTCCGGTATTGCTCAAAAATGGATTCCCAAAAATGGTGAATTAGTTTCTTCTATTCATCCTCCATTAACGGGTTTACAAGTTCCTTCAGCTAAAGAAAGAACTTATGAAGGCTGCTCCGTATGAAGTAAGAAGAGATGCGATGAAAAATCGGGTCCTACTTTAGGAGACATTAAAAAGGTTTATGAACAAAACAATTTTTCCAATACAATTTTGCATACTCTTTCTCCTCAAATTAATTCTTTATCTTCAAAAAATTATGACTCTGAATCCTCCAAAAAACATGATAAAAACTTTTCCCCAAAAGCTATTGTTTCCTCTATTAAACTCCAAGATCTTCAACGTGAAATAAATCGAGATAAAATCTTAAATTACAAATCTTGAGCAACATGATTCTCCACAAGAAACTTCTAACTCCCCTCTTCCAATAACTTCTCCAACTAGTCGGCGAATTAATTATCAACAATGGTATTGCCCGGTTAAATTATACTTGATCATGATTTCCAAATTACTACTATTGCTTTATTTGTCGGTGGTGCTGATCTCAATTGTATTAAAGAAGGATTAATACCTTCTAAATACTATGAAAAAAACTCTTGAACATTTGTCCGGTGCTAATGGACAAAAACTCCAAATTAGGTACAAACTTTCCAAGGCTTATATTTGTAATAATAATTATTGCTTCAAAACTGCTTTCACTCTTGTTAAGGATATTAATAATGGTATTATCCTTGGTACTCCATTTTTAACTCAAATTTATCCATTTTCGGCAAATAAATTTGGTATTCATACTTCCATTTTTGGAAAACACATTTCTTTCCATTTCTCTACTCTATTACAAAATAAAGAAATCCATTCTCTCCAAACTAATTTGATTTCATAAAAAAGAAAACAAATTTCCTTCTTAAAAAGAAGAAATATCTTTTCAAAGGATAGAGCGTCAATTACAAAATCCTCATATTCAACAAAAAATAAAAGATTTCCAAGAAATACTCCAACATGAAATTTGTGCGAGACATTCCAAATGCTTTTGGGAAGGAAAAAGGCATATTGTTTTCCTTCCTTATGAAAAAGATTTTCAGAAAAACAAATTCCTACTAAGGCTCGACCAATTCAAATGAACCAAGAATTACTTGAAACCTGTAAAAAGAAATTCAAGTACTTCTTGATAAGAAGTTAATCGAGACCTTCCAAATCTCATTGGTCTTGCGTTGCTTTCTATGTCATGAATCGAGACGAGGAAAAAGAATGAGGTGTTCCAAGACTAGTTATTAATTATAAACCTCTTAATAAGGTCCTTCAATGGATTCGTTATCCAATTCATAATAAAAAGGATCTTCTTAATAGGCTTTATGACTCCAAAATATTTTCCAAATTTATATGAAAAGTGGTTTTTGGCAAATTCAAATTGCTGAAACAGATCGTTATAAAGCTGCTTTTACGGTCCCATCTGGACATTATGAATGGAATGTAATGTCTTTTGGTTTAAAAATTGCTCCATTAGAATTTCAAAATATTATGAATGATATTTTTACTCCATATACTACGTTTACCATTGTTTATATTGATGATGTTCTTGTGTTTTTCAATTCGATTGACCATCATTTCAAGCATTTACACATATTTCTCCAAATCATCAAGAAAATGGCTTAGTTGTTTCTGCTCCAAAAATCAAGCTTTTCCAAACAAAAATCTAATTTCTTGGTCATGATATTTATCAAGGAACTATAAAACCAATTGCAAGAGCAATTGAGTTGCTTGATAAATTTCCCGATGAAATTAAAGATAAAACTCAATTACAACGTTTTCTTGGTTGCTTGAATTATATCTCGATTTCTTTCCAAATTTAAGAAAATTTTGTGCCCCTTTATACAAACGTCTCCAAAATAATCCTTGCCTTTGGACAGATGAACATACTAACATTGTTCGTATGCTTAAGTCTAGAATCAAAATACTTTCATGTTTAGGTCTACCAAATGCAAATGCTTTTATGATTGTAGAAGCGATGCCTCGGCGATGGTTATGGAGGTATCCTTAAACAAAAATTAGAATCCAAAACGGAACAATTAGTTCGTTTCCCTTACGGTTTATGGATAGGTGCTCAAAAGGGTTACTCCTTTGTTCGAAAAGAAGTGTTATCCATAGTTCTTTGTATTTCCAAATTTCAAGATGATTTTTGTTGCAAAAAATTTATTTTAAGAGTTGATTGTAAATCCGCTAAAGACATTCTTCAAAAAGATGTTCAGAACATTGTTTCCAAACAAAACTTTGTATCGTGGGCGATCCTATCTGCTTTTGATTTTGATATTGAATTTATACGAGGAGAAAATAATTTATCCATAGTACGTAAAATTTCCAAGTTTCCAATAACGGTTCCAAGTTTAAATCCAAGTTTCTTCTTCGGTAAGTTCTTAATTCTTATTCCAAATAATTATGTTTCCATCTTATGTTTAAAATTACTCTGTCGGTTTTAGTTTGTTTTGTGTACTTCCTATACAAACTAGGTCGGTACTTAGGGTTAATCTCCCCTTCCCCTGTCTGGGTGTATCGGGGAAAAGACCCGGGGCCGGGGAAGGGAAGATTAACCCTAAGTCTGACCTAGTTTGTATAGGAAGTACACAAAACAAACTAAAGCGCGGTAATTTTAAACATAAGATGGAACATAATTATTTGGAATAAGATTAAGAACTTCTTGAAGAAGAAACTTGGTTCAAACTTGGAATTGTTATTGAAAACTTGGAAATTTTCGACTTTGGATGAAGCTTTCTCTTACATGTTTTTCTTACATTTTCTCTCAAATGAGCTCTGCCTAGAAATGAAAACAAGCACACCTATTTATAGACTTAAAAATGTAATACGGTAAATAGAAGTACAATAATTGAACTATGTTTACAACATTAAGTAATTTAGAAGCGACAAATTGTAAATACGGTTCTTGGGCCATTGGATGTGTTGTCTGCCACTAATGTTGTAACTTTGGACAATGTTGGTGAGGATTCCATGTAGGTGCATGAATAGTACTATTCATCGCCGTATTTTCACTATTCACTATTCACTTTTTGTCGAATTTTGGAAATTCCTTGGAATTTGGTTGGAAATTGCTGGAATTTGTTTTTGTGTTTGGAAGGTGCGTGGAAATTGCTAGAAGCCGTATCCGGAAATTTTACATGTAGCTGGAGTAATCATGTCCCTTTCTTTTGCCTAAGTGTGAAACACTTAGCGGGATCTTTTTATTATTTAGAAATCAAATGGATCTTGGGCACAAGGCCCACCATACAAATCTGGGTGGAAGCCTCGGATGACTGGGCCTGGAAGATTGAGTCTTTTTAGTTTGGTTAATAAATTGGAGAAAGCGATCAAATAGTTCGGCTTTATTTATGGACGTTTTATTTTTCTTTTTGGATTTAGTGGATGAGGATGGGGAGCGGAATGTGTTTGTTGGAGGGGCTAGTTGGACTTGTTTATATTGTTGGAAACTCTGCTTAATCCAATCATTATAATCATGGAGGGCGAGATGAACCATCTTTGGAGATATTGAGAAACACGGTTTAACATGTTTGGGTAAATCTTAAAATTTTTCCACCATTTGACCCGATAATCACGAGTCAAAAAATAGGGTGCGGATTCGGTGAGTGCGGAAAGGGAATAATTCCGGCACATAATCCATGAAATTCGAAAAATTTGACAAAAATAAATATCTTGGAGAATTCGAAGCCTTCGGTAGTGTCACTTTGGAATGATAATGTTGGAAAGAGGTTTGAAGATCGTTTGGGAAAATGTCGGGAATTGCTCCATAACTATCCCACCATTCAAGGAACCATATTGGAAATGTCACATTTTTAAGAAGACGGTCGGGATGGCGAAAAACCGAGAATGGTTATAACTTTGGAGTAAGAATGCACAATGCCATGCTTGTACATAGTCATAAAAATTGTAAGTCTGTGGAAGTTTTGGATCAAGAAAATTGGAAGAGAAGGTTTTGGCTTTTGAAAGAAAAGAATGAAGATTCTGCCATTCAATATTGGTGATAACATGGAAAATCAGGCATTTGGAATAATTTGTTGTGGTGCTAATATTATCCTTAATGTAACAAGAATTTCTGTCATGAAGGATATTTCGGTATTATTGGATTGGTTTAGTGATTTCAAAAGTAAACCAATTGAAGCCATCTGGAAGTTTAGTTTTGACATATTTGGATATAATGTGGTTAAACTCGTCTTGAGAAGAAAATGTGTTGGAGGTAAATTGGTTAAAAATAAATTAGTATAATGTTGTTTTAGGTGATATGAAATATCAGTAGTATTTGGATGGGTAGTTGGAGGAGCTGTTTCTGTTATTGTTGGAGGGTAATTTGATAAATTGGAGGATTGGTTCATGGAAAAAGGAACGTTTTCTGTAGGATGAATTACTATACATTTTTCTTTCTGTTGCCTGGAGGTATGATCCTTAGAATTTTGCATTATGTTCATCCCTGCAGAAATCATATTAATCTGTTTATAGATAGAGTTAGTTTGGAGATTATGAACATCGGAATGTTGTAACTTGGCTGAAAATTTGAAAGAAATTGGTTTATTATCTATGATAGCATGAATACCAACTTCATTGACGAGAAAATGGATACATTTGAGTGAAAAATGGAGTACCGAGAATAATATTATAATTAAGATTCTTGACAAGAGTAAATGGAGTTTGGAAATAATAATCATTATTAAAAATGGACGCTTTAGAAAGTTTGTAATTAATATGGAGTTTTTGACCATTGGCGATAGTCAAATGTTCAGTAGCATGTTCATCATACTGAGGAGGAATTAAATATTCCTTAATGCAATTAAGATCAGCGCCACTATCAAATAATGCAACATCATTAATTTGGAAATCATCATCAATAATTAATGTAATTGGACAAAACCATTTTTGAAAATGAAATCGGTGAATTATTTGAAGAATTTTTTCACTATCAATTGGAGTATCTGAAATTTGGATAGGATCAGTTGTTATAGGAGAACGTTCTCAAGTGTCTCCTATGTCAAAATTGTAATTTTGAAGTAAAGTTATTTTTGCGTCAAGTTCTAAATTTTTTGTTTGAAGGTTCAAAACATTTTGCTCAAGATCTTGAATAAGAGATTTTATTTGAATCACGTCTTTTTGAAGATCATAAGTATTAACTGGAGAAACAAATGGTTGATGAAATGGAGATTCATCAAGTATTTTTTGAAGACTAATAGAAAAGTGGTTTTTCTTTTCTTCAATTGGAGAAGATTTCAAAACAATTTCTCGTAATCTCTCAAGATCTTGTTTTTGGAGATTGTTATACGGAATTTTTTCAATAATATCAAGAAGTAATTCCTTCTCTTTGTCTTTTTTGGAAATAACACAAAGTCCTTTAGGACAAAACTGGAGAGAATGATCAGAATTGAATTCATCAGAATCCTGATTATAGTCGAGTTGGTAAATAACATGATCAGAATCAGAATGTTCAGATGCTTCTAGCTCATCCTGATTTAATTAGAAGATAGTGAGAAGTTTATCTCTTAGATCTGGATCATCTTGAAAAATTTCATTAATCTTATTTTTGAAATGGCAATTATTTGCTTTATGACCGGGTTTGCCACATTTATAGCAAATAATCTTTCGGAAATCCTTTTGGAAATTCTTTTGGAAATGTTTTCTTTTGATAAAACGTATTAGATGATGGAGTTTTTTTGGCGAAAATTGTGAATTTGTTTGAATTGTTGTTTTTCGCACGAGTGGAAAGAGCTTGGAGTTTTTCAAAGCCAAAGGTTTCACACAAGGATCCAAGTTCTCTCCTTTCTTTGAGCCTTTTCATTACCATACTTAGTTTGTATTTTGAGCTCATTGCAAAGAGATAATCCTTCTCGTTTAATAAAGGCAACACAATTGTCCATATGTTAAATCTTCATAAGCAATTGTTTCTTGATTTGTTGCTTCTTTTAATTTTTGGAAAATTCGTTGAGCAAATAAATTTGGAAGTCCTGAAATAAATTTCTCTTTCCGAACGATTGTTGAGCATCCATTCTGCGAAGAATATTGGATAAAAGGTATCTTTGTACCATCTGTAATCATTTAAAGTTGGACATCGAAGATTGGATAGGATCAAAGCATTGGAATTTAAATAATCTATCGAAGAACCAAGAAAATGGAGACTAATAGTTTGGATGAGAAGGATAAACCCGTCTTGTTCTTTCCGGGCATTTTCATGAAGGTAAATGCTTTGTTGTTGTTACGATGTAAAAGTATTGTCCCACCAATTTTTTTAATTGGCCGGGAAAATCCATCGGCAATGGTAGACGCAATTTGTGCATTTGTAAAATCATTGGAAGAATATGCATTAGCGGCGATGCACATTTCGTGTAAAACTTTAGTAATTTCTAATTCGGATCTACCATCTATATTCCAATCATATAATTGATCATCGGAATAAACATTTTGAGGACCATAAGTTCCTCGTTCTTTAAATTGGAGGTGCGGAGGAGTAGGTCTAGAATAATAATTTCGCATTGGATTATTGCTCCGAGTTTTTGTTGTAAATTCGATTTATTTGAGACGGAAATTCATCATACGAAGAAAAAGCGTTCCTCTTTCCATGAACCGATCCTCCGATTTATCAAATTACCCTCCAACACTATCAATAACGGCTCCTCCGACTACCCGTCCGGATACTACTGATATTTCATGTCACCTAAAAGAACATTATACTAATTTATTTTTAACCGATTTTACCTCCAACACATTTTCTTCTCAAGGCGAGTTTAACCACAAAATATCCAAATATGTCAAAACTAAACTTCGGGATGACTTCAATTGGTTTCCTTTTGAAATCACTAAACCGATCAATATTACCGAAATATCATTCATGACACAAATTCTTGTTACATTAAGGATAATATTAGCACCACAACAAATTATTCCAAATGCACGATTTTCCATGTTATCACCAATATTGAATGGCGAGAATCTTCATTCTTCTCTTTCAAAAGCCAAAACCTTCTCTTCCAATTTTCTTGATCCAAAACTTCCACGAGACTTACAATTTTTATGACTATGTACAAGCACGGCATTGTGCATTCTTACTCCCAAAGTTATAACCATTCTTGTTTTTTCGGTTTTCATCCTGGTTGTCTTGGGAAAAATGTGACATTTCCAATATGGTTCCTTGAATGGTGGGATAGTTGTGGAGCGATTCGGACATTTTCCCCAGGACGATCTTCAAACCTCTTTCCAACATTATCATTCCAAAGTGACCTACCGGAAGGCTTTGAATTCTCCGGTATTATTTATTTTTGTCAAATATTTCGGATTTCATGGATTATGTCTTTGGAATTATTCCCTTTCCGAACTCCTTTGAATCCGGACCCTATTTTTGGACTCGTGATTATCGGGTCAAATGGTGGAAAAAAATTTAAGATTTACCCGAACATGTTAAGTTGTGTTCCTCGATATCTCTAGCATGGTTCATCGCCCTCCATGATTATAATGATTGGACTAAGCGAGTTTCCAACAATATAAACAAGTCCAACTAGCCCCTCCAACAAACACATTCCGTTCCCCATCCTCATCCACCAAATCCAAAAAGAAAAATAAAACGTCCATAAATAAAGTTGAACTATTTGATCGGTTTCTCCAATTTATTAACCAAACTAAAAAGACTCAATCTTTCGGTTCCGGTTCATCGAGGCTTCCGGCCGGTTTGTATGGTGAGCCTTGTGCCCAAGATCCATTTGATTTCTAAATAATAAAAAGATCCCGCTAAGTGTTTTACACTTAGGCAAAAAGGGACATGACTACTCCGGTTTACGGGTAAAATTTCCGGATACGGCTTCCGGCAATTTCCACGCACCTTCCGGCTTGACAAAAGCAAATTCCGGCAATTTCGAACCAAATTCCAAGAAATTTCCAAAATTCGTCAAAAAGTAAATAATGAATAATGAATAGTGAAAATACGGCGATGAATAGTACTATTCATGCACCTACATGGAATCCTCACCAACATTGTCCAATGTTACAGCAGTAGTGGCAGACAACGCATCCAGCTGTTAAAACGCACTACGAAAAGCAAATGATGAAAGCTCTCCCGTTGTCCAGAAGCTGTATTTACAATTTGTCGTTTCTAGATTACTTAATGTTGTAAACTTAGTTCAATTATTGTACTTCTCTTTCTTGTATTACATCTTTAAGTCTATAAATAGGTGTGCTTGTTTTCATTTCTAGGCGAGCTCATTTGAGAGAAAAATGTAAGAAAAACATATAAGAGAAAGCGGTCATCCAAAGTTTGTAAAAAATTTCCAAGTTTTCATTAACAATTCCAAGTTTAAATCCAAGTTTCTTCTCCAGTAAGTCATTAGTTCTTATTCCAAATAATTATGTTTCCATCTTATGTTTAAAATTACTCTGTCAGTTGTGGTTTGTTTTGTGTACTTCCTATACAAACTAGGTCGGTACTTAGGGTTAATCTCCCTTCCCCTGTCTGGCTCTTACATGTTTTTCTCTCTTAAACAAGCTCGCCTAGAAATGAAAACAAGCACACCTATTTATAGACTTAAAAATGTAATACGGTAAAGAGAAGTACAATAATTGAACTAAGTTTAGAACATTAAGTAATCTAGAAACGACAAATTGTAAATACAGTTCTTAGACAGCTAGAGAGCTTTCAGCCTTTGCTTTTCGTAGTGCGTTTTAACAGCTGGATGCGTTGTCTGCCACTACTGTTGTAACTTTGGACAATGTTGGTGAGGATTCCACGTAGGTTCATGTATAGTACTATTCATCGCCGTATTTTCACTATTCACTATTCACTTTTGGCCAATTTTGGAAATTTCTTGGAATTTCGTTGGAAATTGCTGGAATTTGTTTTTATCAAGGCTGAAGGTGCGTGGAAATTGCTTGGAAGCCGTATCCGGAAATTTTACTGTAATTGGAGTAATCATGTCCATTTCTTTTGCCTAAGTGTAAAACACTTAGCGGGATCTTTTTATTATTTAGAAATCAAATGGATCTTGGGCCCGAGGCCCACCATACAAATCTTGGAAGCCTCGGATGAAGCTGGATTGGAAGATTGAGTATTTTTAGTTTGGTTAATAAATTGGAGAAGCGATCAAATAGTTCGGCTTTATTTATGGGCGTTTTATTTTTCATTTTGGATTTGGTGGATGAGGATGGGGAGCGGAATGTGTTTGTTGGAGGGGCTAGTTGGACTTGTTTATATTGTTGGAAACTCTGCTTAGTCCAATCATTATAATCATGGAGGGCGAGATGAACCATCTTTGGAGATATTGAGAAACACGGTTTAACATGTTTGGGTAAATCTTAAAATTTTTCCCCTATTTGACCCGATAATCACGAGTCAAAAATAGGGTCTGGATTCGGTGAGTGCGGAAGAGAATAATTCCGGCACATAATCCATGAAATCCGAAATATTTGACAAAAATAAATACAAGCTGGAGAATTCGAAGCCCTTGGTAGTATCACTTTGGAATGATAATGTTGGAAAGAGGTTTGAAGATCGTGCGGGAAAATGTCGGGATTGCTCCATAACTATCCCGCCGTTCAAGGAACTATATTGGAAATGTCACATTTTTAGAAGGCGGTCGGGATGGCGAAAAACCGAGAATGGTTATAACTTTTGAGTAAGAATGCACAATGCCATGCTTGTAAATAGTCATAAAAATTGTAAGTCTGTGGAAGTTTTGGATCGAGAAATTGGAAGAGAAGGTTTTGGCTTTTGAAAGAGAAGAATGAAGATGCTGCCATTCAATATTGGTGATAAAATGGAAAATCGGGCATTTGGAATAATTTGTTGTGGTGCTAATATTATACTTAATGTGACAAGAATTTGTGTCATGAAGGATATTTCGGTAATATTGGATTGGTTTAGTGATTTCAAAAGGAAACCAATTGAAGCCATCTGGAAGTTTAGTTTTGACATATTTGGATATTTTGTGGTTAAACTCGTCTTGAGAAGAAAATGTGTTGGAGGTAAAATTGGTTAAAAATAAATTAGTATAATGTTGTTTTAGGTGATATGAAATATCAGTAGTATCTGGATGGGTAGTTGGAGGAGCTGTTTCTGATAGTGTTGGAGGGTAATTTGATAAATTGGAGGATTGGTTCATGGAAGAGGAACGTTTTACGTAGGATGAATTACTATACCTTTTTCTTTCTGTTGCTGGAGGTATGATCCTTGGAATTTTGCATTATGTTCATCCCTGCGGAAATCATATTAATCTGTTTATAGATAGAGTTAGTTTTGAGATTATGAACTTGAGTGTTGTAACTTGGCGGGAAAATTTGAAAGAAATTGGTTTATTATCTATGATAGCATGAATACCAACTTCATTGACGGAAAATGGATACATTTGAGTGAAAAATGGAGTACCAAGAATAATATTATAATTAAGATTCTTGACAAGAGTAAATGGAGTTTGGAAATAATAATCATTATTAAAAATGGACGCTTTAGAAAGTTTGTAATTAATATGGAGATTTTGACCATTGGCAATAGTCAAATGTTCGGTAGCATGTTCATAATGCTGAGGAGGAATTAAATCTTCCTTAATGCAATTAAGATCGGCGCCACTATCAAATAAAGCAACATCATTAATTTGGAAATCATCATCAATAACTAATGTAATTGGACAAAACCATTTTTGAAAATGAAATCGGTGAATTATTTGAAGAAATTTTTCACTATCAATAGGAGTATCTAAAATTTGGATAGGATCGGTTGGTATAGGAGAACGTTTGAAGTGTCTCCTATGTCAAAATTGTAATTTTGAAGTAAAGTTATTTTTGGGTCAATTTGTAAATTTTTTGTTTGAAGGTTCAAAACATTTTGCTCAAGATCATGAATATGAGATTTTATTTGAATCACGTCTTTTTGAAGATCATAAGTATTAGCTGGAGAAACAAATGGTTGATGAAATGGAGATTCATCAAGTATTTTTGAAGACTAAAAGAAGCTGGTTTTTTCTTTTCTTCAATTGGAGAAGATTTCAAAACAATTTCTCGTAATCTCTCGAATCTTGTTTTTGGAGATTGTTATACGGAATTTTTTCAATAATATCAAGAAGTAATTCCTTTTCTTTGTCTTTTTTGGAAATAACACAAAGTCCTTTAGGACAAAGCTGGAGAGAAGGATCGAATTGAATTCATCCGGAATCCTGATTATAGTCGATTTGGAAAAATAACATGATCGGAATCATAATGTTCGGATGCTTCGGCTCATCCTGATTTAATTGGAAGATAGTGATAAGTTTATCCCTTAAATCTGGATCATCTTGAAAAATTTCATTAATCTTACTTTTGAAATGGCAATTATTTGCTTTATGACCAGGTTTGCCACATTTATAGCAAATAATCTTTTGGAAATCCTTTTTTGGAAATTCTTTTGGAAATATTTTCTTTTGATAAAACGTATTAGACGATGGAGTTGTTTTTGGCGAAAATTGTGAATTTGTTTGAATTGTTGTTTTCGCACGGTGGAAGGGGCTTGGAGTTTTTCAAAGCCAAAGGCTTCACGGGAGGATCCAAGTTCTCTCCTTTCTTTGAGCCTTTTCATTACCATACTTAGTTTGTATTTTGAGCTCATTGCAAAGAGATAATCCTTCTCGTTTAGTAAAGGCAAACAATTGTCCATATGTTAAATCGTCATAAGCAATTGTTTCTTGATTTGTTGCTTCTTTTAATTTTTGGAAAATTCGTTGAGCAAATAAATTTGGAAGTCTGAAATAAATTTCTCTTTCCGGAGCGATTGTTGAGCATCGGTTCGGCGAAGAATATTGGATAAAAATGTATCTTTGTACCATCCGTAATCATTTAAAGTTGGACATCGAAGATTGGATAGGTTCAAAGCATTGGAATTTAAATAATCTATGGAAGAACCAAGAAAATGGAGACTAATAGTTTGGATGAGAAGGATAAACCCGTCTTGTTCTTTCCGGGCATTTTCATGAAGGTAAATGCTTTGTTGTTGTTACGATGTAAAAGTATTGTCCCCCAATTTTTTAATTGATCGGAAAATCCATCGGCAATGGTAGAAGCAATTTGTGCATTTGTAAAATCATTGGAAGAATATACATTAGCGGCAATGCACATTTCGTGTAAAACTTTAGTAATTTCAAATTCGGATCTACCATCTATATTCCAATCATATAATTGATCACCGGAATAAACATTTTGAGGACCATAAGTTCCTCGTTTTTCAAATTGGAGGTCTGGAGGAGTAGGTCTAGAATAATAATTTCGCATTGGATTATTGCTCCAGTTTTTGTTATAAATTCGATTTATTTGAGATGGAAGTTCATCATCGAAGAAAAGTTTTGTGCAAGTTCTTTTTCCTTTTATATCTTTGTCTAGACATGTGATATTTTTGTCTAACTTGTCGGAAAGTTTCTTCAAAATTGATTTCTAAGCCCAAAGCCTTTTGATAAACTTGTTGGAACATGGATAAGTGGCCTAGAAATTTCATTTGGAAAAGTAGATGAACGATTTTCATTAATAGAAATTCCATTCAATTTTTTGGATCAATCATCAATTTCTTTGGATGATTCTTTTGAAGATTCGGGGTCATAATTTTTTAGAGATAAAGAATTGATTTGGGTGAAGATGTGATCAACTTGTTTGGAAATAGTATACAAAATTGTATTGGAAAAATTATTTTGTTTATAAACCTTTTTAATGTCTCCTAAAGTAAGACCTGATTTATCATCGGCATCTCTTCCTACTTTATATGGAGCGGCTTCACAACTTCGCCTTCCTCGGAAGGAACTCGTAAACCTATTAATGGAGGATGAATAGACGAAACTAATTCACCATTTTTGAGAATCCATTTTTGAGCAATATTGGACTTAACACATAAATCGGAAAATGGATAAGGGATTTTTAAATTGCTTAAGTAAATTGGAAGCCATGTGAAAAATGGAATATTAGCAGATAACTCAACTAATTTGGAGTAGTATTTTTCTCGAATAAACTCTGTAGCTGGTTTATCAAAATTGGAAAAAAACCAAAGTCGTTTTTCACGATTTCTTGGAGAGATTCAAAATCATTGGAAAGCATAGGTTTATTAATTTGGAAACCACCTTTTGTAATAACATTTAAGCTGGAGATATTTGGAGGTTTCATTTCGGACTTAGTTGGTGAAGGAAAATTATTTTCATCAACTATTTCAGGAATGGAATCTGAGTTTGAGTTTGGAAAAATACCTGAGTTAGAACAATAAGATCTTGTACTTTGAAAATTATAATTAGAGGAAGATGGAAATTCCTTACTTGAATTAAATCGAATTAGAACTCTGCCATCTTGTTCTTCGGTTAAGCTGTTTAACCTTGGATTCTGTCAAAGATTTTTAGGATGTGTGTTTCCCGAACAAATGGATCATCCTTTTGGGTAATCTGTTTCTTAGGATTTGGATTCTTACTGTCACCAATAACCTTAGAAAAATACTACTAACCTTACCTTTTACCATGTTTAATGATAAACACTACAACAATAGTTATAGCTTGAGGGACCACTTTGGGACCACCTGAGGGACCACCACACCTGGAACACCTACACCACGGCTTACCAGCGGCTTTGCGGTGACCAAACGGGTGACCAAACCCAAACAACAACTACCACTACGGTGGTTTCTCAATAACAATGGCTACAAGTAACCTTAGAGTACTCCGTCTCGGCTCGATACCGGGAAAAGACCCGGGACGGGGGAATGGGAGATTAACCCTAAGTCTGACCTAGTTTGTATAGGAAGTACTCAAAACAAACTAAAAATGACGGAGTAATTTTAAACATAAGATGGAAACATAATTATTTGGATTAAGAACTAAGAACTTGCTTGAAGAAGAAACTTGGATATAAACTTGGAATTGTTATTGAAAACATGGAAATTTTTTACGGACTTTGGATGAGAGCTTTCTCTTACATGTTTTTCTTACATTTTTCTCTCAAATGAGCTCTGCATAGAAATGAAAACAAGCACACCTATTTATAGACTTACAAATGTAATACAGTAAAGAGAAGTACAATAATTGAACTAAGTTTACAACATTAAGTAATCTAGAAACGACAAATTACAAATACGGTTCTTGGCCAGTGGAGAGCTTTCGGCCTTTGCTTTTCGTAGTGCGTTTTAACAGTTGGTTGCGTTGTTTGCCCTCTTGTTGTAACTTTGGACAATGTTGGTAAAGATGCCACGTAGGTGTATGAATAGTACTATTCATCGCCGTATTTTCACTATTCACTATTCACCTTTTGACAAATTCTGGAAATTTCTTGGAAATTGTTTTTGCCAAGCTGGAAGTTGCTTGGAAATTGCTGGAAGTCGTATACGGAAACTTTACCTGTAATCTGGAATAATCATGTCCCTAACTTTTGCCTAAGTGTTATATATATGTATGTATATATATATATATGTATATATTACAAGTGCCGTACAATTTTACAAAACTATTCATACTATTACAATTATTATTTGATACGGTGAAAGTGCTACGGTAAAAAACTGTTCACACTATTCACTATTCACATATTTTACATATTTTGCGCCGCCTATCTTTTGTCGTATTATAAGCCGTTACAATATTTATCTATTACATGATAATTTTTACAAACATATCTCTATCCTTTATCTTAACGGGTGTATTATTCTTGTAAGGTGTGCTCTATTTACGTAGTAGATCTTTGCTTTGTGTTAGATGATTACGCTCCGCGACTATCCATATCTTCGATTCTGGGTACGAGTCATTTGTTTAACTCCACACATTTTACATGAGTGGTTATCATTCTCTTTGCATCCAACTGCAATATCTCTTTAAGGTATCTTCGGTTAAGAAATTCTGGGTATATACCGTGTAGCTGGTTCTTAATCCGGGATGGAGCGGGCTCCATACCCATGACTTGATAGTTTCGGCCGTATCATGGCCATATGTTTTGCTTTGAGATATAATTAATGTATTTAAATCTCGATAATTTATCAAAACATGAGACTTGACCATGGTGATCGAGGCTTCGTAAATTGCTTTTATTTTTTTCTTGCTCGTTTTTCTCTGAGGAGATTTGGTATTTCGTTTCGGTTTAACTCTGGCTGAGCCTTAATTTCTTCGGGAAAGATAAAATTTGTTGTACAACCCATTTTAACAACCCTAATACATTGTTTAATTTCGGAGAAGGTAACTTCGCTGGGGCGATATAGCATCTTAGAAAAATCATAGGAGATTTTGTAATATGCAAGTAACTTTTAGTTGCTTTATATAACTCGGGATTTGATGATAGCTCTTCTCCATTCAATGTATATCTTGAATTAAGAAGGCCATAATCATATCTTTGCTTTGATTAAATTTGCATTATTGCAACCGGGCAACGCTATTAACTCGTTTATCTTTTTAAGGGGTTAGTAACATAACCTCCTTCTATCTCTCCGTGGCGGTTTTTGTGGTAAATTGCGGGACGGTATTTAGTTTGCTAGCAATAAATAAGAAATTATCTATATATTGGCGAGCCGTAGGAGATATATTTTGTTTGGTTCCTAAAGTTAGCTTTTCTCTGAAAGATGTGGTATACGGTACTAAGCTAGGAAAGTTTATTTCATTGATAACTGGTGAAGGGTTATTGGCTTGATAAGTTTGTAAGGACATATTGTTCAAGGAAGGAGAATTAACTTTTCTTGTAATAATTTGGCTTTTATATTTTTGGCGATTGCCAATATCTGCTTGCTCCATACTAGGATTACTGGAAGTGGCTTCTCTTTTCATTGAAGCGAGTTCTTCCATTAACTTTTTGAGTTGTATCTTGAGCTCCTGATTCTCTAGAACCAGTTGTTGAGCTATTTTTTGAGAGATAGTCTGCAAAACAATTTTCGTTAGTTTTTAATAATTCAATTGAATATTCATACTGATTGATGTCTGCTATTATTCGATTTATTTCTTTTCTTGTAATGGAATCTTGTAGTTTTTGGGTTAACCAACTTCTAACAGTTCTATTATCTGTTCTAATTATGAATTTACTATAAACTATATAACATTCAAATTTTTTGATTCCAAATTTTACTGCTTTTAATTCCTTTTTATTTATATCCTAATTGATTTCATTTGCCTTAAATGTTCCTGAGTGATATCGACAAACATATTCCTTTTTATCATTTTTATATCTATATTTTAATACTGCTCCATAACCGTTATTGGTTTCACTAGCATCTGTTTCTACTATCCATATAAATTCTTTGTCTTCATCAGGAAAACTTAGTTTTGGTAATTTTTTGACTAAGTCTTTGATTTTTTCTAAAATTTTTGTATCAATATCTTCCCATTTAAAATCATAGTCTTTCTTTAGTTTTTTAGTTAGTGGTTCAGTATATTGTGATAGTTTAGGAATAGATTCTCTAACTTGATTTACTATTCCTAGGAATTTTTGTAATTCTTTCTTAGTATTTATTTCCTTTTGAAACTCAATGAATTTTTGAGCTATATGATCTTGCATTTTTATTCCGGCTTTATCTATTTCAAATCCTAAGAATTCAATCCGTGTTTTAAATAATTCCATTTTCTTTTGCTTAAAACGATACCACTAGTTTTAATAATGTCAATAAAGCTGTTTTAACAACTTAAAATGTTCTTCTTGTGTTTTCGAATAGATTAGTATGTCATCAATATAAACTACACAATTTGATAATTGATTTAAATATTTATCCATAAATGCTTGGAATCTTCCTGGGGCATTTTTATATCCAAAAGGTAATACATTCCATTCATAAAATCCATTGGGGACTTTGAATGCTGTTAGTTGTTTAGAATCTTCGGTTAATTTTAATTGATGAAAACCACTTTTATAATAAAATTTTGAGAAATAATTGTAACCTTGTATTTGCCTCATTTTAAGTATCTTGTTTGGTATAGGGTAATTGTAAGTAATTGTTTTTTCATTTAGAATTCTATAATCAATAACCATTCGTGTTTTTCCTCGTTTTTTTTCTGAGTGATTATTGACTATAAAAGCACTATTACTATGCTTTGAATTACTAGGTCGATTAGTTTTCCGGCTAATAGTTTTGTTATATGCATTTTAAATTCCTTTTCATCTCGTTGTGTATTATTAAAAGGTTTTTGTGATATTATGCTATTTTGGTCTTTCAATGTCATTTTTATTTCTGTTTTATGCTTATGCCAATTTTCTAAAGGATTATCACTACATAGTTTTTCTAATTGGGTTTCTAAAGGAGTAAGCTTATCTAGATGGAGTATACCAATTTCTATAATTTCAAAGTTATTAATATTTTCTTTTTTGGTTGTCATTTTTTGGACTAATTGAGTTTCTTCGCCTATTTTACATTTTTCCCATTCTATTGGCATCCTTTCTCTATTTTTGACTATTTTAGCTCTTAACTTATGTTTACAAGGAGTAAATAATGTAACAAACTCTTTACCTATACTAAAAGGTTTATATTGGTTAAGAAAATTAGTTACTAGTATTATATCTTTTCCTATTAGTTCGAAACAGTATACTTTAGGTATAATTAATATTTTATCCAAATTTGTATTTTTACTTTTGTTTGATATAGGGTAATACTACTACTATTGTTATTAAATCCATTGATTCTAAATGGTGTGTTTAATTTTTTCCATTCTGGTAAACAATTTTCTTTCATTATTGTTGGTTGTGCTCCTGTATCTACCATTGGTGTATAATATCCTATTTTAAGATTTTATATTTCTTCATTTAAATTATTTTCTACTCTGTAGACTTTGTTTGTTTAGTATTGATATGGATTATTTTAATAGACTCTTCTGTTTTTCGCATTCTCTCATCATATTTTCTTTCTAGTTTTTCTAATTTCTTGTAGATGTCATTAATTGTTTTATTGTCTTGATAGCTACTTTCTATATTAGTTACTTGTACAAAATTATTTTCTAGTGCTAATCTTCTTTCTCTATCAAATTCATTTTCTAGTATCATTTGTTTCCTATCTTTTATTTGATAAAACATGCCTTCACTAATTTCTGCAAATTGTCTATTTTGATTAGTCTTATGTATTTTAAATGGACCGTCATGGTATCTAATAATTTCTTCTTCAATGATTTTTTCGTTTTTATTCATTATTCTGACTGTTCAATTATTCTTTCATATTCTATTTCTATTCTTTTTCTCAAAAGTAATTCTGGAAATAACTGTGAATATTCCTTAGTTATCTTCTTTTCTAAAATTTCATAACCTTGTTCTTCTAGCTCTATTGGTATTTTAGTATTACTAGACTCTGGTTTATCTAAATCTTTCTTACTTTCTTTTAGTAGTTGTATAATTAATAAAATATTTTTGTTTATTATCTTTAGATTAGTTCCTAAATTTTCTTCTTTTTCTAGTTCACTCATAAGCATAAAGTTGATTTTCTATTTGAAGTATAATTATTATAATCTTCTATTATTTTCTTAGCTACATCTTCTTTTTTAATTTCATTATTTAGCAGCTCCATTTGGTCGTCAAAAGGTTTTAACTCCTTTTCAACTTCTTCATAGTCATAATTATCATTTAATGTTGCTTGTTCTAATATTTGTAGTTTATTAATAATAGCCATTTGTTTTTTATCTCTTAATTCTAAATTTTTAATATCAGATTGCATAATTGATATAAAATATTTCCAATTAGCTCTTCTCATTGCCTTTTTTACTTGTGATTTAGTACTCATGTGTATAACGAATTTTGCAAGTGTTTAAGTTCTTGTTTATCCGTTAAGTATTTATTTTTTCTATTTTTTAGATCATTTAAATATTTTACTAAAGCATTCGTCATTTCATTATCTTTTCTAGTATAGGCTTCGAATAAATATTAAATTCATCTATTTTATCTTGTAAAATCCTAATTTGAAATTTTTAACATAAATTTTTTCATTTCTATATGTTCTTTAACATTTTTTATTTGTGTTTTCATACTTAAATCAAACAAATAATTAAGCAAATAAATAGTATAAGGAGATATTCTTTTTCAGTATGAACTTTCGTTTAGACTCAATCCATGTTGCTCATAATAAACCTTAAACGGTTAATAACAATTCTATCAGCTTTCGTATAAGTACTTGCTAATCCGCTTTGACAACCCTTAAGCACTTAAGCAAAATTAAATAAATTCATGTTTTTCAACCTCACCACATAGGTTTTATGCATCACGCCCTCAACGCCTTCTCATTCTTTAACGCCTAAACGGGCTCCCGCTACCAATTGTCTTTTGGTTTCTAAACATGATTTTACTTAATCGGGAAAGCATAATTAAGATAGCATACATCCTATATGAAATTATAGAATTATTTTAACGAGATCTTAGTTTTAAATAAACTAAGGGATTGAATTTAAATTCAGTTCATAAGAAAAGGGATTACCTTATCTCGCTTCCATAATTATTTGTATAATAACTTGAGGAATAAGCTCTAAGTGAAGAACACCGGTCTTGTGAATAGTAAGCTCCGATACCAACTATGGGAGAAGCGTGAAAATTTTGAGTTTTTAGAGAAGAAGGAGTTTAGAAGAAGAGAGTAGTGGAGAAATGGGGGAGAAGCCGATGATTTTTTCTTCTTCCTCAGCTGATCTTATTTATAGGCGGAAGATATTACAAGTGCCATACAATTTTACAAAACTATTCATACTATTACAATTACTATTTGCTACAAGTGGAAGTGCTACAAGTAAAAGTCTTTGTTCACACTATTCACTATTCACATATTTTACATATTTTGCGCCGCCTATCTTTTGTCGTATTATAACTGTTACAATATTTATCTATTACATGATAATTTTTACAAACATATCTCTATCCTTTATCTTAACAGGTGTCTTATTCTTGTAAGGCGTGCTCTATTTCGTAGTAGATGCCTTTGTGTTAGAAGATTACGCTCCGCAACTATCCATATCTTCGATTACTGGGTACAGTCATTTGTTTAACTCCACACATTTTACATGAGTGGTTATTATTCTGCTGCATCCAACTGCAATCTCTCTTTAAGGTATCTTCAATTAAGAAATTCCGGGGTATATACCGTGTAATCTGGTTCTTGATCCCGGATGGAGCGGGCTCCATACCCATGACTTGATAGTTTCGACCGTATCATGGCCATATGTTTTGCTTTGAGATATAATTAATGTATTTAAATCTCGATATATCCAAACATGAAACTTGACCATGGTGATTAAGGCTTCGTAAATTGCTTTTATTTTTACCGCTCGTTTTTCTCCGAGGAGATCCGGTATTTCGTTTCGATTTAACTCTGGTGAGCCTTAATTTCTTCGGGAAAGATAAAATTTGTTGTACCGCCCATTTTAACAACCCTAATACATTGTTTTATTTCGGAGAAGGTAACTTCGCTGGGGCGATATAGCATCTTACAAAAATCATAGGAGATTTTGTAATATGCAAGTAACTTTTAGCTGCTTTATATAACTCGGGGGATTGATGATAGCTCTTCTCCATTCAATGTATATACTGAATTAAGAAGGCCATAATTATATCTTTGCTTTGATTAAATTTGCATTGCAACCAGGCAACGCTATTAACTCGTTTATCTTTTTTAAGGGGTTAGTAACATAACCTCCTTCTATCTCTCCGTGGCGGTTTTTTGTGGTAAATTCTCGGGATAGTATTTAGTTTGTTAGCAATAAATAAGAAATTATCTATATATTGGCGAACCGTAGGAGATATAGTTTGTTTGGTTCCGAAAGTTAGCTTTTCTCCGAAAGATGTGGTATCCGGTACTAAGCTAGGAAAGTTTATTTCATTGATAACTGGTGAAGGGTTATTGGCTTGATAAGTTTGTAAGGACATATTGTTCAAGGAAGGAGAATTAACTTTTCTTGTAATAATTCAGCTTTTATATTTTTGGCGATTGCCAATATCGCTTGCTCCATACTAGGATTCTTGGAAGTGGCTTCTTTCATTGAAGCGAGTTCTTCCATTAACTTTTTGAGTTATATCTTGAGCTCCCGATTCTCTAGAACCAGTTGTTGAGCTATTTCTTGAGAGATAGTCTCGCAAAATAATTTTCGTTAGTTTTTAGTAATTCAATTAAATATTCATACTAATTGATGTCCGCTATTATTCGATTTATTTCTTTTCTTGTAATGGAATCTTGTAGTTTTTGGGTTAACCAACTTCTAACAGTTCTATTATCTGTTCTAATTATGAATTTACTATAAACTATTTAACATTTAAATTTTTTGATTCCATATTTTACTTGCTTTTAATTACTTTTTTATTTATATCCCAATTGATTTCATTTGCCTTAAATGTTCCGGAGTGATATCGACAAACATATTCCTTTTTATCATTTTTATATCTATATTTTAATACTGCTCCATAGCCGTTATTGGTTTTCACTAGCATCTGTTTCTTCTATCCATATAAATTCTTTGTCTTCATCGGGAAAACTTAGTTTTGGTATTTTTTTGACTAAGTCTTTGATTTTTTCTAAAATTTTTGTATCAGTATCTTCCCATTTAAATTCATAGTCTTTCTTTAGTTTTTTAGTTAGTGGTTCAGTATATTGTGATAGTTTAGGAATAAATTCTCTAACTTGATTTACTATTCCTAGGAATTTTTGTAATTCTTTCTTAGTATTTATTTCCTTTTGAAACTCAATGATTTTTTGAGCTATATGATCTTGCATTTTTATTCCAGCTTTATCAATTTCAAATCCTAAGAATTCAATCTGTGTTTTAAATAATTCCATTTTCTTTTTGCTTAAAACGATACCACTAGTTTTAATAATGTCTATAAACTGTTCTAACAACTTAAAATGTTCTTCTTGTGTTTTCGAATAGATTAGTATGTCATCAATATAAACTACACAATTTGATAATTGATTTAAATATTTATCCATAAATGCTTGGAATCTTCCTGGGGCATTTTTATATCCAAAAGGTAATACATTCCATTCATAAAATCCATTGGGGACTTTGAATGCTGTTAGTTGTTTAGAATCTTTGGTTAATTTTAATTGATGAAAACCACTTTTACAATCAAATTTTGAGAGATAATTGTAACCTTGTATTTGCCTCATTTTAAGTATCTTGTTTGGTATAGGGTAATTGTAAGTAATTGTTTTTTCATTTAGAATTCTATAATCAATAACCATTCGTGTTTTTCCTCGTTTTTGTTCTGAGTGATTATTGACTATAAAAGCACTGCTACTATGCTTTCAATTACTAGGTCTGATTAGTTTTCCGGCTAATAGTTCTGTTATATGCATTTTAAATTCCTTTTCATCTCGTTGTGTATTATTAAAAGGTTTTTGTGATATTATGCTATTTTGGTCTTTCAATGTCATTTTTATTTCTGTTTTATGCATATGCCAATTTTCTAAAGGATTATCACTACATAGTTTTTCTAATTGGGTTTTTAAAGGAGTAAGCTTATCTAGATGGAGTATACCAATTTCTATAATTTCAAAGTTATTAATATTTTCTTTTTTGGTTGTCATTTTTTGGACTAATTGAGTTTCTTCGCCTATTTTACATTTTTCCCATTCTATTGGCATCCTTTCTCTATTTTTGACTATTTTAGCTCTTAACTTATGGTTACAAGGAGTAAATAATGTAACAAACTCTTTACTTATACTAAAAGGTTTATATTGGTTAAGAAAGTTAGTTCCTAGTATTATATCTTTTCCTATTAGTTCGAAACAGTATACTTTAGGTATAATTAATATTTTATTCCAAATTTGTATTTTTACTTTTGCTTGATATAGGGTAATACTACTACTATTGTTATTAAATCCATTGATTCTAAATGGTGTGTTTAATTTTTTCCATTCTGGTAAACAATTTTCTTTCATTATTGTTGGTTGTGCTCCTGTATCTACCATTGGTGTATAATATCGACTTTTATATCCTTCAAAGATTATTTTTATAAGTATATAGGTTAAATTACTCATTTTTATTGAGAATTGCTAAGTCATTTTTCATTTTATATAATATTTGTTCTAATATTTCTATATCTCTGGTTTTTTCTTGTTCCTTTTTAGATAATACTCTTATGCTATTTCTATGGCAACCTGCAAATATAATGTATTGTAGTCTTTGATTTAAATAAACCTTTTCTTCTTTTGCTATTTCTATCTGTTTTTGTAATTTTATTAGTTCTATTAAACTGGGTATAGTATTACTCATTTATAATTTTGGTTTTATATTGAGTTTGGTTATAAGTAAATTTAAAATTATCTGGTTCTATTGTCCATGGTTTAACCTTTTCTAAAAATTCCTTTCCTAGTATTATCTTATTGTTTAAGGTTATGACATTGTCGATATTTATATCTTGTAGTGCAATTTTTGTTGTTAATGTAATTAATCTATTAAAATTTTCATTAATGTTAACTATTTGGTTTGACAGTTTGTCCAATGGTATATAATTACTTTCAGTATTAATATCTAATTGTGCTGTGAGATTTTTTGTTCCTATTTGTATGATTATATAATATTCGTATGATTTTATTTGAATAGGTAGGTTTTCAGTTAAATGTCGTTTAGATCTAGAAACACTTAATCGTTTCTTTACTATTTCTAAGTCCTCATAGTTTGGTTTAGAGTATAATTTTAATCCTTTTTCTATAGGTAATATAAGGTCTGTAAAAGGGGTGTCTATAGTAATTGGTCTTAATTTGTATTTAGTATAAATCTGATGTTGATCTGTTAATATATAGGCATTCTTACATTGTACTGTCATAACTTTTGATCCAGTTGTCATGTTTATTCCATCTAGTTTCCAATATAAGACTAATGTCTTTTCTATATTTTGGTCGGTTAAACTTATAGAATAATTAGGCTTAATTATAAATCTAACTTTCTGATAAATAAGATTTCCTTTAAGTTGTGCTATAATAGCTTGTTCTATTGGTTCTTTGATTCTATCATCAGCTAATTCTAATTCTAAGGGAGTATCTATTCCTTCTTTAAAACAGGCTTTTATTATTATCTCTATGGCAACTAATTCTACAAATCTAAATTTGATTGGTTTATTTTTTAATGTATTATTAATTTTGGTTATTTCTTCATTTAGCACTTCTTGTGTTATTAATGGGACTCTAGTATTACCTTGTACTTGTGTTATATCAATAACATGTTCTCTATCAGCTATAACTAAATATACTTCCTTTTTCTATTTGAAATACTTAGTTAAATTGATTAGGTCAAATTTTTTCTTTTCAATAATCTTGTCGGGGACAACGTAAATCCTTCATACTTTAATGCCTTATATTTTTGTAAGTCAAAAATGACTCTTTGATTTTTATGTTGTATTGTAATATCTTCATCGTAATCAACTTCTTGTAACTCTTTATTCATTATCATCAGTTTCAGTATTATCTTCATCTTTACTATTTTCATCATTACTTATTTCATTAATTTCGTCATTATCTGTTTCATATTCGAACACATATATTTTACCTAGTTCATATTCCGCTATATGGAGTTCAATGAAATTTACATTTTTTATATTTTTATTAGCATTTTTATTTGCTTTAGCTTTACATTCCTTTGCTAAGTGACCTATTTGTCCACAATTATAACATCTACATCTTTTTGAATTTTTAGCATATTTATAGGTTTTTCTTTTAATAAAATAATTTTTATTTGATCTTTTCTTATTTTTATATTTTCCATACGGTTTAAATCTTTTATATCGTCTTCGCATTAATTTAGGTCTTTTAGCTTTAAATCTTTTGTTTAGTTTGTGACATCCAAATTTGGGTATTTCATATTTTTCACAACAGTCACTAATTTTAGCTTGTTTTCTAAATTCCTTTTGGTTATTGACTTCCATACAATAATTTTTATACCATGCTTGTAAAAATGCTATTTGTTCTCCTAAAGTTCCTGTTTTAGGTTCTGTATAATAAGCTTGTTGTACCATAGTATTTATAGGTATTGGTAATTTTTCAAAATATAATTTTCGAAATACACCTAATTGTTCAGGGGTTTCGATTCCTAATTCATAATAGTTCATCCGAAAAGCACAATTATATTTGTTTAGATCTTCTGGACACATGGAACATATTTGCATATTATATAAGTGGGACTTACAATACTCTTTTTTGGCAATTGCATATTTTAAATCTGCATTTGGATTACCAAATTCTCTTCGAATTATTTTTTCATATTTTTTCAACATTTGTGTTGAATTAGTCATCTCTGTTCCTTCTATCTTAGTACTTCGCAATTCAGTTAATTCTATTATTCCTATATTAGTTAAATAGCTTCTTGCTATTCCCTGTTATAGTTGCTTCAATATAACCGGCCGCCGCACTAACCGGTATTTTAGCTTCTATTAATTTTGCATTTATTCTAGCTGTCCAATTTTGTATATCCATTTCAGTATTATTAGAGCAATCTAGATTTAAAGTTTCTCCTGATTGGTTATCTCTAGGTATGTAATCATTTTCTAAATTTCTTCGATATTTCCATATATAGTCATTATTTTTATGATTATAATCATATTTTTTCTTTTTAAAAGTAGGTTTATAACGTCTACTGGTTTCCATATAATCATAATCGTCATCTGTATAGACTTTAGTAAGTACGTTAATTTCTTCGTCTTTTTCTCGAATTAAAATCTGATTCTAAATAATTTGAATATCTAAATTCTTGACTAGATTGTTCGGAATAAACTTCTTCATTATTTTCTTCTAGAGTATGAACCTCTATATTATTTACTTCAAGTCGTTCTATTTCAGTAGTTAAAGTTTCTATGGTAGTATTATTTATTGCTTCGTTATCTCGATTCATGGGTTTCTATATCTTCTCGTATTGTTTTTGATATTACATATAAGTTGTTCTTCTATTTTATCGAACCTACTATTATATTCTATTTTAAGATTTTGTATTTCTTCATTTAGATATATATGTGTTCGAATATGAAACTGATAATGACGAAATTAATGAAATAAGTAATGATGAAAATAGTAAAGATGAAGATAATACTGAAACCGATGATAATGGATAAAGAGTTACAAGAAGTTGATTACGATGAAGATATTAAAGTACAACATAAAAATCAAAGAGTCATTTTTGACTTACAATAATATAATGCATTAAAGTATGAAGGATTTACATTGTCCCTCGACAAGATTATTGAAAAGAAAAAATTTGACCTAATCAATTTAACTAAGTATTTCAAAAAGAAAAAGGAAGAATATTTAGTTATAGCTGATAGAGAACATGTTATAGATATAACACAAGTACAAGGTAATACTAGAGTCCCATTAATAACACAAGAAGTGCTAAATGAAGAAATAACCAAAATTAATAATACATTAAAAAATAAACCAATAACATTTAGATTTGTAGAATTAGCTGCCATAGAGATAATAATAAAAGTCTGTTTTAAAGAAGGAATAGATACTCCCTTAGAATTAGAATTAGCTGATGATAGAATCAAAGAACCAATAGAACAAGCTATTATAGCACAACTTAAAGGAAATCTTATTTATCGGAAAGTTAGATTTATAATTAAGCCTAATTATTCTATAAGTTTAATCGACCAAAATATAGAAAAGGCATTAGTCTTATATTGGAAACTAGATGGAATAAACACGACAACTGGATCAAAAGTTATGACAGGACAATGTAAGAATGCTTATATATTAACGGATCAACATCGGATTTATACTAAAAACAAATTAAGACCAATTACTATAGACACCCCTTTTACAGATCTTATATTACCTATAGAAAAAGGATTAAAATTATACTCTAAACCAAACTATGAGGACTTAGAAATAGTAAAGAAACGATTAAGTGTTTCTAGATCTAAACGACATTTAACTCGAAAACCTACCTATTCAAATAAAATCATACGAATATTATATAATCATACAAATAGGAACAAAAAATCTCACAAAGCACAATTAGATATTAATACTGAAAGTAATTATATACCATTGGACAAACCGTCAAACCAAATAGTTAACATTAATGAAAATTTTAATAGATTAATTACATTAACAAAAAAAATTGCACTACAAGATATAAATATCGACTATGTCATAACCTTAAACAATAAGATACTACTATAAAAGGAATTTTTAGAAAAGCTTAAACCATGGACAATAGAACCGGATTATTTTAAATTTACTTATAACCAAACTCAATATAAAACCATAATTATAAATGAGTAATACTATACCCAGTTTAATAGAACTAATAAAATTACAAAAATAGATAGAAATAGCAAAAGAAGAAAAGGTTTATTTAAATCAAAGACTACAATACATTATATTTGCGAGGTTGCCATAGAAATAGCATAAGAGCATTATCTAAAAAGGAACAAGAAAAAACCCGGAGATATAGAAATATTAGAACAAAGATTATATAAAATGAAAAATGACTTAGCAATTCTCAATAAAAATGAGTAACTTAACCTATATACTTATAAAAATAATCTTTGAAGGATATAAAAGTCGATATTATACACCAATGGTAGATACGGGAGCACAACCAACAATAATGAAAGAAAATTGTTTACCGGAATGGAAAAATTAAACACACCATTTAGAATCAATGGATTTAATAACAATAGTAGTAGTATTACCCTATATCAAACAAAAGTAAAAATACAAATTTGGAATAAAATATTAATTATACCTAAAGTATCTTGTTTCGAACTAATAGGAAAAGATATAATACTAGGAACTAACTTTCTTAACCAATATAAACCTTTTAGTATAGGTAAAGAGTTTGTTACATTATTTACTCCTTGTAAACATAAATTAAGAGCTAAAATAGTCAAAAATAGAGAAAAGGATGCCGATAGAATGGGAAAAATGTAAAATAGGCGAAGAAACTCAATTAGTCCAAAAAATGACAACCAAAAAAGAAAATATTAATAACTTTGAAATTATAGAAATTGGTATACTCCATCTAGATAAGCTTACTCCTTTAAAAACCCAATTAGAAAAACTATGTTGTGATAATCCTTTAAAAAATTGGCATAAGCATAAAACAGAAATAAAAATGACATTGAAAGACCAAAATAGCATTATATCACAAAAACCTTTTAATAATACACAACGAGATGAAAAGGAATTTAAAATGCATATAACGGAACAATTAGCCGGAAAACTAATCGGACCTAGTAATTCAAAGCATAGTAGCGGTTCTTTTATAGTCAATAATCACTCGGAACAAAAACGAGGAAAAACACGAATGGTTATTGATTATAGAATTCTAAATGAAAAAACAATTACTTACAATTACCCTACACCAAACAAGATACTTAAAATGAGGCAAATACAAGGTTACAATAATTTCTCAAAATTTGATTGTAAAAGTGGTTTTCATCAATTAAAATTAAACGAAGATTCTAAACAACTAACGGCATTCAAAGTCCCCGATGGATTTTATGAATGGCATGTATTACCTTTTGGATATAAAAATGCCCCATGAAGATTCCAAGCATTTATGGATAAATATTTAAATCAATTATCAAATTGTGTAGTTTATATTGATGACATACTAATCTATTCGAAAACACAAGAAGAACATTTTAAGTTGTTAGAACAGGTTTATAGACATTATTAAAACTAGTGGTATCGTTTTAAGCAAAAGAAAATGGAATTATTTAAAAACACAGATTGAATTCTTAGGATTTGAAATAGAAAATTTGGAATAAAAATGCAAGATCATATAGCTCAAAAAATCATTGAGTTTCAAAAGGAAATAAATACTAAGAAAGAATTACAAAAATTCCTAGGAATAGTAAATCCAAGTTAGAGAATTTATTCCTAAACTATCACAATATCTTGAACCACTAACTAAAAAATTAAAGAAAGACTATGATTTTAGATGGGAAGATCTTGATACAAAAATTTTAGACAAAATCAAAGACTTAGTCAAAAAATTACCAAAACTAAGTTTTCTGATGAAGACAAAGAATTTATATGGATAGTAGAAACAGATGCTAGTGAAACCAATAACGGTTATGGAGCGGTATTAAAATATAGATATAAAAATGATAAAAAGGAATATGTTTGTCGATATCACTTTCAGGGAACATTTAAGGGAAATGAAATCAATTGGGATATAAATAAAAAGGAATTAAAAAGATTAAAATATGGAATCAAAAAATTTGAATGTTATATAGTTTATAGTAAATTCATAATTAGAATAGATAATAGAACTGTTAGAAGTTGGTTAACCCAAGAACTACAAGATTCCATTACAAGAAAAGAAATAAATCGAATAATAGCGAGACATCGATCGGTATGAATATTCAATTGAATTATTAAAAACTAAAGAAAATTGTTTTTGCGGACTATCTTTCAAGAAATAGCTCAACAAGTTGGTTCTAGAGAATCGGGAGCTCGAGATCCAACTCAAAAAGTTAATGGAAGAACTCGCTTCAATGAAAGAGAAGCCACTTCCGGTAATCCCTAGTATGGAGCAAGCGGATATTGGCACTCGCCAAAATATAAAAGCCGAATTATTACAAGAAAGTTAATTCTCCTTCCTTGAACAATATGTCCTTACAAACTTATCGGCTGATAACCCCTTCACCGATTGTCGATGAAATAAACTTTCCCTAGCTTAGTACCATATACCACATCTTTCGAGAAAAGCTAACTTTAGGAACCAAACAAACTATATCTCCCTACGGTTCGCCAATATATAGATAATTTCTTATTTATTGCTAACAAACTAAATGCTATCCATAATTTACCACAAAAAACCGCCAGAGAGAGATAGAAGGAGGTTATGTTACTCTCGACCCTTAAAAAAGATAAACGAGTTAATAGCGTTGTTGGTTGCAATGCAAATTTAATCAAAGCAGCATACGATTATGGCCTTCTTAATTCAGTATATACATTGAATGGAGAAGAGCTATCATCAATTCCCAGGAGTTATATAAAGCGGCTAAAAGTTACTTGCATATTACAAAATCTCCTATGATTTTGTAAAAATGCTATCTTCCCGATTGAAGTTACCTTCTCCGAAATAAAACAATGTATTAGGGTTGTTAAAATGGGATTTGTACGGTTTAATTTTATCTTTCCGAAGAAATTAAGGCTCGGCCGGAGTTAAACCGAAGCGAAATACGGATCACCTCAAAAGAAAAACGAGCGGTAAAAATAAAAGCAATTTATGAAGCCTTTATCACCATGGTCGAAGTCTCGTGTTTGGATATATCGAGATTTAAATACATTAATTATATCTCAAATCAAAACATATGGCCATGATACGGTCGAAACTATCCAGTCATGGGTATGGAGCACGCTCATCCGGATCAGAACCGGTTACACGGTATATACCCGGGAATTTCTTAATTGAAGATACCTTAAAGAGATTTGCGGTTGGATGCTGACGAATAGATAACCACTCATGTAAAATGTGTGGAGTTAAACAAATATTTTTACCCGATGTCGAAGATATGGATAGGCGGAGCGCGAATCTTCCTAACCGGCGGCATCTACAACGAGAAATAGAGCACACCTTCCAAGAATAAGACACTGTTAAGATAAAGGATAGAGATATGTTTGTAAAAATTATCATGTAATAGATAAATATTGTAAGGGTTATAATACGACAAAAGATAGGCGGCGCAAAAATATGTAAAATATGTGAATAGTGAATAGTGTGAAACGGTACTTTTCTTTGTAGCACTTTTTCCTTGTAGCAAATAGTAATTGTAATAGTATGAATAGTTTTGTAAAAATTGTATGGCACTTGTAATATCTGCACTTTATAAATAAGATGTGAGGAAGAAGAAAAAATCATCAACTTCTCCCCCATTTCTCCACTACTCTCTTCTTCTAAACTCCTTCTTCTCTAAAAACTCAAAATTTTCACGCTTCTCCCATAGTTGGTATCGAAGCTTACTATTCCCTAAGGCGAGGGGTTCTTCACTTAGAGCTTATTCCTCGAGTTATTATACAAATAATTATGGAAGCGAGATAAGGTAATCCCTTTTCTTATGAAGCTGAATTTAAATTCAATCCCTTAGTTTATAATAAAACTAAGATCATTAAAATAATTCTATAATTTCATATAGGATGTATGCCTATCTTAATTATGCTTTCCCAGGTCTAAGTAAAATCATGTTTAGAAACCAAAAACAATTGGTAGCGAGGGGCCCGTTTAGCCGTTAAAGAATGAGAAGGCGTTGAGGGCGTGATGCATAAAACCTATGTCGTGAGGTTGAAAAACATGGATTTATTTAGTTTTGCTTAAGATGCTTAAGGGTTGTCAAGCGGGTTAGCGGTACTTATGAAGTGATAGAATTGTTATTAGCAGAGTTAAGGTTTATTATGAGCAACGGGGGATTGAGTCTAAGCAGTTCATGCTGAAAAAGAATATCTCCTTATACTATTTATTTGCTTAATTATTTGTTTGATTTAAGTATGAAAACACAAAAAAAAAATGTTAAAGAACATATAGAAATGAAAAATTTTATGTTAAAATTTCAAATCAGGATTTTACAAGATAATATAGATGAATTTGAAAATTATTTATTCGAAGCCTATACTAGAAAAGATAATGAAATGACGAATGCTTTAGTAAAATATTTAAATGATCTAAAAAATAGAAAAAATAAATACTTAACGGATAAACAAGAACTTAAACACTTGCAAAATTCGTTATATACATAGTGCTAAATCACAAGTAAAAAAGGCAATGAAGAGCTAATTGAGAATATTTTATATCAATTATGCAACTTTGATATTAAAAATTTAGAATTAAGAAATCAAAAACAAATGGCTATTATTAATAAACTAAAAATATTAGAACAAGCAACATTAAATGATAATTATGACTATGAAGAAGTTGAAAAGGAGTTAAAACCTTTTGACGACCAAATAGAGCTGCTAAATAATGAAAGTTAAAAAAGAAGAAGATGTAGCTAAGAAAATAATAGAAGATTATAATAATTATACTTCAAATAGAAATTGACTTTATGCTTATGAGTGAACTAGAAAAGAAGAAAATTTAGGAACTAATCTAAAGATAATAAACAAAAATATTTTATTAATTATACAACTACTAAAAGAAAGTAAGAAAGATTTAGATAGACCGGAGTCTAGTAATACTAAAATACCAATAAAGCTAGAAGGACAAAGGTTACTGAAATTTGCAAGAAGAAGATAACTAGATCATTCACAGTTATTTCCAGAATTACTTTTGAGGAAAGAATAAAAATGAATATGGAAAGAATAATTTAACAATCCGGAATGAAAATGGATAAAAGCTAAGAAAGATCATTG
>CANSNZ010001028.1:0-55000 GCA_947646795.1 Beta lomatogona
AAGGCGAAGGAGAGGTTTTATCTAGCGATGAGCTCAAGTTGGCAGGAGAAAGTTCTTAACTCTGTCTCGGGGGTACTCTACGAGTGTGCTGAGTATGCTGTAAATTCACTTAGAAACATCCGGGTTTGCTACCGCGATTTGTACTCTAAGGAAAATTTGAGCGTGTGAAGAAATGCATCCAGAAAATGGTCCTCGGTGAGGAGCGTGTTACGGGATTACGGGCTTCGACTTTCCGGGAGCATGAGATAGCTGCGGTATTCATGTCTGCCTCTTTGAAAGGAAAGATTCTGCTAAAGAGTAGCTGGCACAACTAAACTGCTGTACCTATGTTCGATTCCGGCTAAGAAGGCGGGGTATGGCCGATGCAGTGGGGGGTTATCAACGGGAGTTGGATCGTTTCGTCCAGGGTTTTGATCAGAAACGAAAGTGCCGAATACGTGGTAAAGGTACATGTCCAGGGAAGAAGCTGTGATGGATCGGCAGTTGTGTGTTTTACTATTGCCGGAAGTGGGGCCTGAGTCTTTCGAGTGTGCTAAGATCCTAGAGCTCAGTCTTTTTATGGCTGGTCTGCTAAGCCGGTTAGTTCTTACGCTCCTACGAAGAACCGGGATTTATCATAGTGTATGGTAAATAGATGTTCATCTGATGTCATCTCTGGTACTTTTCTTGTAAATAATGCTCTACCCGCTTTGTTACGCCGATACGGTGCTGCGGTGTCTTTTGTTGCTAGTTCTTTGTTCGAAAAGCTAATCTTTTCCTCTAGATCTCTATTAAGTCCTAATTTCTCTTGATGCAGTGAGAATTATCCCACCTGTCATTCGAGTTTAAGGCGTGCTGGCATCGGTGTACAGGTTAGAGTTGCCGGCCGATCTTAAGGAAGTTTCCTATGTCGGAGGAGTTTGATGTGATCCTTGGAATAGATTGGTTATCGAGGAAGTATCATACTTTGCAGTGATGCGTGATCGGAAAGGTGGTGCTCGAGAGATCCTAAGGAAAAGTTTGCTTATTCGTGCGTTGTAGTGAAGAAGGGGCGTTAAGTGGGTTTCCGCTTCGAGAATGCGGAAGATGCGTCGAAAAGGGTGATGTGGTATACCTTTGCATGGTGAAGGATTTGTCATCCGAAGATCGCCTCAGAGTATTCCCGTAGCTCGGGATTATCCCGATGTATTTCTCGAAGAGTTGCCGGTATTCCCTGAAAGAGATGTGGAGTTCTTGCATTGATTTAGTACGGGGTACCGCTCCTATCCCGAGGTCGCGTATAGATTGGCGGCCGTCCCGAATTGCAAGAGTGAAGACCCAATTGCAAGAGTTGATGATAAGGGCTTCATAAGGCCTAGTGTGTCTCCTTGGGGTGCCTCTCTTGCTTTGTCAAAAAGAAAGACGGGAGTATGCGTCGTGCATCGATTTCGCTGTTTCAATCAGGTAACGCATCAAGAATAAATATCTGGTTTCCTCGCATCGGTGATGTGTTTGATCAAGTTAAAAGTCGTTGGGTATTTTCTAAGATCGATGCGTGATCCGGATATCATCAATTCCCGTGAAGAAGCGAGGATATTCCGAAGACCGCTGCACTGCATATGGGCACTATGAATTTGAAGTGATGCCATTTGGTCTCACGAATGCTCCCTGCGATTTTCATGGATCAAATGAATCGCTCTTTCAGCAGTACTTGGATACTTGTGTGGTCGTGAAACTATCGATGATATTAAATCCTAGCTCTAAGGACGAGGAAGGAGCATGAGAAGCATTTGACTGGTGTTGGATGTTCTGCGCAAGCAAAAGTGGTTCGCAAAGGCAGTGCGAAGTGCGAGTTCCGTATACGAAGTCTGCTTTTCTAGTGGCATGTGGAATCATAAGGAAGGAGTGCGTACATCCCGCCAAGATCAAGGTGTTGTCGAGGTGGGAGAGTCCTAAGAATGTGACCGAGATTCGGGAGTTTTCCGTACGCTTGGTTATTATAGGAGGTCGGCCCAAATTTCTCCAAGATAGCTCAACCTCACGACTCGCTTGATGCGCAAGGACCGCAAGTTCATCCGTCCGAGGATCATGTGAAGAGGCATTCGAAGGCGAAAAAGAGTTTGACCTCGCTCTGTTCTTACCTTGCCATCCGAGGGCGTTGGGTATGAAGTGTTCAAAGGATGCATCAACACAAGCAAGAATGGTCCGGGTTGTGTTTTGATGCAAAGGAGAAAGTAATAGCCTATGGTTCGAGCGGGCCAAGGTACGTGAGAGAATTACCCACCCAGGATGCGGGAGTTAGCGGCCGTGGTGTTTGCTTTAAAGATATGGCGACACTATCTTATGGTGTTCCGTGTGGTGTATACGACCACAAGGCCCGAAGTACATCTTCGCTCAACATGATTTTAACATGAGGGCGAGTAGAAGGTGGCTCGGTTGATCAAGGATTATGATCAACCCTGGATTACCAAGAGGGTAAGGCGAATAAAGTAGCTTGGATGCTCTGAGTCGCAAGAGTAAGCATTCATCAAACGCCGCTATGGTCATGTGCCTCGTGAATTGTGTGAAGAGTTCATGAAGCTTGATATCGAGGTTGTTCCTCGGGGTTATGTATCTGCTTTGTTGGGTTCCATGAGTGCCGAGTCGGAGTTGTTCCGGGGAGTTAAGAAGCCGAAGCAAAAGGTGATCGAAAGCTGGAGAAGATCGCGCGAAGCAAAGATGCAAGGGCGTACGTGCAGAATTTTGAGATCCTGTACTTGATGATAGCTTGAGGTTTATGGGGGGCGTTGGTGTGTGCCCAATGATGGTAGAGCTTAAGAGAAAGATTCTCGAGGAAGCTCACAGTACTCCTTATTACGTTCATCCTGGGGGTGCCAAGCTCTATAAGGTCCTGGCTAATTTTTAATTGGCACTGGTATGAAGAGAGAGATTGCCCAGTTCGTAGGCTAGGTGTTTGGT
Source organism: Beta lomatogona (assembly GCA_947646795.1). Classification (NCBI taxonomy): domain Eukaryota; kingdom Viridiplantae; phylum Streptophyta; class Magnoliopsida; order Caryophyllales; family Amaranthaceae; genus Beta; species Beta lomatogona. The sequence goes on from CANSNZ010001028.1 coordinate 2,917, forward strand.
TTGCCAGAAGGTGAAAATTGAGCATCGAGGGCTGGTGGTTTGTTGCAACCTTTGTTTATTCCTTGGAAGTTCGACTCGATCTCGTGGATTTCATGACGTGGTTTGCCCAGCCGTCTGGTGGATTGAATCGTTGTGTGGGTGATTGTGGATCGATTGACTAAAGTGGCTCGTTTTATTGCGATGAAGAACACTTGGTCTATGGAAGAGTTAGGCTGAAGCTTACGCTCATGAGATGAATTCGTCTTCATGGGGTTCCCAAGACATTGTCTCCGACTCGTGATCCGCGATTCCTATCCCATTTCTCGTTAGCTTTCAAAGAGGCTTTTGATCCGGGTTGAAGCCGAGTACCGCATTTCATCTCTGCCTACCGATGGTCGACCGAGAGGACTATTCCGAACTTGGAAGATATGCTTGTACTTGGGCCTTGGAATTCCAGCACTATTTTGGGTCAAGTCTCTTAGCTTGGTGAGAGTTTTCTTATCAACAACGCTTATCAGCTAGTAATCCAAATGGCTCCGTATGAGGCTCTTTATGGAAGGAAGTGTCGTAGTCCCTACTTGTTGGAGCGACATCGGTGACTCATTGATTTTGGGCCCGGAGTTAATTCATGGATACTGGTTGGAGCAGTGAAAGTAATGTGCCAAGATGAAGAGGCTCCTTTCCAAAGATAGCGAAGTGCGTATCTTGATTTGCGCCGGAAACCTATTTCTTTTGAGGTGGAGGATAAGGTGCTTTTGAGGGTTTTCTCCTATGAAGGGAGTGATGCGGTTTGGTCGAAGGGCAAGTTGAGTCCCGAAGTACGTAGGGTCTTTTTATGAAATTCTTGAAAGGATCGGGGAGGTCGCGTATCGTTTGGCTTTGCGTAGCCGGTCGGGTTCATGATGTGTTTCATGTGTCGCACTTGCACAGCAGTATCGTAGTCGATCCTTCGCATGTAATCCTGTTGAATCGGTGTCGTTTAGTCGAATCGGCTTTTGAAGAGGCGACTGTTCGTATACTTGGACCGTCGAAACGTGCTCGAGAAGGAAAAGTGATTCCCTTCGTTAAAGTACTTTGGATAAGTCAAGAAGTACTGAAGGAAGCTACCGGGAAACCGAAGAGTCAATCTTTGATCGAAATACCGGAACTATTCGTTTCGAGGTACTATTTGTGTTCTTGTCTTGTTTTGTGTTTTCGAAGTTTCGAGGACGAAACTTTATTTGGAGAGATCGCAACAACCCATAATTTTCGCTCCTAGTTTTTCGTCAAGAATTTTCTAAAAAACTATTATTTTCTCTAAATTAATTATTTTTATTTTATAATTTTGGAGTAGGTTTATTATTTTTATTTTTATGGCGTGTCAATGTGTTTATTTCATTTATATTTATAATATAATTTATTAGAATTATTTTTATTATTAATATTTTTAAGTTTAGGCACGATTTGGGAATTAACCATTTTATCGCGTATCGGGCTTTCGGAGCATGGATCGTTGTTGAATTTGGGTGAAAGTTTTTATGGGTGTGTAGGCTTGGGGCAGCCGGCCAAGTGGAAGAAATAGGGAGCCTTTTCTTTTCTTTTCTCTTTTCTTTCCTTAAGACTCTTTGATGCCTTATAACACCCATAACCCCCTTAATGATTTCTTTAATTAAACCTCATTAAACCTCTTAATTCCTTCAATTTCTGATTAGAAAATCAGAACTTTTGGCTGTCATTCTTCAACATTTTCGTCCATCATCATCACCATTTCATTCTCCCTCAAATTTTCTTCATTTCTTCTCTTTTGATAATTGTTCGTGAATTGTTTTTGTGGCTTTCCTTATACTTCGCGCTTGGAATTTGAGAAGAAGAGGGTCACACGCCTACTGTGGGGATTTCCAGAAGTTTTCAGCTGCCTCCGACGATCCGTGTAACTAGTTGTTATCCTAGAATCATAGTGATTAGGAAGTGGCGTATGCAAGTATTAGATTATACGTTAGGAATTATCTAAAAATACTTTTTGAATGATTTTTTTTTGATGAAATTTTACATGAACATACGTGACATATGCTATGTGAATACTGTGTAGAGAAAAATAATTTTTGCATGATGTTTAATATTTATTTGATTTAATTAGTATTTTGTGCGTTTTTGGCTAAATTTCATAATAATTATTGAACGACTGTTAAAATTGATGAAACCATTTTTCTTAGATCATGTTACATGCGTATAATGTATTCCATGCCTTGGAATAATTTTATCTACTGTTTACTGTTTTAATTAATTGATATATCTGTTTTTGTAAATTCTGTTCAGTCAGTATATAATTCATGAAAAATTATTTATATTGGCAGAAAAATTAATTTATTTGGATAATATGTATTTCCGTGAGTTTTTACATGTTATGTGAATTTTTGGTAATTTTTTGGCGTCTGTTTATATTTTTAATTATTATAATGGCTTATTTGAGGAATCTGTATATTAACTGTTAAAAATACTTTTTGAGTCCGAAAATTATAAATAAAAATTGTTCCATGTCAGTAGAGCTTATTAGGGTTATATGATAATTTTTGTATGATTTTACTGCTCGAATTTGTTAGTTTCATAATTATTATAGTGTTTTTGTGATGAAATTGAGGACACACTATTAAATTGTTTGAGGGCTTGTAAATCAGATATAATTTATAATTTAATATATTCCGGGTTGCTGATTTTCAGTAGTATACAGTATGCATCATTTGAGTAACCACATGTTTAGGTTTGATTTATGGAATAAAATGATTTAATTGTTATTACTCTTTTAATGAATTATGATTTAGAGTTAATTGGTGATGTATTTGTGATTGAGTGTGGTTGTTGTAAAAACCAGTATATTGTCATTGTTGATGTTTGGGAATGTTCAAGTGTTATTGTGAGAGTTATTTGTTGAATATTTTATAAGAGATTTATTTTGAGGAATTATGAAGAACTGTTTGATGAATTGTGGGTATAAGGCCGGGTGGCATCCCTTTTTGACGAATATTTTTGATGAATGATACTTAGTTTGTATGCATGATTGTATTTTGAGATAAGAATATCCGGTGGGATAGATGTAGTCCCCGGTTAAGAACATGCCAACCACCTGGTTTGCGAACTAGGGTACACCCGGAGTTAATTGTTGTCGTCCGAGAGGTCGGGGGTTCTCGTGTTCTACCCGCATCGGAGTTTGCCATTCTTAGACACAGGCAGTGGGGAAACGTAAGCCCATAGACCGACCCGGGAGATTGCGATCGACAAACCTTAGGAAGTGATTTGCGAATCACCGGCGTTCGGTTTCACTCAATAACTTGTTGTATTTTGATTTATTATTAGTATTTATTTATATTTGAATTATGTCACTCACTATATTATGTTTACTTATTGTTAATGATCTCTTGATTTATCTATGAGCTTTATGATTTCTATGTGCATGATATGATGTAATGAATTGCATGTTATTCCTTTCTTAATAATCTACCTCGAATAGTGCGTTGATTGCTATTGTTCGGGAGAACTGCTAGTTACTCCCCACCGACTGTGGAAATATGTATTATAATCTTGCGGATGGAAATGATTGCTAGGCTTGTGACTGCCTGGGATAGCAGTGTGAGAGTTGGTTGTGAGAAGAAGCTTTTAGTTTTGTTTTTGGTGGATGAACTTTATATAGGTCATAGGAGACTTATTTTTGGATTGCCTTCAAGGATATTAGTGTTATTTAAGTTTATTTTTGGGAGACTTGCATGTCTCATGGTATTTTGGATTTGTTAGTATGATATAATTGGGATACTTTTATGTTGGAACCATGATGTTACTTGGAGATTTATTCCCTTTTTAAGCTATGAATTTTGAGTTATTATCTTTATTTATTGTTTTAGAGTAGCATACCGTCCCGACGTTATTTCCGCTAACGTCATTTTAGTATTTCTTGAATTAATAAGGTTTAGTATCCTAGTAGTAGAAGGACTAGGTGTTACAACTAATACTTACGTAAATCCTCCCCCAAGCCGAACTCTGGCAATGGCCTCATTGCAACAAGGGAAAGGAAAGGGACATGGGCATCGCCCGCCCATCAGCCCGGATCGAGAAGTTTAGTAGCCACATGTTGGACCACCTCTTGCGACCCGCGTTGAACTGGAATGCTAGTGTGGTGGTCCTCTTGTAGATGAATGCGATGCTCATTATGATCGTGGTGGATTCCTGTCAAGTCATCGCTGCTATAGCCAATGGTCTTTTTGTGAGTCTCGTAAGACCTTTAAAAATGCTCATCACCCGCAATAGACTCGACAAGCACATCATGTGAAATAGCACGGGAGTAGGGGGTAAGGCATGCAATCATGGATCGGTTCATCTATAATATCAACTCTATAACATGACTCCTCTAACATTGAGCTTTTAGGTGCATTGTTTAGGCTAAAAATGACCTTAACATCCCCCACGTTAGTGTCGGGCTTTCCCAACTCTTAACATCTATCACCGCCCCAGCAGTATGGAGGAAAGGTCTCCCAAGGATAATGGGTGTTTGAGTGTCTTCGACCATGTCTAATATAACAAAATCCACAAGGATAAAGAATTTACCTACTCTAACAGGGACGTCCTCTAATATACCTAAGGGATATTTCACGTAACGGTCACCATTTGCGAGTAATGGTAGTACATTTTAATTCGCCTATGTTCAGTTGTTTACGTATAGAAAGAGGCATGACACTTACACCGGCACCCAAATCACATAAAGCTTTGTCGATAAATATGGTGCCAATGTGACAGGGGGTGGAAAACTCCCCGTATCTTTCAATTTAGGTGGAGACCGGTTCTCAGGAAGAGCGCCGCATTCAAGCAGAAAAGCCACGTCTCCACTTCATTGAGAGTCCGCTTCCTCATCAACAGCTTCTTTCAAAAATTTAGAATAAGCAGGCACTTGATTTAATAATTCAATAAAAGGAACTGTTACCTGCAGATTCTTTACCACCTCTAAAAAACTTACCATACCGGTGGTCGAGTTTCTTCTGAGCATCCGCTCTGGGAATGGTAACTTGATCACCGGAGGCACAATTTTCTCCTTAGTCACCTCCTTAGTCTTGTCTCGCAGCCTCCTTGCTCTACTGAGGTTCAAGATCCTCAGCACTTCTTGTGGTTTTGGTGATTCCACCTCTAAGCATTGCTTGAGCATCGCATCGCATTCCACCGCGAAGGGTGATAGCATTGGCGGTGTCCCCCGGGTTGCATTGGTTGCGAAGGTAGGGACCCGTATGGCCTACTAGCGCATTGAACTAGCCACCGAGCAATTTGTGACTCCAACATCTTATTGGGTGTCCCTTGTAGCTTATTCCGAGCATGCAGGCTCTCAAATTGTGACCTGCATCTCGCTTGAAAGGAAATAATACCTTTCGCATCTCGCAAAGATTAGACTTTTAAGTTCAAAGAATAGCCGGGTCCGGGAGGAGGTGTAGATTGATGCCGTTGAAACCGAGTTCTCTCGATATCCAGGAGGAGCTTGTGGTTGATATTGTTGTTGTTGAGGGTAATGTTGTTGCTGCGGATTCATCACGTTATTACTCCTATACGAGAGATTTGGATGATCTCGCATCCCGGGATTATAGGTATTGGAGTAGGGATCGAACCGCGGCTTGTGTGGTGGTGACCGTAATGCGTGCACGGGCTCACTAGAATGTGAGAGAGAGGGGCACTTTTGAGAGTTATGTCCAGCCTATCCCACAAGCGTCACGTATGAAAGCATTGTACCCAGAACACTAGCCATAGCATTGACACTCATATGAGGGGGAGGAATTGTTACCTAGCTTCAAAGAATCAATCTTCTCGGGTGAAGAGCAGCCTAGTTGTCCTGGCCAAGAAAGAAATGGCTTCAACATCATGTTTACCTCCCTTTGTCATCGAAGAACGAATAGTAGACGCTTGGTGAGAAGCGAAGTTTCTCCGGAAGTTCATGCCCTTCGTCTACGGCTTTATCCATGAAAAACCCACCTGCAGCCTCCATCAATTACCCGTCTAGTATCGGCATCAACTCTCGTGTAGAAAATATGGCACAGATGCCACTTGTCAAAACCATGATGGGGACAAAGACGCCGCAGATCTTTGAATCGTTCCCAAGCTTCATATAATGACTCGCCAGGGTCTTCGGGGTGAAGGTCACTATCTCACGACGCATATCGGCCAGCCTTTCTAGTAAGTGGTACCACTTGATGAGAAAAATCTTTGAGAGCTCGGCCCGTGTGGTGATGGTGGAAGGCACTTATTATACCAAAATAGAGCTTTGTCGCGCAGAAAAACCAAATCGATGAGTGTCATCTCGATCGCCAGAACACACCTGCCTTGCTTCGAGTAGCACAACATTGTAAAAATCGCCGCAGTGTGCCGATTTGAGTCTTCGATGGTAACCCGGCAAGAACCGGTTATTCTGAACCATATTCGTAACACGAGACTTAATTTCAAAGTTTGCGTAAAGCAATAGTAAGCAACCGTACCCGGTGGGCACATTATCGGAGATGGTTGTGCATAGTCTCCGAAAGTCGGTTTAGCTTCGTCACCCATTCTAGCAATAATAGGTGATACAGGAAGCTTTGTTGTGGTGAAGATGGTGGAGAAGGTGTCTTTTGGGAGGGTGTCCTTGCAGACAACTTGGTTTGCTTAGTTGTCTTTTTGAGTCTACGAGCGGCCTTTTCAATCTTCCGGTCAAATGGAATGAGATCCGGCGATTTCAATTTCCTACTCATACATCAAAAACACTAAAACAAACGTGAAGATGCTCCAAAGAACAGTGTTCTTCGGAGAAGAGGTTAGTGTAATACTATAATTCGACAAATAAAAAATAAACCGTCACCCAAGAACGGCGCCAAAATTTGACAAAGCTAAAGTCATATCACCTTATCAAAAATAACCTAAAGTCCACTAACAAGTAGTCGTGGAAGTCAGATCGAATCACGGGGAGAAAGTTATATTATTGTATCTCGAATTCTAATATTATACTAACTAAATCAGTTGAAAATTGATGTGTGACTAAACTAATAGGCAAATGATAAAACTAAATATGAAGGTATGAATCAATTAATAAAGAACTAGGACTATGGATCACTATGCATACAATTCGAAAATCGAGACTAATAATAACTACCCAATAAGTCAATTTATCTAGGGCACATGTAATTTCTCTCGAACATTACCTCCCTCAAAGATCACCTAGCCGCTCACGCATGGTCAAGGATCACTATGCCTAATGATTGAAAGCCTATACGAAATCTCTCCTCTCGAAGTAGATTCAATATTACGATAATAGAAATACAAATCAGGCCTAATTCATAAATCTAGCATGAACGATTCAATCACAGGAAACAATTGAAATAAAGGGTAATTATATTAATCTATCAATCCCTCATTGCATACATAGATCCCCACAATCCTAGAAATAAAACTACTCACTCATGTTTGAGAATCCAATAACAAATTCCATATAAAAATCCATACTTTGAACTATTGCAAATAACTAAGAAATTACTCTAATCAATAATAGAGGAAGCAAACAATAATGGAGAAAACAAGGAAGAAGATTACCAAATAAAAGAACTATATTGAACTTGCGAATAATCCAAAGGTTTGATCTTGAATCACAATGAAAAGTAATAAAAACTAGGGTTCTTGAGAGATTATGAGAAAATAAGAGCTAAAACAAAGATAAAACAAAAGATCCTTAATAAATGTTCTAACTTTCCTATTTATACTAAGTGGCCCAAAAATCATTAAATGAACACGCGCGGAGAGAAACCCGATCGGGCCAACCAAGCCCGATCAAATCGGCCTCAAACGCAGCAGCTGCGCACCAAAGAAGACCTCGCCCGATGGTATCGGGCCATGCCGCCCGATGAAGTCGGGCCGATGTTCATCGCTCGCCGCCTCCGCATGTATGCTCTCGCCAAGCGCCCGATGCCGCTCGGCCGCTCGCCCGATGGTATCAAGCCATGCCGCACATTAGCGCGCAAGACTCAGCAGCACCAGCCTTCGAACACTCTCGCCCACGAACACGCCCCGAGGCTTTCGGGCCATCTCGCCCGATCGGGCCGGACAACAAAACAACGACCGGGCAACGCCGCCCGATCGGTCCCGCAACAACTCGATCCAATGGCAACTAACGCCCGATCGGGCTTGTTGAGCCCGATGCTTCCTTCCATGGCTTCGGACGCCAAGGCTTCACTTCTTCTTTGTCCAAGGCCTCGGAAAGTATTCTCGGGACCCCTAACTCATCATAAATGCCTTCGAACTTCTCCATTCGATTGTAATGGTCGGATAATAGCGGAAAATAGGGAGATAACTCCCTATAACTTGCAATCGATTACGTAACGTAAAACCACAACTAGATGGAGAGAGTTAGCATAAAATGGCTCCTAAGAGCACCATTGATACACATTTTAGCTCAAATACAGGGGGAAAAACACTATATAAAAGCATCACATTAGTAAAATTTATTAAAAATAAACTAGTATAATGTTGTTTTAGGTGATATGAAATATCGGTGGTATTTGGATGGGTAATCGGAGGAGTCGCTTGTGATAGTGTTTGAGCATAGGAATTTGGAGGGTAATCCGATAAATTGGGAATTGGTTCATGGAAACAAGAATGCTTTCTCGTAGGATGGATTACTAGACCCCTTCTTTCGTTGTCGGGAAGTAGGAGTTTTGGAACCTTGCATTCTGTCCATCCCTGCATAAATCATATTAATTTGCTTATAAATGGAGTTAGTTTGAAGATTTTGGACATCAGAGTATGATAATTTAGCAGAGAATTTGAAAGAAAGTTGTTTTTGATTGATAATTGTATGAATACCAATTTCATTTACGTAAAATGGATATATTTGAGTGAAAAATGGAGTACCAAGAATAATATTATAATTAAGATTTTTGACAAGAGTAAATGGGGTTTGGAAATAATAATTATTATTGAAAATAGATGCATTGGAAAGTTTATATCGTATTTGAAGTTTTTGTCCATTAGCAATAGTCAAATGTTCAGTGGCATGTTCATAATACTGAGGAGGAATTAGATCTTCCTTAATGCAATTAAGATCAGCACCACTATCCAATAATGCAACATCATTAATTTGGAAATTATCATCAATAACTAAAGTAATTGGACAGAACCATTTTTGATAATGAAAGCGATGGATAATTTGAAGAAATTTTTCACTTTCAATCGAGTATCGGAAATTTGGATAGACTCGGTCGGTATAGGAGAACATTCGAAATTTCACCTATTTCAAAATTGGAATTTTGGAGTAAAGTAATTTTTGCTTTAAGTTCTAAATCTTTGGTTTGGAGGTTTAAAACATTTTGCTCAAGATCTTGAATATGAGATTTTATTTGAGTCACCTCATTTTGAAGATCATGAGTATTAACCGGAGAAAACAAATGGTTGATGAAATGGAGATTCATCAAGCATTTTTTGAAGACTAAAAGAAACCGGTTTTTGCTTCTCTTCAAGTGGAGAAGATTTTAAAACAATTTCTCGTAATCGCTCAAGATATCGTTTTTGAATATTGTTATCTCGGAATTTTTTCAATAATATCAAGAAGTAATTCCTTCTCTTTGTCTTTTCTCGAAATAACACAAAGTCCTTTGGAACAAAATTGGAGAGAATGATCGCATTAAATTCATCAAAATCCCGATCTTAATCTAATTGATAAATGACATGGTCGAATCCGAATGATCGATTCTTCTTCTAGTTCACTCGATATAATTGGAAAACATTTAAGAGTTTATCTCTTAAATTTGGATTGTCTTGGAAAATCTCATTAATCTTACTTTTGAAATGACAATTATTGGCTTTGTGACCAGGTTTGCCACATTTATAGCAAATAATCTTTTGGAAATCCTTTTTAATGTTTTCTTTTTCTTTTAAAAACGTATCGAAGATGGAGTTTTCTTTTGGAGAAAATTGTGAACTTGTTTGAGTCGTTGTTTTCGAACAAAGGGAAGGGGCTTGAATTTTTTCAAAGCCAAAGGCTTCACGCATGCATCCAAGTTCTCTTCTTTGCCGAGCTTTTTCAATGCCATACTTAGATTGGATTTTGAGCTCATTGCAAAGAGATAATCCTTCCTTTTTGATAAAAGCAAACAATTGACCATATGTTAAATCTTCATATGCAATTGTTTCTTTATTTGTAGCTTCTTTTAATTTTTGGAAAATTCTTGGAGCAAATAAATTTGGAAGTCCCGAACTAAATTTTTCTTTCCGTAATCATTGTTGAGCATCATTCCCCGCGAAGAACGTTGGATAAAAAAGTATCTTTGTACCATCGGTAATTATTTAAAGTTGGACATCGAAGATTGGATAAAATTAAAGTATTGGATTTCAAATGTTCTATGGAAGAACCAAGAAAATGGAGACTAATAGTTTGGATTAGAAGGATAAATCGATCTTTTTCCTTCTCGTGAGCATTTTCATGAAGATAAATGCTTTGTTGTTGTTCGTGTAAAAGTATTGTCCCACCAGCTTTTTTAATTGTCCGGAAAAATCCATCGGCAATGGTAGAAGCAATTTGTTCATTTGTAAAATCATTGGAAGAATATGCATTAGTAGCAACGCACATTTCATGTAAAACTTTAGCGATTTTAAATTCTCGATCTACCATCTATATTCCAATCATAGAGTTGGTCACCGTAATAAACGTTTTGAGGACCATAAGTTCCTCGCTCTTCAAATTGGAGATATGGAGGAGTAGGTCCTGGAATAATAATTTCGCATGGGATTATTGTTCCAGTTCTTGTTGTAAATTCGATTAATTTGAGATGGAAATTCATCACCTCGAAGAAATTTTTTTTTGCAATTTCCTTTGCCTTCTCATCCTTGTCTAGACATGTGATGTTTTTGTCTAATTTGTCGAAATTTTCTTCAAAAGTGTTTTATTACTAAGTCCAAAACCTTTCGAAAAATTTGTTGGAACATGGATAAGGGGTCTAGAAATCTCATTTGGAAAAGTAGATGAACGGTTTTCATTAAGAGAAATTCCATTCAACTTTTTGGATAAATCATCAATATCTTTGGAAGATTCTTTGGAAGATTCAGAGTCATAATTATATGAAGATAAAGAAGCAATTTGAGTGGAAATGTGATCAACTTGTTTGGAAATAGTATGCAAAATTGTATTGGAAAAATTGTTTTGTTCATAAACCTTTTAATGTCCCCTAAAGTAGGACCCGATTTCTCATCACGCATCTCTTCCTACTTTAAATGGAGCAGCTTCACAAGTTCTACCTTCATCGAAGGAACTCGTAAACCTCGTTAATGGAGGATGAATAGACGAAACTAATTCACTATTTTTTGAGAATCCATTTTTGAGCAATATTGGACTTAACACATAAATCGAAAATGGATAAGGAATTTTTAAATTACTTAAGTAAATTGGAAGCCATGTGAAAATGGAATATTTGCAGATAACTCAATTAATTTGGAATAGTATTTTTCACGAATAAACTCTAGAAAGGGTTTATCAAAATTGGAGAAAAACCAAAGTCGCTTTTCACGATTTACCGGAGCTTCAAATTCATTGAAAAGCATTGTTTTATTAATTTGGAATCCTCATTTGGTGATAACATTCAAACTGGAGAAATTTGGAGGTCTCATTTCAGACTTAGTTGGTGATGGAAAATCATTTTCATCAACTATTTCTGGAATAGGAGATTTTTAAAAAACTTTGTAATTTTGAGAAACATTTGGAAAATCATCTGTGTTTGAAAAAGTACTTGACCTTTCAAAAGAACAAGAAGATATTGCACTTTGAAAGTCATAGTTGGAAGAAGAAGATGGAAACTCCTTACTTGAATTAAATCGAATAAGAACTCGCCATCTCGATTCCTCAATTATTTGTTCAACCTTGGATTCTTTCAAACATTTTGGAATTGGTGGAGTTTGAACTATCTGGAATAGTAACTTTATCCTATGGAAGAGCTTCTGGAGTATGTGTAATTGCTTTGCCATGTTCAACTTTGAAAATCATAGTTTGACCAGGAGCAAAACGTATTCTACACTTTGGATTCATTTGAGTATTTAACAGTTTGTAATAAACTCGATAAATAATGGAAAAGCTTCTAGCACTTTGGAATTGGAGATCTTTGGACATATTGACATCTAGAGTTAAAGTCTTGAGAATATAAGGATCATCAAGATCTTTACTCGGATTTGGAAAACAGATTGAAATAAATTGGACCTTGAGAAATATTAGTGTTAGCCAAAGCTAAAAGAGAATCTTTGAAATGTTTAAGAGAAGTGTCTCTTAAAGCAAGCATAATTGGACAATCAAGACCTAATCTCGACCATAGGCTTGACAAAGAATTTGGACACAACCAAAATGGATATATCTGAAACCTTGTTCTAAGTGTTTTTGGATAGACTCATTATCTAACAATTGGATAGTCATTGGACGTTGATCGACACTAGTGGTAAATTCTTCTATATGGATTCCTCTACCAAAATTGAATTCTCAACTATATTGTTTATCATAAATATCGCTTTTGAAAGAATTCGCATTTCCCAAACAAATGGATCATCCTTTTGGGTAACTGCTTTTCCGAACCGGATTCTTATTGTCACCAAAAACCTTTGAGAAAACACTACTAAACTTACCATTCACCATGTTTACCGATAAACACTACAATAATAGTTATAGCTTGAGAGACCATTGGGACCACCCGAGGGACCACCACACCGGAACACCTACACCACGGCTTACCAACGGCTTTACAGCCGACCAAACCCAGCCGACCAAACACTGACCAAACCTAAACAACAACCACCACTACGGTGATGTCTCAATAACAATGGCTACAAGTAACCTTAGAGCACTTCGTCAATGGCTCGATACCGAGGAAGGGACCCAGGATAGGGAATGGCGAGATTAACCCTAAGTATCGACCTAGTTTGTATAGGAAATACACAAAACGGACTAAAACCGAAAACTTAATTCTAAACATAAATTGGAATTTAAACTATGGAAACGAAAACTAATTATATATGTATGTATGTATATATATATATATATGTATATATATGTATATATATGTATATATATGTATATATATGTATATGTATGTATATAGTATATATATGTATGTATATATATGTATGTATATATATTTGTATGTATATATATGTATATATATATGTATATATATGTATATATATATATATATATATATATATATATATATATATATATATATATATATGTATATATATGTATTTCTTGTTCCTTTTTAGATAATGCTCTTATGATATTTCTATGGCAACCTGCAAATATAATGTATTGTAGTCTTTGACTTAGATAAACTTTTTCTTCTTTTGCTATTTCTATTTGTTTTTGTAATTTTATTTGTTCTATTAAACTAGGTATAGTGTTACTCATTTATAATTTTGGTTTTATATTGAGTTTGGTTGTAAGTAAATTTAAAATAATCTGGTTCTATTGTCCATGGTTTAACCTTTTCTAAGAAGTCTTTTCCTAGTATTATCTTATTGTTTAAGGTTATGACATAGTCGATGTTTATATCTTGTAGTGCAATTTTTGTTGTTAATGTAATTAATCTATTAAAATTTTCATTAATGTTTACTATTTGGTTTGACAGTTTGTCTAATGGTATATAATTACTTTCAGTATTAATATCTAATTGTGCTGTTAGATTTTTTGTTCCTATTTGTATTATTATATAACATTCATATGATTTTATTGGAATAGGTAGGTTTTCAGTTAAACGTCGTTTAGATCTAGAAACGCTTAATCGTTTCTTTACTATTTCTAAGTCTTCATAGTTTTGGTTTAGAGTATAATTTTAATCCTTTTTCTATAGGTAATATAAGATCTGTAAAAGGGGTATCTATAGTCATTGGTCTTAATTTGTTTTTAGTATAAATCTGATGTTGATCCGTTAATATATAAGCATTCTTACATTGTTCTGTCATGACTTTTGATCCAGTTGTCATGTTTATTCCATCTAATTTCCATAATAAGACTAATGCCTTTTCTATATTTTGGTCAGTTAAACTTATAGAATAATTAGGCTTAATTATAAATCTAACTTTCTGATAAATAAGATTTCCTTTAAGTTGTGCTATAATAGCTTGTTCTATTGGTTCTTTGATTTTATCATCAGCTAATCCTAATTCTAAGGGAGTATCTATTCCTTCTTTAAAACGGGCTTTTATTATTATTTAAATGGCAGCTAGTTCTACAAATCTAAATGTAATTGGTTTATCTTTTTAATACGTTATTAATTTTGGTTATTTCTTCATTTAATACTTCTTGTGTTATTAACGGGACTCTAGTGTTACCTTGTACTTGTGTTATATCTATAACATGTTCCCTATCAGCCTATAACTAAATATTCTTCCTTTTTTTTTTGAAATACTTTGTTAGATTGGCTAGGTAAAATTTTTTCTTTTCAATAATCTTATCTAGGGACAACGTAAATCCTTCATACTTTAATGCATTATATTTTTGTAAGTCAAAAATGACTCTTTGATTTTTATGTTGTACTCGTAATATCTTCATCGTAATCAACTTCTTGTAATTCTTTATTCATTATCATCAGCTTCAGTATTATCTTCATCTTCACTATTTTCATCATTACTTATTTCATTATTTTCGTCATTGTCTATTTCATATTCGAACACATATATTTCTTCATCTGGTGGTATATTGGTTTTTCCTGGTTCATATTCTGCTATATGGAGTTCAATGAAATTTACATTTTTTATATTTTTATTAGCATTTTTATTTATTTTAGCTTTACATTCCCTTGCTATGTGACCTATTTGTCCACAATTATAACATCTACATCTTTTTGGATTTTTAGCATATTTATAGATTTTCCTTTTAATAAAATAATTTTTATTTGATCGTTTCTTATTTTTATATTTTCCATATGGTTTAAATCTTTTATATCGTCTTCGCATTAATTTAGGTCTTTTAGCTTTAAATCTTTTGTTTAGTTTGTGACATCAAAATTTGGGTATTTCATAATTTTCACAACAGTCACTAATTTTAGCTTGTTTCCTAAATTCCTTTTGGTTATTGACTTCCATACAATAATTTTTATACCATGCTTGTAAAAATGCTATTTGTTCTCCTAAAGTTCCTGTTTTAGGTTCTGTATAATAAGCTTGTTGTACCATAGTATATATAGGTATTGGTAATTTTTCAAAATATTATTTTCGAAATACAGCTAATTGTTCAGGGGTTTCGGTTCCTAATTCATAATAGTCCATCAGAAAAGCACAATTATATTTATTTAGATCTTCTGGACACATGGAACATATTTGCATATTATAACTGGGACTTACAATACTCTTTTTTGGCTATTGCATATTTTAAATCTCGCATTTGGATTGCCAAATTATCTTCGAATTATTTTTTCATATTTTTTCAACATTTGTCTTGAATCAGTCATTTATGTTCCTTCTATCTTAGTACTTCTAGCATTCGTTAATTCTATTATTCCTATATTAGTTAAATAGCTTCTTGCTAATCCTGTTATAGTTGCTTTAATATAACTAGCCGCTGCACTAACTGGTATTTTAGCTTCTATTAATTTTGCATTTATTCTAGTCTGTCCAATTTTGTATATCCATTTCAATATTAGTAGAGCAATCTAGATTTAAAGTTTCTCCCGATTGGTTATCTCTCGGGTATATAAATCATTTTCTAATTTTATTCGATATTTCCATATATAATCATTATTTTTATAATAATAATCATAATTTTTCTTTTTTAAAAGTAGGTTTATAACGTCTACTGGTTTCAATATAATCATAATCGTCATCTCGTATAGACTTTAGTAAGTACGTTAATTTCTTCATCTTTTTCTGAATTAAAGTCCGATTCTAAATAATTTGAATATCTAAATTCTTGACTAGATTGATCAGAATAAACTTCTTCATTATTTTCTTCTAGAGTATTTACCTCTATATGTATGTATGTATATATATATGTATATACATATATATATATATATACATATATATATATATATGTATATACATATATATATATATATGTATATATATATTGTATATACATATATACATATATATATTGTATATACATATATATATATATATATATGTATGTATATATATATATATATATATGTATGTATATATATATATATATGTATGTATATATCTATATATGTATGTATATATATATATATATATATATGTATGTATATATATATATATATATATATATATGTATATATTTGGGAAACACACATCCTAAAATCTTTGACATAATCCAAGGTTAAACAGTTAATCGAAGAACTAGATGGCGAGAATTCTTATTCGATTTAATTCAAGTAAGGAATTTCCATCTTCCTCTAATTATAATTTTCAAAGTGCAAGATCTTCTTGTTCTAACTCATGTATTTTTCCAAACTCAAACTCGGATTCCATTCCATAAATAGTTGAGGAAAATAATTTTCCTTCACCAACTAAGTCCGAAATGAAACCTCCAAATTTCTCCAGTTTAAATGTTATTACAAAAGGTGGTTTCCAAATTAATAAACCTATGCTTTCCAATGATTTTGAATCTCCAGTAAATCGTGAAAAATGACTTGGTTTTTCTCCAATTTTTATAAACCAGCTACAAAGTTTATTCGAGAAAAATACTACTCCAAATTAATTGAGTTATCTGCTAATATTCCATTTTTCACATGGCTTCTAATTTACTTAAGCAATTTAAAAATCCCTTATTTATTTTCTGATTTATGTGTTAAGTCCGATATTGCTCAAAAATGGATTCTCAAAAATGGTGAATTAGTTTCGTCTATTCATTCTCCATTAACAGGTTTACGAGTTCCTTCTGAGGAAGGCAGAACTTGTGAAGCTGCTCCATATAAAGTAGGAAGAGATGCTGATGATAAATCAGGTCTTACTTTAGGAGACATTAAAAAGGTTTATGATCAAAATAATTTTTCCAATACAATTGCATACTATTTCCAAACAAGTTGATCACATCTTCACCCAAATCAATTCTTTATCTCCAAAAAATTATGACCCTGAATCTTCTAAAGAATCATCCAAAGAAATGGATGATTTATCCAAAAAATTGAATGGAATTTCTATTAATGAAAATCGTTCATCTACTTTTCCAAAAGAAATTTCTAGGCCACTTATCCATGTTCCAACAAGTTTATCAAAAGGCTTTGGGCTTAGTAATAAATCAATTTTGAAGAAAATTTCTGACAAGTTAGACAAAAATATCACATGTCTAGACAAAGATAAAAAGGCAAAAGAACTTGCAAAAAACTTTTCTTCGGATGATGAATTTCTATCTCAAATAAATCGAATTTACAACAAAAACTGGAGTAATCGGGATTGAGCCAATTTATCCGAAGATATTACAAAAGGTGGTTTCCAAATTAATAAACCTATGCTTTCCAATGATTTTGAATCTCCAAGTAAATCATGGAAAAAGACTTTGGTTTTTCTCCAATTTTGATAAACCTGCTACAGAATTTATTCGTGAAAAATATTATTCCAAATTAATTGAGTTATCTCGCAAATATTCCATTTTTCACATGGCTTCCAATTTACCTAAGTAATCTAAAAATTCCTTATCCATTTTCTCGATTTATGTGTTAAGTCCGGTATTGCTCAAAAAATGGATTCCCAAAAATGGTGAATTAGTTTCTTCTATTCATCCTCCATTAACAGGTTTACAAGTTCCTTCACCTAAAGAAAGAACTTATGAAGCTGCTCCATATGAAGTAAGAAGAGATACCGATGAAAAATCGGGTCCTACTTTAGGAGACATTAAAAAGGTTTATGAACAAAACAATTTTTCCAATACAATTTTGCATACTCTTTCTCCTCAAATTAATTCTTTATCTTCAAAAAATTATGACTCTGAATCCTCCAAAAAACATGATAAAAACTTTTCCCCAAAAGCTATTGTTTCCTCTATTAAACTCCAAGATCTTCAACGTGAAATAAATCAGATAAAATCTTAAATTACAAATCTTGAGCAACATGATTCTCCACAAGAAACTTCTAACTCCCCTCTTCCAATAACTTCTCCAACTAGTCAACGAATTAATTATCAACAATGGTATTGCCCAGTTAAATTATACTTGATCATGATTTCCAAATTACTACTATTGCTTTATTTGACAGTGGTGCTGATCTCAATTGTATTAAAGAAGGATTAATACCTTCTAAATACTATGAAAAAACTACTGAACATTTGTCCAGTGCTAATGGACAAAAACTCCAAATTAGGTACAAACTTTCCAAGGCTTATATTTGTAATAATAATTATTGCTTCAAAACTGCTTTCACTCTTGTTAAGGATATTAATAATGGTATTATCCTTGGTACTCCATTTTTAACTCAAATTTATCCATTTTCGGCAAATAAATTTGGTATTCATACTTCCATTTTTGGAAAACACATTTCTTTCCATTTCTCTACTCTATTACAAAATAAAGAAATCCATTCTCTCCAAACTAATTTGATTTCATAAAAAAGAAAACAAATTTCCTTCTTAAAAGAAGAAATATCTTTTCAAAGGATAGAACGTCAATTACAAAATCCTCATATTCAACAAAAAAATAAAAGATTTCCAAGAAATACTCCAACATGAAATTTGTGCAGACATTCCAAATGCTTTTTGGGAAGGAAAAGGCATATTGTTTTCCTTCCTTATGAAAAAGATTTTTCGAAAAACAAATTCCTACTAAGGCTCGACCAATTCAAATGAACCAAGAATTACTTGAAACCTGTAAAAAAGAAATTCAAGTACTTCTTGATAAGAAGTTAATCAGACCTTCCAAATCTCATTGGTCTTGCGCTGCTTTCTATGTCATGAATCAGACAGAAAAAGAATGAGGTGTTCCAAGACTAGTTATTAATTATAAACCTCTTAATAAGGTCCTTCAATGGATTCGTTATCCAATTCATAATAAAAAGGATCTTCTTAATAGGCTTTATGACTCCAAAATATTTTCCAAATTTATATGAAAAGTGGTTTTTGGCAAATTCAAATTGCTGAAACAGATCGTTATAAAAACGCTTTTACAGTCCCATCCTGGACATTATGAATGGAATGTAATGTCTTTTGGTTTAAAAATTGCTCCATTAGAATTTCAAAATATTATGAATGATATTTTTACTCCATATACTACGTTTACCATTGTTTATATTGATGATGTTCTTGTGTTTTTCAATTCGATTGACCATCATTTCAAGCATTTACACATATTTCTCCAAATCATCAAGAAAATGGCTTAGTTGTTTCTGCTCCAAAAATCAAGCTTTTCCAAACAAAAATCTAATTTCTTGGTCATGATATTTATCAAGGAACTATAAAACCAATTGCAAGAGCAATTGAGTTCGCTGATAAATTTCCCGATGAAATTAAAGATAAAACTCAATTACAACGTTTTCTTGGTTGCTTGAATTATATCTCTCGATTTCTTTCCAAATTTAAGAAAATTTTGTGCCCCTTTATACAAACGTCTCCAAAATAATCCTTGCCTTTGGGACGGATGAACATACTAACATTGTTCGTATGCTTAAGTCTAGAATCAAAATACTTTCATGTTTAGGTCTACCAAATGCAAATGCTTTTATGATTGTAGAAACCGATGCCTCCGACGATGGTTATGGAGGTATCCTTAAACAAAAATTAGAATCCAAAACAGAACAATTAGTTCGTTTCCCTTCTGGTTTATGGATAGGTGCTCAAAAGGGTTACTCCACTGTTCGAAAAGAAGTGTTATCCATAGTTCTTTGTATTTCCAAATTTCAAGATGATTTTTGTTGCAAAAAATTTATTTTAAGAGTTGATTGTAAATCCGCTAAAGACATTCTTCAAAAAGATGTTCGTAACA
Source organism: Beta lomatogona (assembly GCA_947646795.1). Lineage (NCBI taxonomy): Eukaryota > Viridiplantae > Streptophyta > Magnoliopsida > Caryophyllales > Amaranthaceae > Beta > Beta lomatogona. The sequence goes on from CANSNZ010001028.1 coordinate 22,779, forward strand.
TTGTTTCCAAACAAAACTTTGCACGCTGGCAGCAATCCTATCTCGCTTTTGATTTTGATATTGAATTTATACGAGGAGAAAATAATTTATCCATAGTCTGTAAAATTTCCAAGTTTCCAATAACAGTTCCAAGTTTAAATCCAAGTTTCTTCTTCGGTAAGTTCTTAATTCTTATTCCAAATAATTATGTTTCCATCTTATGTTTAAAATTACTCTGTCAGTTTTAGTTTGTTTTGTGTACTTCCTATACAAACTAGGTCGGTACTTAGGGTTAATCTCCCTTCCCCTGTCCCGGGTGTATCGGGAAAAGACCCGGGACGGGGGAAGGGAAGATTAACCCTAAGTACCGACCTAGTTTGTATAGGAAGTACACAAAACAAACTAAAACCGACAGAGTAATTTTAAACATAAGATGGAAACATAATTATTTGGAATAAGAATTAAGAACTTACTGAAGAAGAAACTTGGATTCAAACTTGGAATTGTTATTGAAAACTTGGAAATTTTTTACGGACTTTGGATGAGAGCTTTCTCTTACATGTTTTTCTTACATTTTCTCTCAAATGAGCTCTGCCTAGAAATGAAAACAAGCACACCTATTTATAGACTTAAAAATGTAATACAGTAAATAGAAGTACAATAATTGAACTATGTTTACAACATTAAGTAATTTAGAAACGACAAATTGTAAATACAGTTCTTGGACAGCTGGATGTGTTGTCTGCCACTAATGTTGTAACTTTGGACAATGTTGGTGAGGATTCCATGTAGGTGCATGAATAGTACTATTCATCGCCGTATTTTCACTATTCACTATTCACTTTTTGTCGAATTTTGGAAATTTCTTGGAATTTGGTTGGAAATTGCTGGAATTTGTTTTTGTCAAGTGGAAGGTGCGTGGAAATTGCTAGAAGCCGTATCCGGAAATTTTACCTGTAAACTGGAGTAATCATGTCCCTTTCTTTTGCCTAAGTGTGAAACACTTAGCGGGATCTTTTTATTATTTAGAAATCAAATGGATCTTGGGCACAAGGCCCACCATACAAATCTGGGCTGGAAGCCTCAGATGAACTGGAACTGGAAGATTGAGTCTTTTTAGTTTGGTTAATAAATTGGAGAAACTGATCAAATAGTTCAGCTTTATTTATGGACGTTTTATTTTTCTTTTTGGATTTAGTGGATGAGGATGGGGAACGGAATGTGTTTGTTGGAGGGGCTAGTTGGACTTGTTTATATTGTTGGAAACTCTGCTTAATCCAATCATTATAATCATGGAGGGGCGGATGAACCATGCTTGGAGATATTGAGAAACACAAGTTTAACATGTTTGGGTAAATCTTAAAATTTTTCCACCATTTGACCCGATAATCACGAGTCAAAAAATAGGGTCCTGGATTCAGTGAGTGCGGGAAGGGAATAATTCCAAGACATAATCCATGAAATTCGAAAAATTTGACAAAAATAAATAATACTTCGAGAATTCGAAGCCTTCTGGTAGTGTCACTTTGGAATGATAATGTTGGAAAGAGGTTTGAAGATCGTTTGGGAAAATGTCCGGAATTGCTCCATAACTATCCCACCATTCAAGGAACCATATTGGAAATGTCACATTTTTCTGAAGACAGTCAGGATGAAAACTGAAAAACCAAGAATGGTTATAACTTTGGAGTAAGAATGCACAATGCCATGCTTGTACATAGTCATAAAAATTGTAAGTCTGTGGAAGTTTTGGATCAAGAAAATTGGAAGAGAAGGTTTTGGCTTTTGAAAGAAAAGAATGAAGATTCTCGCCATTCAATATTGGTGATAACATGGAAAATCGGGCATTTGGAATAATTTGTTGTGGTGCTAATATTATCCTTAATGTAACAAGAATTTCCGTCATGAAGGATATTTCGGTATTATTGGATTGGTTTAGTGATTTCAAAAGTAAACCAATTGAAGCCATCTGGAAGTTTAGTTTTGACATATTTGGATATAATGTGGTTAAACTCGTCTTGAGAAGAAAATGTGTTGGAGGTAAATTGGTTAAAAATAAATTAGTATAATGTTGTTTTAGGTGATATGAAATATCAGTAGTATTTGGATGGGTAGTTGGAGGAGCTGTTTCTGTTATTGTTGGAGGGTAATTTGATAAATTGGAGGATTGGTTCATGGAAAAAGGAACGTTTTCGTAGGATGAATTACTATACATTTTTCTTTCACGTTGCCTGGAGGTATGATCCTTAGAATTTTGCATTATGTTCATCCCCGCAGAAATCATATTAATCTGTTTATAGATAGAGTTAGTTTGGAGATTATGAACATCAGAATGTTGTAACTTGGCTGAAAATTTGAAAGAAATTGGTTTATTATCTATGATAGCATGAATACCAACTTCATTGACAGAAAATGGATACATTTGAGTGAAAAATGGAGTACCAAGAATAATATTATAATTAAGATTCTTGACAAGAGTAAATGGAGTTTGGAAATAATAATCATTATTAAAAATGGACGCTTTAGAAAGTTTGTAATTAATATGGAGTTTTTGACCATTGGCAATAGTCAAATGTTCAGTAGCATGTTCATCATACTGAGGAGGAATTAAATATTCCTTAATGCAATTAAGATCAGCGCCACTATCAAATAATGCAACATCATTAATTTGGAAATCATCATCAATAATTAATGTAATTGGACAAAACCATTTTTGAAAATGAAATCGGTGAATTATTTGAAGAATTTTTTCACTATCAATTGGAGTATCTGAAATTTGGATAGGATCGGTTGTTATAGGAGAACGTTCTCGAAGTGTCTCCTATGTCAAAATTGTAATTTTGAAGTAAAGTTATTTTTTGCGTCAAGTTCTAAATTTTTTGTTTGAAGGTTCAAAACATTTTTGCTCAAGATCTTGAATAAGAGATTTTATTTGAATCACGTCTTTTGAAGATCATAAGTATTAACTTGGAGAAACAAATGGTTGATGAAATGGAGATTCATCAAGTATTTTTTGAAGACTAAAAGAAAAGGGTTTTTTCTTTTCTTCAATTGGAGAAGATTTCAAAACAATTTCTCGTAATCTCTCAAGATACTGTTTTTGGAGATTGTTATCTGGAATTTTTTCAATAATATCAAGAAGTAATTCCTTCTCTTTGTCTTTTTTGGAAATAACACAAAGTCCTTTAGGACAAAACTGGAGAGAATGATCAGAATTGAATTCATCAGAATCCTGATTATAGTCGAGTTGGTAAATAACATGATCAGAATCAGAATGTTCAGATGCTTCTAGCTCATCCTGATTTAATTAGAAGATAGTGAGAAGTTTATCTCTTAGATCTGGATCATCTTGAAAAATTTCATTAATCTTATTTTTGAAATGGCAATTATTTGCTTTATGACCAGGTTTGCCACATTTATAGCAAATAATCTTTCGGAAATCCTTTTCTGGAAATTCTTTTGGAAATGTTTTCTTTTGATAAAACGTATTAGATGATGGAGTTTTTTTTTGGCGAAAATTGTGAATTTGTTTGAATTGTTGTTTTCGCACAGTGGAAAGAGCTTGGAGTTTTTCAAAGCCAAAGGTTTCACACAAGGATCCAAGTTCTCTCCTTTGCTGAGCCTTTTCATTACCATACTTAGTTTGTATTTTGAGCTCATTGCAAAGAGATAATCCTTCTCGTTTAATAAAGGCAACACAATTGTCCATATGTTAAATCTTCATAAGCAATTGTTTCTTGATTTGTTGCTTCTTTTAATTTTTGGAAAATTCGTTGAGCAAATAAATTTGGAAGTCCTGAAATAAATTTCTCTTTCCGTAACGATTGTTGAGCATCCATTCTGCGAAGAATATTGGATAAAAAAGGTATCTTTGTACCATCTCCGTAATCATTTAAAGTTGGACATCGAAGATTGGATAGGATCAAAGCATTGGAATTTAAATAATCTATCGAAGAACCAAGAAAATGGAGACTAATAGTTTGGATGAGAAGGATAAACCCGTCTTGTTCTTTCTGGGCATTTTCATGAAGGTAAATGCTTTGTTGTTGTTCTGATGTAAAAGTATTGTCCCACCAATTTTTTAATTGACCGGAAAATCCATCGGCAATGGTAGACGCAATTTGTGCATTTGTAAAATCATTGGAAGAATATGCATTAGCAACGTAATGCACATTTCGTGTAAAACTTTAGTAATTTCTAATTCGGATCTACCATCTATATTCCAATCATATAATTGATCATCAGAATAAACATTTTGAGGACCATAAGTTCCTCGTTCTTTAAATTGGAGGTCTGGAGGAGTAGGTCTAGAATAATAATTTCGCATTGGATTATTGCTCCAGTTTTTGTTGTAAATTCGATTTATTTGAGACGGAAATTCATCATCTGAAGAAAAACGTTCCTCTTTCCATGAACCAATCCTCCAATTTATCAAATTACCCTCCAACACTATCAATAACAGCTCCTCCAACTACCCATCCAGATACTACTGATATTTCATGTCACCTAAAAGAACATTATACTAATTTATTTTTAACCAATTTTACCTCCAACACATTTTCTTCTCAAGACGAGTTTAACCACAAAATATCCAAATATGTCAAAACTAAACTTCCAGATGACTTCAATTGGTTTCCTTTTGAAATCACTAAACCAATCCAATATTACCGAAATATCATTCATGACACAAATTCTTGTTACATTAAGGATAATATTAGCACCACAACAAATTATTCCAAATGCCTGATTTTCCATGTTATCACCAATATTGAATGGCAGAATCTTCATTCTTCTCTTTCAAAAGCCAAAACCTTCTCTTCCAATTTTCTTGATCCAAAACTTCCACAGACTTACAATTTTTATGACTATGTACAAGCACGGCATTGTGCATTCTTACTCCAAAGTTATAACCATTCTTGTTTTTTCAGTTTTCATCCTGACTGTCTTCAGAAAAATGTGACATTTCCAATATGGTTCCTTGAATGGTGGGATAGTTGTGGAGCAATTCCGGACATTTTCCCAGACGATCTTCAAACCTCTTTCCAACATTATCATTCCAAAGTGACCCTACCAGAAGGCTTTGAATTCTCCAGTATTATTTATTTTTGTCAAATATTTCGGATTTCATGGATTATGTGCTGGAATTATTCCCTTTCCAGACTCACTGAATCCAGACCCTATTTTTGGACTCGTGATTATCGGGTCAAATGGTGGAAAAAATTTAAGATTTACCCAAACATGTTAAACTGTGTTCCTCAATATCTCTAGCATGGTTCATCTGCCCTCCATGATTATAATGATTGGACTAAGCAGAGTTTCCAACAATATAAACAAGTCCAACTAGCCCCTCCAACAAACACATTCCGTTCCCCATCCTCATCCACCAAATCCAAAAAGAAAAATAAAACGTCCATAAATAAAGCTGAACTATTTGATCAGTTTCTCCAATTTATTAACCAAACTAAAAAGACTCAATCTTTCAGTTCCAGTTCATCTGAGGCTTCCAGCCCAGATTTGTATGGTGAGCCTTGTGCCCAAGATCCATTTGATTTCTAAATAATAAAAAGATCCCGCTAAGTGTTTTACACTTAGGCAAAAGAAAGGGACATGACTACTCCAGTTTACAGGTAAAATTTCCGGATATGGCTTCCAGCAATTTCCACGCACCTTCCAGCTTGACAAAAGCAAATTCCAGCAATTTCGAACCAAATTCCAAGAAATTTCCAAAATTCGTCAAAAAGTAAATAATGAATAATGAATAGTGAAAATACGGCGATGAATAGTACTATTCATGCACCTACATGGAATCCTCACCAACATTGTCCAAAGTTACAGCAGTAGTGGCAGACAACGCATCCAGCTGTTAAAACGCACTACGAAAAGCAAATGATGAAAGCTCTCCAGCTGTCCAAGAACTGTATTTACAATTTGTCGTTTCTAGATTACTTAATGTTGTAAACTTAGTTCAATTATTGTACTTCTCTTTACTGTATTACATCTTTAAGTCTATAAATAGGTGTGCTTGTTTTCATTTCTAGGCAGAGCTCATTTGAGAGAAAAATGTAAGAAAAACATATAAGAGAAAGCAGTCATCCAAAGTTTGTAAAAAATTTCCAAGTTTTCATTAACAATTCCAAGTTTAAATCCAAGTTTCTTCTCCAGTAAGTCATTAGTTCTTATTCCAAATAATTATGTTTCCATCTTATGTTTAAAATTACTCTGTCAGTTGTGGTTTGTTTTGTGTACTTCCTATACAAACTAGGTCAGTACTTAGGGTTAATCTCCCCTTCCCCTGTCCTGGCTCTTACATGTTTTTCTCTCTTAAACAAGCTCTGCCTAGAAATGAAAACAAGCACACCTATTTATAGACTTAAAAATGTAATACAGTAAAGAGAAGTACAATAATTGAACTAAGTTTAGAACATTAAGTAATCTAGAAACGACAAATTGTAAATACAGTTCTTAGACAGTTAGAGAGCTTTCAGCCTTTGCCTTTCGTAGTGCGTTTTAACAGCTGGATGCGTTGTCTGCCACTACTGTTGTAACTTTGGACAATGTTGGTGAGGATTCCACGTAGGTTCATGTATAGTACTATTCATCGCCGTATTTTCACTATTCACTATTCACTTTTTGACGAATTTTGGAAATTTCTTGGAATTTGGTTGGAAATTGCTGGAATTTGTTTTTATCAAGCTGAAAGGTGCGTGGAAATTGCTGGAAGCCGTATCCGGAAATTTTACCTGTAAACTGGAGTAATCATGTCCATTTCTTTTGCCTAAGTGTAAAACACTTAGCGGGATCTTTTTATTATTTAGAAATCAAATGGATCTTGGGCACAAGGCCCACCATACAAATCTGGGCTGGAAGCCTCAGATGAACTGGAATTGGAAGATTGAGTATTTTTAGTTTGGTTAATAAATTGGAGAAACTGATCAAATAGTTCAGCTTTATTTATGGACGTTTTATTTTTCATTTTGGATTTGGTGGATGAGGATGGGGAACGGAATGTGTTTGTTGGAGGGGCTAGTTGGACTTGTTTATATTGTTGGAAACTCTGCTTAGTCCAATCATTATAATCATGGAGGGCAGATGAACCATGCTGGAGATATTGAGAAACACAGTTTAACATGTTTGGGTAAATCTTAAAATTTTTCCACTATTTGACCCGATAATCACGAGTCAAAAAATAGGGTCTGGATTCAGTGAGTCTGGAAAGAGAATAATTCCAGCACATAATCCATGAAATCCGAAATATTTGACAAAAATAAATACAACTGGAGAATTCGAAGCCTTCTGGTAGTATCACTTTGGAATGATAATGTTGGAAAGAGGTTTGAAGATCGTCTGGGAAAATGTCCGGGATTGCTCCATAACTATCCCACCATTCAAGGAACTATATTGGAAATGTCACATTTTTCTGAAGACAGTCAGGATGAAAACTGAAAAACCAAGAATGGTTATAACTTTTGAGTAAGAATGCACAATGCCATGCTTGTAAATAGTCATAAAAATTGTAAGTCTGTGGAAATTTTGGATCAAGAAATTGGAAGAGAAGGTTTTGGCTTTTGAAAGAGAAGAATGAAGATTCTGCCATTCAATATTGGTGATAAAATGGAAAATCAGGCATTTGGAATAATTTGTTGTGGTGCTAATATTATACTTAATGTGACAAGAATTTGTGTCATGAAGGATATTTCGGTAATATTGGATTGGTTTAGTGATTTCAAAAGGAAACCAATTGAAGCCATCTGGAAGTTTAGTTTTGACATATTTGGATATTTTGTGGTTAAACTCGTCTTGAGAAGAAAATGTGTTGGAGGTAAAATTGGTTAAAAATAAATTAGTATAATGTTGTTTTAGGTGATATGAAATATCAGTAGTATCTGGATGGGTAGTTGGAGGAGCTGTTTCTGATAGTGTTGGAGGGTAATTTGATAAATTGGAGGATTGGTTCATGGAAAGAGGAACGTTTTCTGTAGGATGAATTACTATACCTTTTTCTTTCTGTTGCCTGGAGGTATGATCCTTGGAATTTTGCATTATGTTCATCCCTGCAGAAATCATATTAATCTGTTTATAGATAGAGTTAGTTTTGAGATTATGAACTTCAGAGTGTTGTAACTTGGCAGAAAATTTGAAAGAAATTGGTTTATTATCTATGATAGCATGAATACCAACTTCATTGACAGAAAATGGATACATTTGAGTGAAAAATGGAGTACCAAGAATAATATTATAATTAAGATTCTTGACAAGAGTAAATGGAGTTTGGAAATAATAATCATTATTAAAAATGGACGCTTTAGAAAGTTTGTAATTAATATGGAGATTTTGACCATTGGCAATAGTCAAATGTTCAGTAGCATGTTCATAATACTGAGGAGGAATTAAATCTTCCTTAATGCAATTAAGATCAGCGCCACTATCAAATAAAGCAACATCATTAATTTGGAAATCATCATCAATAACTAATGTAATTGGACAAAACCATTTTTGAAAATGAAATCGGTGAATTATTTGAAGAAATTTTTCACTATCAATAGGAGTATCTAAAATTTGGATAGGATCAGTTGGTATAGGAGAACGTTCTGAAGTGTCTCCTATGTCAAAATTGTAATTTTGAAGTAAAGTTATTTTTGGGTCTATTTCTAAATTTTTTGTTTGAAGGTTCAAAACATTTTGCTCAAGATCATGAATATGAGATTTTATTTGAATCACGTCTTTTTGAAGATCATAAGTATTAACTGGAGAAACAAATGGTTGATGAAATGGAGATTCATCAAGTATTTTTTGAAGACTAAAAGAAACTGGTTTTTTCTTTTCTTCAATTGGAGAAGATTTCAAAACAATTTCTCGTAATCTCTCAAGATACTGTTTTTGGAGATTGTTATCTGGAATTTTTTCAATAATATCAAGAAGTAATTCCTTTTCTTTGTCTTTTTTGGAAATAACACAAAGTCCTTTAGGACAAAACTGGAGAGAAGGATCAGAATTGAATTCATCAGAATCCTGATTATAGTCGAGCTGGAAAAATAACATGATCAGAATCATAATGTTCAGATGCTTCTGGCTCATCCTGATTTAATTGGAAGATAGTGATAAGTTTATCCCTTAAATCTGGATCATCTTGAAAAATTTCATTAATCTTACTTTTGAAATGGCAATTATTTGCTTTATGACCAGGTTTGCCACATTTATAGCAAATAATCTTTTGGAAATCCTTTTTTGGAAATTCTTTTGGAAATATTTTCTTTTGATAAAACGTATTAGACGATGGAGTTGTTTTTTGGCGAAAATTGTGAATTTGTTTGAATTGTTGTTTTCGCACAGTGGAAGGGGCTTGGATTTTTTCAAAGCCAAAGGCTTCACAGGAGGATCCAAGTTCTCTCCTTTGCTGAGCCTTTTCATTACCATACTTAGTTTGTATTTTGAGCTCATTGCAAAGAGATAATCCTTCTCGTTTAGTAAAGGCAAACAATTGTCCATATGTTAAATCGTCATAAGCAATTGTTTCTTGATTTGTTGCTTCTTTTAATTTTTGGAAAATTCGTTGAGCAAATAAATTTGGAAGTCCTGAAATAAATTTCTCTTTCCAGAGCGATTGTTGAGCATCAGTTCAGCGAAGAATATTGGATAAAAATGTATCTTTGTACCATCTGTAATCATTTAAAGTTGGACATCGAAGATTGGATAGGTTCAAAGCATTGGAATTTAAATAATCTATGGAAGAACCAAGAAAATGGAGACTAATAGTTTGGATGAGAAGGATAAACCCGTCTTGTTCTTTCTGGGCATTTTCATGAAGGTAAATGCTTTGTTGTTGTTCTGATGTAAAAGTATTGTCCCACCAATTTTTTAATTGATCAGAAAATCCATCGGCAATGGTAGAAGCAATTTGTGCATTTGTAAAATCATTGGAAGAATATACATTAGCAGCAATGCACATTTCGTGTAAAACTTTAGTAATTTCAAATTCGGATCTACCATCTATATTCCAATCATATAATTGATCACCAGAATAAACATTTTGAGGACCATAAGTTCCTCGTTCTTCAAATTGGAGGTCTGGAGGAGTAGGTCTAGAATAATAATTTCGCATTGGATTATTGCTCCAGTTTTTGTTATAAATTCGATTTATTTGAGATGGAAGTTCATCATCTGAAGAAAAGTTTTGTGCAAGTTCTTTTTCCTTTTATATCTTTGTCTAGACATGTGATATTTTTGTCTAACTTGTCAGAAAGTTTCTTCAAAATTGATTTCTAAGCCCAAAGCCTTTTGATAAACTTGTTCGAACATGGATAAGTGGCCTAGAAATTTCATTTGGAAAAGTAGATGAACGATTTTCATTAATAGAAATTCCATTCAATTTTTTGGATCAATCATCAATTTCTTTGGATGATTCTTTTGAAGATTCAGGGTCATAATTTTTTAGAGATAAAGAATTGATTTGGGTGAAGATGTGATCAACTTGTTTGGAAATAGTATACAAAATTGTATTGGAAAAATTATTTTGTTTATAAACCTTTTTAATGTCTCCTAAAGTAAGACCTGATTTATCATCAGCATCTCTTCCTACTTTATATGGAGCAGCTTCACAACTTCTGCCTTCCTCAGAAGGAACTCGTAAACCTATTAATGGAGGATGAATAGACGAAACTAATTCACCATTTTTGAGAATCCATTTTTGAGCAATATTGGACTTAACACATAAATCAGAAAATGGATAAGGGATTTTTAAATTGCTTAAGTAAATTGGAAGCCATGTGAAAAATGGAATATTAGCAGATAACTCAACTAATTTGGAGTAGTATTTTTCTCGAATAAACTCTGTAGCTGGTTTATCAAAATTGGAGAAAAACCAAAGTCGTTTTTCACGATTTACTGGAGAGATTCAAAATCATTGGAAAGCATAGGTTTATTAATTTGGAAACCACCTTTTATAATAACATTTAAACTGGAGATATTTGGAGGTTTCATTTCAGACTTAGTTGGTGAAGGAAAATTATTTTCATCAACTATTTCAGGAATGGAATCTGAGTTTGAGTTTGGAAAAATACCTGAGTTAGAACAATAAGATCTTGTACTTTGAAAATTATAATTAGAGGAAGATGGAAATTCCTTACTTGAATTAAATCGAATTAGAACTCTGCCATCTTGTTCTTCAGTTAACTGTTTAACCTTGGATTCTGTCAAAGATTTTAGGATGTGTGTTTCCCAAACAAATGGATCATCCTTTTGGGTAATCTGTTTCTTCTGGACTGGATTCTTACTGTCACCAATAACCTTAGAAAAAATACTACTAACCTTACCTTTTTACCATGTTTAATGATAAACACTACAACAATAGTTATAGCTTGAGGGACCACTGGGACCACCTGAGGGACCACCACACCTGGAACACCTACACCACGGCTTACCAACGGCTTTACAGGCTGACCAAACAGCTGACCAAACCCAAACAACAACTACCACTACAGTGGTTTCTCAATAACAATGGCTACAAGTAACCTTAGAGTACTCCGTCTCTGGCTCTGATACCAGGAAAAGACCCAGGACAGGGGAATGGGAGATTAACCCTAAGTACTGACCTAGTTTGTATAGGAAGTACTCAAAACAAACTAAAAATGACAGAGTAATTTTAAACATAAGATGGAAACATAATTATTTGGAATAAGAACTAAGAACTTACTGAAGAAGAAACTTGGATATAAACTTGGAATTGTTATTGAAAACATGGAAATTTTTTACAGACTTTGGATGAGAGCTTTCTCTTACATGTTTTTCTTACATTTTTCTCTCAAATGAGCTCTGCATAGAAATGAAAACAAGCACACCTATTTATAGACTTACAAATGTAATACAGTAAAGAGAAGTACAATAATTGAACTAAGTTTACAACATTAAGTAATCTAGAAACGACAAATTACAAATACAGTTCTTGGACAGCTGGAGAGCTTTCAGCCTTTGCTTTTCGTAGTGCGTTTTAACAGCTGGTTGCGTTGTTTGCCACTACTGTTGTAACTTTGGACAATGTTGGTAAAGATGCCACGTAGGTGTATGAATAGTACTATTCATCGCCGTATTTTCACTATTCACTATTCACCTTTTGACAAATTCTGGAAATTTCTTGGAAATTGTTTTTGCCAAGCTGGAAGTTGCTTGGAAATTGCTGGAAGTCGTATCCGGAAACTTTACCTGTAAACTGGAATAATCATGTCCCTAACTTTTGCCTAAGTGTTATATATATGTATGTATATATATATGTATGTATATATTACAAGTGCCGTACAATTTTACAAAACTATTCATACTATTACAATTATTATTTGATACAGTGAAAGTGCTACAGTAAAAGAACTGTTCACACTATTCACTATTCACATATTTTACATATTTTGCGCCGCCTATCTTTTGTCGTATTATAACTGTTACAATATTTATCTATTACATGATAATTTTTACAAACATATCTCTATCCTTTATCTTAACAGGTGTATTATTCTTGTAAGGTGTGCTCTATTTCTGTAGTAGATGCTGCTGTGTTAGATGATTCTGCTCCGCAGCTATCCATATCTTCGATTACTGGTACAGTCATTTGTTTAACTCCACACATTTTACATGAGTGGTTATCATTCTGCTGCATCCAACTGCAATATCTCTTTAAGGTATCTTCAGTTAAGAAATTCCTGGGTATATACCGTGTAACTGGTTCTTAATCCGGATGGAGCAGGCTCCATACCCATGACTTGATAGTTTCGACCGTATCATGGCCATATGTTTTGCTTTGAGATATAATTAATGTATTTAAATCTCGATAATTTATCAAAACATGAGACTTGACCATGGTGATCAAGGCTTCGTAAATTGCTTTTATTTTTACTGCTCGTTTTTCTCTGAGGAGATTTGGTATTTCGTTTCGGTTTAACTCTGGCTGAGCCTTAATTTCTTCGGGAAAGATAAAATTTGTTGTACAACCCATTTTAACAACCCTAATACATTGTTTAATTTCAGAGAAGGTAACTTCGCCTGGGGCAGTATAGCATCTTAGAAAAATCATAGGAGATTTTGTAATATGCAAGTAACTTTTAGCTGCTTTATATAACTCAGGAATTGATGATAGCTCTTCTCCATTCAATGTATATACTGAATTAAGAAGGCCATAATCATATGCTGCTTTGATTAAATTTGCATTATTGCAACCAGGCAACGCTATTAACTCGTTTATCTTTTTAAGGGGTTAGTAACATAACCTCCTTCTATCTCTCCGTGGCGGTTTTTTGTGGTAAATTCTGGGACAGTATTTAGTTTGCTAGCAATAAATAAGAAATTATCTATATATTGGCGAACCGTAGGAGATATAGTTTGTTTGGTTCCTAAAGTTAGCTTTTCTCTGAAAGATGTGGTATCTGGTACTAAGCTAGGAAAGTTTATTTCATTGATAACTGGTGAAGGGTTATTGGCTTGATAAGTTTGTAAGGACATATTGTTCAAGGAAGGAGAATTAACTTTTCTTGTAATAATTTGGCTTTTATATTTTTGGCGATTGCCAATATCTGCTTGCTCCATACTAGGATTACTGGAAGTGGCTTCTCTTTTCATTGAAGCGAGTTCTTCCATTAACTTTTTGAGTTGTATCTTGAGCTCCTGATTCTCTAGAACCAGTTGTTGAGCTATTTTTTGAGAGATAGTCTGCAAAACAATTTTCGTTAGTTTTTAATAATTCAATTGAATATTCATACTGATTGATGTCTGCTATTATTCGATTTATTTCTTTTCTTGTAATGGAATCTTGTAGTTTTTGGGTTAACCAACTTCTAACAGTTCTATTATCTGTTCTAATTATGAATTTACTATAAACTATATAACATTCAAATTTTTTGATTCCAAATTTTACTGCTTTTAATTCCTTTTTATTTATATCCTAATTGATTTCATTTGCCTTAAATGTTCCTGAGTGATATCGACAAACATATTCCTTTTTATCATTTTTATATCTATATTTTAATACTGCTCCATAACCGTTATTGGTTTCACTAGCATCTGTTTCTACTATCCATATAAATTCTTTGTCTTCATCAGGAAAACTTAGTTTTGGTAATTTTTTGACTAAGTCTTTGATTTTTTCTAAAATTTTTGTATCAATATCTTCCCATTTAAAATCATAGTCTTTCTTTAGTTTTTTAGTTAGTGGTTCAGTATATTGTGATAGTTTAGGAATAGATTCTCTAACTTGATTTACTATTCCTAGGAATTTTTGTAATTCTTTCTTAGTATTTATTTCCTTTTGAAACTCAATGAATTTTTGAGCTATATGATCTTGCATTTTTATTCCAGCTTTATCTATTTCAAATCCTAAGAATTCAATCTGTGTTTTAAATAATTCCATTTTCTTTTTGCTTAAAACGATACCACTAGTTTTAATAATGTCTATAAACTGTTTTAACAACTTAAAATGTTCTTCTTGTGTTTTCGAATAGATTAGTATGTCATCAATATAAACTACACAATTTGATAATTGATTTAAATATTTATCCATAAATGCTTGGAATCTTCCTGGGGCATTTTTATATCCAAAAGGTAATACATTCCATTCATAAAATCCATTGGGGACTTTGAATGCTGTTAGTTGTTTAGAATCTTCGGTTAATTTTAATTGATGAAAACCACTTTTACAATAAAATTTTGAGAAATAATTGTAACCTTGTATTTGCCTCATTTTAAGTATCTTCTTTGGTATAGGGTAATTGTAAGTAATTGTTTTTTCATTTAGAATTCTATAATCAATAACCATTCGTGTTTTTCCTCGTTTTTTTTCTGAGTGATTATTGACTATAAAAGCACTATTACTATGCTTTGAATTACTAGGTCTGATTAGTTTTCCGGCTAATAGTTTTGTTATATGCATTTTAAATTCCTTTTCATCTCGTTGTGTATTATTAAAAGGTTTTTGTGATATTATGCTATTTTGGTCTTTCAATGTCATTTTTATTTCTGTTTTATGCTCATGCCAATTTTCTAAAGGATTATCACTACATAGTTTTTCTAATTGGGTTTCTAAAGGAGTAAGCTTATCTAGATGGAGTATACCAATTTCTATAATTTCAAAGTTATTAATATTTTCTTTTTTGGTTGTCATTTTTTGGACTAATTGAGTTTCTTCGCCTATTTTACATTTTTCCCATTCTATTGGCATCCTTTCTCTATTTTTGACTATTTTAGCTCTTAACTTATGTTTACAAGGAGTAAATAATGTAACAAACTCTTTACCTATACTAAAAGGTTTATATTGGTTAAGAAAATTAGTTACTAGTATTATATCTTTTCCTATTAGTTCGAAACAGTATACTTTAGGTATAATTAATATTTTATCCAAATTTGTATTTTTACTTTTGTTTGATATAGGGTAATACTACTACTATTGTTATTAAATCCATTGATTCTAAATGGTGTGTTTAATTTTTCCATTCGGTAAACAATTTTCTTTCATTATTGTTGGTTGTGCTCCTGTATCTACCATTGGTGTATAATATCCTATTTTAAGATTTTATATTTCTTCTTTTAAATTATTTTCTACTCTGTAGACTTTGTCTAATATTTGTTTAGTATTGATATGGATTATTTTAATAAACTCTTCTGTTTTTCGCATTCTCTCATCATATTTTCTTTCTAGTTTTTCTAATTTCTTGTAGATGTCATTAATTGTTTTATTGTCTTGATAGCTACTTTCTATATTAGTTACTTGTACAAAATTATTTTCTAGTGCTAATCTTCTTTCTCTATCAAATTCATTTTCTAGTATCATTTGTTTCCTATCTTTTATTTGATAAAACATGCCTTCACTAATTTCTGCAAATTGTCTATTTTGATTAGTCTTATGTATTTTAAATGGACTGTCATGGTATCTAATAATTTCTTCTTCAATGATTTTTTCGTTTTTATTCATTATTCGATTGTTCAATTATTCTTTCATATTCTATTTCTATTCTTTTTCTCAAAAGTAATTCTGGAAATAACTGTGAATATTCCTTAGTTATCTTCTTTTCTAAAATTTCATAACCTTGTTCTTCTAGCTCTATTGGTATTTTAGTATTACTAGACTCTGGTTTATCTAAATCTTTCTTACTTTCTTTTAGTAGTTGTATAATTAATAAAATATTTTTGTTTATTATCTTTAGATTAGTTCCTAAATTTTCTTCTTTTTCTAGTTCACTCATAAGCATAAAGTTGATTTTCTATTTGAAGTATAATAATTATAATCTTCTATTATTTTCTTAGCT
The DNA here is from genome assembly GCA_947646795.1 of Beta lomatogona. Lineage (NCBI taxonomy): Eukaryota > Viridiplantae > Streptophyta > Magnoliopsida > Caryophyllales > Amaranthaceae > Beta > Beta lomatogona. Next base: position 39,035 of record CANSNZ010001028.1, read on the forward strand.
ACATCTTCTTTTTTAATTTCATTATTTAGCAGCTCCATTTGGTCGTCAAAAGGTTTTAACTCCTTTTCAACTTCTTCATAGTCATAATTATCATTTAATGTTGCTTGTTCTAATATTTGTAGTTTATTAATAATAGCCATTTGTTTTTTATCTCTTAATTCTAAATTTTTAATATCAGATTGCATAATTGATATAAAATATTTCCAATTAGCTCTTCTCATTGCCTTTTTTACTTGTGATTTAGTACTCATGTGTATAACGAATTTTGCAAGTGTTTAAGTTCTTGTTTATCCGTTAAGTATTTATTTTTTCTATTTTTTAGATCATTTAAATATTTTACTAAAGCATTCGTCATTTCATTATCTTTTCTAGTATAGGCTTCGAATAAATATTAAATTCATCTATTTTATCTTGTAAAATCCTAATTTGAAATTTTTAACATAAATTTTTTCATTTCTATATGTTCTTTAACATTTTTTATTTGTGTTTTCATACTTAAATCAAACAAATAATTAAGCAAATAAATAGTATAAGGAGATATTCTTTTTCAGTATGAACTTTCGTTTAGACTCAATCCATGTTGCTCATAATAAACCTTAAACGGTTAATAACAATTCTATCAGCTTTCGTATAAGTACTGCTAATCCGCTTTGACAACCCTTAAGCACTTAAGCAAAATTAAATAAATTCATGTTTTTCAACCTCACCACATAGGTTTTATGCATCACGCCCTCAACGCCTTCTCATTCTTTAACGCCTAAACGGGCTCCTGCTACCAATTGTCTTTTGGTTTCTAAACATGATTTTACTTAATCGGGGAAAGCATAATTAAGATAGCATACATCCTATATGAAATTATAGAATTATTTTAACAGATCTTAGTTTTAAATAAACTAAGGGATTGAATTTAAATTCAGTTCATAAGAAAAGGGATTACCTTATCTCGCTTCCATAATTATTTGTATAATAACTTGAGGAATAAGCTCTAAGTGAAGAACCCCGGTCTTGTGAATAGTAAGCTCGATACCAACTATGGGAGAAGCGTGAAAATTTTGAGTTTTTAGAGAAGAAGGAGTTTAGAAGAAGAGAGTAGTGGAGAAATGGGGAGAAGGCGATGATTTTTTCTTCTTCCTCGAGTGATCTTATTTATAGGCGGAAGATATTACAAGTGCCATACAATTTTACAAAACTATTCATACTATTACAATTACTATTTGCTACAGTGGAAGTGCTACGGTAAAAAGAATCTTGTTCACACTATTCACTATTCACATATTTTACATATTTTGCGCCGCCTATCTTTTGTCGTATTATAACTGTTACAATATTTATCTATTACATGATAATTTTTACAAACATATCTCTATCCTTTATCTTAACAGGTGTCTTATTCTTGTAAGGCGTGCTCTATTTCTGTAGTAGATGCTGCTGTGTTAGAAGATTCTGCTCCGCAACTATCCATATCTTCGATTACTGGTACAGTCATTTGTTTAACTCCACACATTTTACATGAGTGGTTATTATTCTGCTGCATCCAACTGCAATCTCTCTTTAAGGTATCTTCAATTAAGAAATTCCGGGGTATATACCGTGTAACTGGTTCTTGATCCAGGATGGAGCGGGCTCCATACCCATGACTTGATAGTTTCGACCGTATCATGGCCATATGTTTTGCTTTGAGATATAATTAATGTATTTAAATCTCGATATATCCAAACATGAGACTTGACCATGGTGATTAAGGCTTCGTAAATTGCTTTTATTTTTACTGCTCGTTTTTCTCTGAGGAGATCTGGTATTTCGTTTCGATTTAACTCTGGCTGAGCCTTAATTTCTTCGGGAAAGATAAAATTTGTTGTACCGCCCATTTTAACAACCCTAATACATTGTTTTATTTCAGAGAAGGTAACTTCGCCTGGGGCAGTATAGCATCTTACAAAAATCATAGGAGATTTTGTAATATGCAAGTAACTTTTAGCTGCTTTATATAACTCAGGGATTGATGATAGCTCTTCTCCATTCAATGTATATACTGAATTAAGAAGGCCATAATTATATGCTGCTTTGATTAAATTTGCATTGCAACCAGGCAACGCTATTAACTCGTTTATCTTTTTTAAGGGGTTAGTAACATAACCTCCTTCTATCTCTCCGTGGCGGTTTTTTGTGGTAAATTCTGGGATAGTATTTAGTTTGTTAGCAATAAATAAGAAATTATCTATATATTGGCGAACCGTAGGAGATATAGTTTGTTTGGTTCCGAAAGTTAGCTTTTCTCTGAAAGATGTGGTATCTGGTACTAAGCTAGGAAAGTTTATTTCATTGATAACTGGTGAAGGGTTATTGGCTTGATAAGTTTGTAAGGACATATTGTTCAAGGAAGGAGAATTAACTTTTCTTGTAATAATTCAGCTTTTATATTTTTGGCGATTGCCAATATCTGCTTGCTCCATACTAGGATTACTGGAAGTGGCTTCTTTCATTGAAGCGAGTTCTTCCATTAACTTTTTGAGTTATATCTTGAGCTCCTGATTCTCTAGAACCAGTTGTTGAGCTATTTCTTGAGAGATAGTCTGCAAAATAATTTTCGTTAGTTTTTAATAATTCAATTAAATATTCATACTAATTGATGTCTGCTATTATTCGATTTATTTCTTTTCTTGTAATGGAATCTTGTAGTTTTTGGGTTAACCAACTTCTAACAGTTCTATTATCTGTTCTAATTATGAATTTACTATAAACTATTTAACATTTAAATTTTTTGATTCCATATTTTACTTGCTTTTAATTACTTTTTATTTATATCCCAATTGATTTCATTTGCCTTAAATGTTCGGAGTGATATCGACAAACATATTCCTTTTTATCATTTTTATATCTATATTATAATACTGCTCCATAGCCGTTATTGGTTTCACTAGCATCTGTTTCTTCTATCCATATAAATTCTTTGTCTTCATCGGGAAAACTTAGTTTTGGTATTTTTTTGACTAAGTCTTTGATTTTTTCTAAAATTTTTGTATCGAGTATCTTCCCATTTAAATTCATAGTCTTTCTTTAGTTTTTTTTAGTTAGTGGTTCAGTATATTGTGATAGTTTAGGAATAAATTCTCTAACTTGATTTACTATTCCTAGGAATTTTTGTAATTCTTTCTTAGTATTTATTTCCTTTTGAAACTCAATGATTTTTTGAGCTATATGATCTTGCATTTTTATTCCAGCTTTATCTATTTCAAATCCTAAGAATTCAATCTGTGTTTTAAATAATTCCATTTTCTTTTTGCTTAAAACGATACCACTAGTTTTAATAATGTCTATAAAGCTGTTCTAACAACTTAAAATGTTCTTCTTGTGTTTTCGAATAGATTAGTATGTCATCAATATAAACTACACAATTTGATAATTGATTTAAATATTTATCCATAAATGCTTGGAATCTTCCTGTGGCATTTTTATATCCAAAAGGTAATACATTCCATTCATAAAATCCATTGGGGACTTTGAATCTTTGTTAGTTGTTTAGAATCTTTGGTTAATTTTAATTGATGAAAACCACTTTTACAATCAAATTTTGAGAGATAATTGTAACCTTGTATTTGCCTCATTTTAAGTATCTTGTTTGGTATAGGGTAATTGTAAGTAATTGTTTTTTCATTTAGAATTCTATAATCAATAACCATTCGTGTTTTTCCTCGTTTTTGTTACGAGTGATTATTGACTATAAAAGCACTTGCTACTATGCTTTCAATTACTAGGTCCGATTAGTTTTCCGGCTAATAGTTCCGTTATATGCATTTTAAATTCCTTTTCATCTCGTTGTGTATTATTAAAAGGTTTTTGTGATATTATGCTATTTTGGTCTTTCAATGTCATTTTTATTTCTGTTTTATGCATATGCCAATTTTCTAAAGGATTATCACTACATAGTTTTTCTAATTGGGTTTTTAAAGGAGTAAGCTTATCTAGATGGAGTATACCAATTTCTATAATTTCAAAGTTATTAATATTTTCTTTTTTGGTTGTCATTTTTTTGGACTAATTGAGTTTCTTCGCCTATTTTACATTTTTCCCATTCTATTGGCATCCTTTCTCTATTTTTGACTATTTTAGCTCTTAACTTATGGTTACAAGGAGTAAATAATGTAACAAACTCTTTACTTATACTAAAAGGTTTATATTGGTTAAGAAAGTTAGTTCCTAGTATTATATCTTTTCCTATTAGTTCGAAACAGTATACTTTAGGTATAATTAATATTTTATTCCAAATTTGTATTTTTACTTTTGTTTGATATAGGGTAATACTACTACTATTGTTATTAAATCCATTGATTCTAAATAGTGTGTTTAATTTTTTCCATTCTGGTAAACAATTTTCTTTCATTATTGTTGGTTGTGCTCCTGTATCTACCATTGGTGTATAATATCGACTTTTATATCCTTCAAAGATTATTTTTATAAGTATATAGGTTAAATTACTCATTTTTATTGAGAATTGCTAAGTCATTTTTCATTTTATATAATATTTGTTCTAATATTTCTATATCTCTGGTTTTTTCTTGTTCCTTTTTAGATAATACTCTTATGCTATTTCTATGGCAACCTGCAAATATAATGTATTGTAGTCTTTGATTTAAATAAACCTTTTCTTCTTTTGCTATTTCTATCTTGTTTTTGTAATTTTATTAGTTCTATTAAACTGGGTATAGTATTACTCATTTATAATTTTGGTTTTATATTGAGTTTGGTTATAAGTAAATTTAAAATTATCCGGTTCTATTGTCCATGGTTTAACCTTTTCTAAAAATTCCTTTCCTAGTATTATCTTATTGTTTAAGGTTATGACATTGTCGATATTTATATCTTGTAGTGCAATTTTTGTTGTTAATGTAATTAATCTATTAAAATTTTCATTAATGTTAACTATTTGGTTTGACAGTTTGTCCAATGGTATATAATTACTTTCAGTATTAATATCTAATTGTGCTTTGTGAGATTTTTTGTTCCTATTTGTATGATTATATAATATTCGTATGATTTTATTTGAATAGGTAGGTTTTCGGTTAAATGTCGTTTAGATCTAGAAACACTTAATCGTTTCTTTACTATTTCTAAGTCCTCATAGTTTGGTTTAGAGTATAATTTTAATCCTTTTTCTATAGGTAATATAAGGTCTGTAAAAGGGGTGTCTATAGTAATTGGTCTTAATTTGTATTTAGTATAAATCGATGTTGATCCGTTAATATATAGGCATTCTTACATTGTCTTGTCATAACTTTTGATCCGGTTGTCATGTTTATTCCATCTAGTTTCCAATATAAGACTAATGTCTTTTCTATATTTTGGTCGGTTAAACTTATAGAATAATTAGGCTTAATTATAAATCTAACTTTCTGATAAATAAGATTTCCTTTAAGTTGTGCTATAATAGCTTGTTCTATTGGTTCTTTGATTCTATCATCAGCTAATTCTAATTCTAAGGGAGTATCTATTCCTTCTTTAAAACAGGCTTTTATTATTATCTCTATGGCAACTAATTCTACAAATCTAAATTTGATTGGTTTATTTTTTAATGTATTATTAATTTTGGTTATTTCTTCATTTAGCACTTCTTGTGTTATTAATGGGACTCTAGTATTACCTTGTACTTGTGTTATATCAATAACATGTTCTCTATCAGCTATAACTAAATATACTTCCTTTTTCTATTTGAAATACTTAGTTAAATAGATTAGGTCAAATTTTTTCTTTTCAATAATCTTGTCGGGGGACAACGTAAATCCTTCATACTTTAATGCCTTATATTTTTGTAAGTCAAAAATGACTCTTTGATTTTTATGTTGTATTGTAATATCTTCATCGTAATCAACTTCTTGTAACTCTTTATACATTATCATCGGTTTCGGTATTATCTTCATCTTTACTATTTTCATCATTACTTATTTCATTAATTTCGTCATTATCTGTTTCATATTCGAACACATATATTTTACCTAGTTCATATTCCGCTATATGGAGTTCAATGAAATTTACATTTTTTATATTTTTATTAGCATTTTTATTTGCTTTAGCTTTACATTCCTTTGCTAAGTGACCTATTTGTCCACAATTATAACATCTACATCTTTTTGAATTTTTAGCATATTTATAGGTTTTTCTTTTAATAAAATAATTTTTATTTGATCTTTTCTTATTTTTATATTTTCCATACGGTTTAAATCTTTTATATCGTCTTCGCATTAATTTAGGTCTTTTAGCTTTAAATCTTTTGTTTAGTTTGTGACATCCAAATTTGGGTATTTCATATTTTTCACATGAGTCACTAATTTTAGCTTGTTTTCTAAATTCCTTTTGGTTATTGACTTCCATACAATAATTTTTATACCATGCTTGTAAAAATGCTATTTGTTCTCCTAAAGTTCTGTTTTAGGTTCTGTATAATAAGCTTGTTGTACCATAGTATTTATAGGTATTGGTAATTTTTCAAAATATAATTTTAAATACAGCTAATTGTTCGGGGGTTTCGATTCCTAATTCATAATAGTTCATCTGAAAAGCACAATTATATTTGTTTAGATCTTCTGGACACATGGAACATATTTGCATATTATATAAGTGGGACTTACAATACTCTTTTTTGGCAATTGCATATTTTAAATCTGCATTTGGATTACCAAATTCTCTTCGAATTATTTTTTCATATTTTTTCAACATTTGTGTTGAATTAGTCATCTCTGTTCCTTCTATCTTAGTACTTCGCAATTCAGTTAATTCTATTATTCCTATATTAGTTAAATAGCTTCTTGCTATTCCTGTTATAGTTGCTTCAATATAACTGGCCGCTGCACTAACTGGTATTTTAGCTTCTATTAATTTTGCATTTATTCTAGTTGTCCAATTTTGTATATCCATTTCAGTATTATTAGAGCAATCTAGATTTAAAGTTTCTCTGATTGGTTATCTCTAGGTATGTAATCATTTTCTAAATTTCTTCGATATTTCCATATATAGTCATTATTTTTATGATTATAATCATATTTTTTCTTTTTAAAAGTAGGTTTATAACGTCTACTTGGTTTCCATATAATCATAATCGTCATCCGTATAGACTTTAGTAAGTACGTTAATTTCTTCGTCTTTTCTGAATTAAAATCGATTCTAAATAATTTGAATATCTAAATTCTTGACTAGATTGTTCGGAATAAACTTCTTCATTATTTTCTTCTAGAGTATGAACCTCTATATTATTTACTTCAAGTCGTTCTATTTCAGTAGTTAAAGTTTCTATGGTAGTATTATTTATTGCTTCGTTATCGATTCATGGGTTTCTATATCTTACGTATTGTTTTTGATATTACATATAAGTCTGTTCTTCTATTTTATCGAACCTACTATTATATTCTATTTTAAGATTTTGTATTTCTTCATTTAGATATATATGTGTTCGAATATGAAACAGATAATGACGAAATTAATGAAATAAGTAATGATGAAAATAGTAAAGATGAAGATAATACTGAAACTGATGATAATGGATAAAGAGTTACAAGAAGTTGATTACGATGAAGATATTAAAGTACAACATAAAAATCAAAGAGTCATTTTTGACTTACAATAATATAATGCATTAAAGTATGAAGGATTTACATTGTCCCTCGACAAGATTATTGAAAAGAAAAAATTTGACCTAATCAATTTAACTAAGTATTTCAAAAAGAAAAAGGAAGAATATTTAGTTATAGCTGATAGAGAACATGTTATAGATATAACACAAGTACAAGGTAATACTAGAGTCCCATTAATAACACAAGAAGTGCTAAATGAAGAAATAACCAAAATTAATAATACATTAAAAAATAAACCAATAACATTTAGATTTGTAGAATTAGCTGCCATAGAGATAATAATAAAAGTCTGTTTTAAAGAAGGAATAGATACTCCCTTAGAATTAGAATTAGCTGATGATAGAATCAAAGAACCAATAGAACAAGCTATTATAGCACAACTTAAAGGAAATCTTATTTATCAGAAAGTTAGATTTATAATTAAGCCTAATTATTCTATAAGTTTAACTGACCAAAATATAGAAAAGGCATTAGTCTTATATTGGAAACTAGATGGAATAAACACGACAACTGGATCAAAAGTTATGACAGTACAATGTAAGAATGCTTATATATTAACAGATCAACATCAGATTTATACTAAAAACAAATTAAGACCAATTACTATAGACACCCCTTTTACAGATCTTATATTACCTATAGAAAAAGGATTAAAATTATACTCTAAACCAAACTATGAGGACTTAGAAATAGTAAAGAAACGATTAAGTGTTTCTAGATCTAAACGACATTTAACTGAAAACCTACCTATTCAAATAAAATCATACGAATATTATATAATCATACAAATAGGAACAAAAAATCTCACAGCACAATTAGATATTAATACTGAAAGTAATTATATACCATTGGACAAACTGTCAAACCAAATAGTTAACATTAATGAAAATTTTAATAGATTAATTACATTAACAAAAAAAATTGCACTACAAGATATAAATATCGACTATGTCATAACCTTAAACAATAAGATACTACTAGAAAAGGAATTTTTAGAAAAGGTTAAACCATGGACAATAGAACCAGATTATTTTAAATTTACTTATAACCAAACTCAATATAAAACCATAATTATAAATGAGTAATACTATACCCAGTTTAATAGAACTAATAAAATTACAAAAATAGATAGAAATAGCAAAAGAAGAAAAGGTTTATTTAAATCAAAGACTACAATACATTATATTTGCAGGTTGCCATAGAAATAGCATAAGAGCATTATCTAAAAAGGAACAAGAAAAAACCAGAGATATAGAAATATTAGAACAAAGATTATATAAAATGAAAAATGACTTAGCAATTCTCAATAAAAATGAGTAACTTAACCTATATACTTATAAAAATAATCTTTGAAGGATATAAAAGTCGATATTATACACCAATGGTAGATACAGGAGCACAACCAACAATAATGAAAGAAAATTGTTTACCAGAATGGAAAAAATTAAACACACCATTTAGAATCAATGGATTTAATAACAATAGTAGTAGTATTACCCTATATCAAACAAAAGTAAAAATACAAATTTGGAATAAAATATTAATTATACCTAAAGTATACTGTTTCGAACTAATAGGAAAAGATATAATACTAGGAACTAACTTTCTTAACCAATATAAACCTTTTAGTATAGGTAAAGAGTTTGTTACATTATTTACTCCTTGTAAACATAAATTAAGAGCTAAAATAGTCAAAAATAGAGAAAGGATGCCGATAGAATGGGAAAAATGTAAAATAGGCGAAGAAACTCAATTAGTCCAAAAAATGACAACCAAAAAAGAAAATATTAATAACTTTGAAATTATAGAAATTGGTATACTCCATCTAGATAAGCTTACTCCTTTAAAAACCCAATTAGAAAAACTATGTTGTGATAATCCTTTAAAAAATTGGCATAAGCATAAAACAGAAATAAAAATGACATTGAAAGACCAAAATAGCATTATATCACAAAAACCTTTTAATAATACACAACGAGATGAAAAGGAATTTAAAATGCATATAACAGAACTATTAGCCGGAAAACTAATCAGACCTAGTAATTCAAAGCATAGTAGCAGTTCTTTTATAGTCAATAATCACTCAGAACAAAAACGAGGAAAAACACGAATGGTTATTGATTATAGAATTCTAAATGAAAAAACAATTACTTACAATTACCCTACACCAAACAAGATACTTAAAATGAGGCAAATACAAGGTTACAATTATTTCTCAAAATTTGATTGTAAAAGTGGTTTTCATCAATTAAAATTAAACGAAGATTCTAAACAACTAACAGCATTCAAAGTCCCCAATGGATTTTATGAATGGCATGTATTACCTTTTGGATATAAAAATGCCCCATGAAGATTCCAAGCATTTATGGATAAATATTTAAATCAATTATCAAATTGTGTAGTTTATATTGATGGCATACTAATCTATTCGAAAACACAAGAAGAACATTTTAAGTTGTTAGAACAGTTTATAGACATTATTAAAACTAGTGGTATCGTTTTAAGCAAAAAGAAAATGGAATTATTTAAAACACAGATTGAATTCTTAGGATTTGAAATAGAGAAAGCTGGAATAAAAATGCAAGATCATATAGCTCAAAAAATCATTGAGTTTCAAAAGGAAATAAATACTAAGAAAGAATTACAAAAATTCCTAGGAATAGTAAATCAAGTTAGAGAATTTATTCCTAAACTATCACAATATACTGAACCACTAACTAAAAAAATTAAAGAAAGACTATGATTTTAGATGGGAAGATACTGATACAAAAATTTTAGACAAAATCAAAGACTTAGTCAAAAAATTACCAAAACTAAGTTTTCCTGATGAAGACAAAGAATTTATATGGATAGTAGAAACAGATGCTAGTGAAACCAATAACGGTTATGGAGCAGTATTAAAATATAGATATAAAAATGATAAAAAGGAATATGTTTGTCGATATCACTCAGGAACATTTAAGGCAAATGAAATCAATTGGGATATAAATAAAAAGGAATTAAAAGCAGTAAAATATGGAATCAAAAAATTTGAATGTTATATAGTTTATAGTAAATTCATAATTAGAATAGATAATAGAACTGTTAGAAGTTGGTTAACCCAAGAACTACAAGATTCCATTACAAGAAAAGAAATAAATCGAATAATAGCAGACATCAATCAGTATGAATATTCAATTGAATTATTAAAAACTAAAGAAAATTGTTTTTGCAGACTATCTTTCAAGAAATAGCTCAACAACTGGTTCTAGAGAATCAGGAGCTCAAGATACAACTCAAAAAGTTAATGGAAGAACTCGCTTCAATGAAAAGAGAAGCCACTTCCAGTAATCCTAGTATGGAGCAAGCAGATATTGGCACTCGCCAAAAATATAAAAGCCGAATTATTACAAGAAAAGTTAATTCTCCTTCCTTGAACAATATGTCCTTACAAACTTATCAAGCCAATAACCCTTCACCAATTATCAATGAAATAAACTTTCCTAGCTTAGTACCATATACCACATCTTTCAGAGAAAAGCTAACTTTAGGAACCAAACAAACTATATCTCCTACGGTTCGCCAATATATAGATAATTTCTTATTTATTGCTAACAAACTAAATACTGTCCCATAATTTACCACAAAAAACCGCCACAGAGAGATAGAAGGAGGTTATGTTACTCAACCCTTAAAAAAGATAAACGAGTTAATAGCGTTGCCTGGTTGCAATGCAAATTTAATCAAAGCAGCATATGATTATGGCCTTCTTAATTCAGTATATACATTGAATGGAGAAGAGCTATCATCAATTTCTGAGTTATATAAAGCAGCTAAAAGTTACTTGCATATTACAAAATCTCCTATGATTTTTGTAAAATGCTATACTGCCCCAGGTGAAGTTACCTTCTCTGAAATAAAACAATGTATTAGGGTTGTTAAAATGGGCTGTACAGCAAATTTTATCTTTCCCGAAGAAATTAAGGCTCAGCCAGAGTTAAACCGAAACGAAATACCAGATCACCTCAAAGAAAAACGAGCAGTAAAAATAAAAGCAATTTATGAAGCCTTTATCACCATGGTCAAGTCTCATGTTTGGATATATCGAGATTTAAATACATTAATTATATCTCAAAGCAAAACATATGGCCATGATACGGTCGAAACTATCAAGTCATGGGTATGGAGCCTGCTCCATCCGGATCAAGAACCAGTTACACGGTATATACCCAGGAATTTCTTAATTGAAGATACCTTAAAGAGAGATTGCAGTTGGATGCAGCAGAATAATAACCACTCATGTAAAATGTGTGGAGTTAAACAAATGACTGTACCGATAATCGAAGATATGGATAGGCAAGGAGCGAATCTTCTAACACAAGAAGCATCTACTACAGAAATAGAGCACACCTTACAAGAATAAGACACTTGTTAAGATAAAGGATAGAGATATGTTTGTAAAAATTATCATGTAATAGATAAATATTGTAACAGTTATAATACGACAAAAGATAGGCGGCGCAAAATATGTAAAATATGTGAATAGTGAATAGTGTGAACAGTACTTTTACTGTAGCACTTTCACTGTAGCAAATAGTAATTGTAATAGTATGAATAGTTTTGTAAAATTGTATGGCACTTGTAATATCTTCTGCCTATAAATAAGATCAGCTGAGGAAGAAGAAAAAATCATCAACTTCTCCCCATTTCTCCACTACTCTCTTCTTCTAAACTCCTTCTTCTCTAAAAACTCAAAATTTTCACGCTTCTCCCATAGTTGGTATCAGAGCTTACTATTCACAAGACCGGGGTTCTTCACTTAGAGCTTATTCCTCAAGTTATTATACAAATAATTATGGAAGCAGATAAGGTAATCCCTTTTCTTATGAACTGAATTTAAATTCAATCCCTTAGTTTATAATAAAACTAAGATCTGTTAAAATAATTCTATAATTTCATATAGGATGTATGCTATCTTAATTATGCTTTCCCCGATTAAGTAAAATCATGTTTAGAAACCAAAAGACAATTGGTAGCAGGAGCCCGTTTAGCCGTTAAAGAATGAGAAGGCGTTGAGGGCGTGATGCATAAAACCTATGTCGTGAGGTTGAAAAACATGAATTTATTTAATTCTGCTTAAGTGCTTAAGGGTTGTCAAAGCGGATTAGCAGTACTTATATGAAAGCTGATAGAATTGTTATTAACCGATTAAGGTTTATTATGAGCAACAGGGATTGAGTCTAAACGAAAGTTCATACTGAAAAAGAATATCTCCTTATACTATTTATTTGCTTAATTATTTGTTTGATTTAAGTATGAAAACACAAAAAAAAAAATGTTAAAGAACATATAGAAATGAAAAATTTTATGTTAAAATTTCAAATCAGGATTTTACAAGATAATATAGATGAATTTGAAAATTATTTATTCGAAGCCTATACTAGAAAAGATAATGAAATGACGAATGCTTTAGTAAAATATTTAAATGATCTAAAAAATAGAAAAAATAAGTACTTAACGGATAAACAAGAACTTAAACACTTGCAAAATTCGTTATATATATGAGTACTAAATCACAAGTAAAAAAGGCAATGAGAAGAGCTAATTGGGAATATTTTATATCAATTATGCAACTTTGATATTAAAAATTTAGAATTAAGAAATCAAAAACAAATGGCTATTATTAATAAACTAAAAATATTAGAACAAGCAACATTAAATGATAATTATGACTATGAAGAAGTTGAAAAGGAGTTAAAACCTTTTGACGACCAAATAGAGCTGCTAAATAATGAAATTAAAAAAGAAGAAGATGTAGCTAAGAAAATAATAGAAGATTATAATAATTATACTTCAAATAGAAATTCAACTTTATGCTTATGAGTGAACTAGAAAAAGAAGAAAATTTAGGAACTAATCTAAAGATAATAAACAAAAATATTTTATTAATTATACAACTACTAAAAGAAAGTAAGAAAGATTTAGATAAACCAGAGTCTAGTAATACTAAAATACCAATAGAGCTAGAAGAACAAGGTTATGAAATTTTAGAAAAGAAGATAACTAAGGAATATTCACAGTTATTTCCAGAATTACTTTTGAGAAAAAGAATAGAAATAGAATATGAAAGAATAATTTAACAATCAGAATAATGAATAAAAACGAAAAAATCATTGAAGAAGAAATTATTAGATACCCTGATGGTCCATTTAAAATATATAAGACTAATCAAAATAGACAATTTGCAGAAATTAGTGAAGGCATGTTTTATCAAATAAAAGATAGGAAACAAATGATACTAGAAAATGAATTTGATAGAGAAAGAAGATTAGCACTAGAAAATAATTTTGTACAAGTAACTAATATAGGAAGTAGCTATCAAGACAATAAAACAATTAATGACATCTACAAGAAATTAGAAAAACTAGAAAGAAAATATGATAGAGAATGCGAAAAACAGAAGAGTCTATTAAAATAATCCATATCAATACTAAACAAATATTAGACAAAGTCTACAGAGTAGAAAATAATTTAAATGAAGAAATACAAAATCTTAAAATAGAATATAATAGTAGGTTCGATAAAATAGAAGAACAGCTTATATGTAATATCAAAAACAATACAGAAGATATAAAAACCCATGAATCAGATAACAAAGCAATAAATAATACTACCATAGAAACTTTAACTACTGAAATAGAACGACTTAAAGTAAATAATATAGAGGTTAATACTCTGGAAGAAAATAATGAAGAAGTTTATTCTGAACAATCTAGACAAGAATTTAGATATTCAAATTAATTAGAATCAGATTTTAATTCAGAAAAAGACGAAGAAATTAACGTACTTACTAAAGTCTATACATATGACGATTATGATTATATGGAAACCAGTAGACGTTATAAACCTACTTTTAAAAGGAAAAAATATGATTATAATCATAAAAATAATGACTATATATGGAAATATCGAAGAAAATTAGAAAATGATTACATACCCAGAGATAAACAATCAGGAGAAACATTAAATCTAGATTGCTCTAATAATATTGAAATGGATATACAAAATTGGACAGCTAGAATAAATGCAAAATTAATAGAAGCTAAAATACCAGTTAGTGCAGCGGCCAGTTGTATTGAAGCAACTATAACAGGAATAGCAAGAAGCTATTTAACTAATATTGGAATAATATTGCGAAGTACTAAGATAGATGGAACAGAGATGACTGATTCAACACAAATGTCGAAAAAATATGAAAAAATAATTCGAAGAGAATTTGGTAATCCAAATGCAGATTTAAAATATGCAATCGCCAAAAAAGAGTATTGTAAGTCCCAATTATATAATATGCAAATATGTTCCATGTGTCCAGAAGATCTAAACAAATATAATTGTGCTTTTCAGATGAACTATTATGAATTAGGAACCGAAACCCCTGAACAATTAGCTGTATTTCGAAAATTATATTTTGAAAAATTACCAATACCTATAAATACTATGGTACAACAAGCTTATTATACAGAACCTAAAACAGGAACTTTAGGAGAACAAATAGCATTTTTACAAGCATGGTATAAAAATTATTGTATGAAAGTCAATAACCAAAAGGAATTTAGAAAACAAGCTAAAATTAGTGATTGTTGTCAAAACGGATTAGCAGTACTTATACGAAAGCTGATAGAATTGTTATTAACCGATTAAGGTTTATTATGAGCAACAGGGATTGAGTCTAAACGAAAGTTCATACTGAAAAAGAATATCTCCTTATACTATTTATTTGCTTAATTATTTGTTTGATTTAAGTAAAACACACAAATAAAAAATGTTAAAGAACATATAGAAATGAAAAATTTTATGTTAAAATTTCAAATCAGGATTTTACAAGATAAAATAGATGAATTTGAAAATTATTTATTCGAAGCCTATACTAGAAAAGATAATGAAATGACGAATGCTTTAGTAAAATAAATGATCTAAAAAATAGAAAAAAAAATACTTAACGGATAAACAAGAACTTAAACACTTGCAAAATTCGTTATACATATGAGTACTAAATCACAAGTAAAAAAGGCAATGAGAAGAGCTAATTGGGAATATTTTATATCAATTATGCAATCTGATATTAAAAATTTAGAATTAAGAAATCAAAAACAAATGGCTATTATTAATAAACTACAAATATTAGAACAAGCAACATTAAATGATAATTATGACTATGAAGAAGTTGAAAAGGAGTTAAAACCTTTTGACGACCAAATAGAGCTGCTAAATAATGAAATTAAAAAAGAAGAAGATGTAGCTAAGAAAATAATAGAAGATTATAATAATTATACTTCAAATAGAAAATCAACTTTATGTTTATGAG